>OX326949.1:3203107-3803107 GCA_946800315.1 Misopates orontium | reverse complement strand
ATGCGTCATTTGATAGGGCACTTCATGAGCTTTAGTTTCTAAATTTAACAATTCGAAACTTGCCTTCAAACCAAGATTTTGACACGTGGTGTCAATGTCTTCATTTTCTATAATATTATTAGTTTCTGATGACTTCAGGTTTATCATGTTCTATATTAGGCTGTTAGTTTTTCTCGCGCCGAGAACATGGGAAAGTCCTGGAAAAAGTTATGTGCTTGACTGAAATTAATTACCGCAGCCGCAATATAAGTGGAGATGCAGGATTCCCGCTTGTACTTGTTATATTTTTCAGGTTTAAATGTTCGGACAAAATCCCAGGATTTTTTGGTTGATGTCCAGTCAGTGCGTATATTATTGTAGTGTGGAACTAGAAACCCATGTTTGCACCAACAGATTCTAAACCGAATGCTCCAGGAATGATGGAGCCATCTCACGTTTTAATAAATTACGAACTACTTTTTTTAGACTATAAACGAAAAGTAAGAGTGGCAATGGAATTTTTTAAATTATCTTTTTGTTAATTAATTGTTTTTGAGAAGAGCGTAATTAAATATTTTATAAAAGTATAATAAAAAAAGGATAGTTACATGTGCATTTTACAAGTTTTGTTCGAATTATATAAACTATGATACCATTGTTTTGATCAATATTAATTGAAGTTACACAAACATAATTAGGATACACCTATACTAGTTAGACTTATGGGATGTTTGTGTTAAATTAAAGAGGTGTCAGAAAAATCTTTCATATTTCTGATATGGGGCTATTGTTTGCCTCAACATTTTATATGCTTGGTTACCATGTGAATTAATGTGATATCTACATGTGAACTAGGAGAGATTATTAGGTGCAACGGCTGTACGATGAGGTGGCGCAGCAAGTCGGTTATTTATATAAATGCATGGTTGGGATGAGGTGTGGAGAAGTTACTTTCCTATAATTTAGGAATAGTATTTAATCTCCACCACATGCTGTACCACGTCATCGTACAACCGCTGCACCTAATAATTTTTCGTGAACTAGACTAGGGGATGTTTAACAAAAAAAACTAGACTAGGGGATGACCGTAAAGAATGTATCAAGATAATTAAGCTATAGCATGCATTTTAGTAGAGAAATCCAAAGCAAAGTCTATGTTTTTAACAAAAAGGTAATGCATAAAGCTCAATGTGTCTTACTCTCTAAAATTCAATGCGAATGTCTCTGATGTACATAGAGCATTAAGATTATTGAGTTACGATAAGTCTAAATGTCTGCATAAATGCTAGTAAAGTCTATATACATAACAACTGAATGAAATTCCACAATACGAAAATTCAGATATGAAGGGATTCATAACTTAGTTTTCGTGAAACCGATAGCGTAGATACTCATTCCCATGATAATATTCTTATTTGTTTATTTCTTAATAATAATAATAAATTCAAAAGCTTATCGATCGTTTAATTATAATAGAATATTTTCGTCAATTTGCAGTTGTTTTTGAAGGATCGATAACTTTGACTTTTTGCAAGCCGTATATTGATTAATTCAGGGGCAAATTCCATCCACCTCCCCTGAGGTTTTGTCTCTCTCCATCCACCTCCCCTCTAGTTTCAAATTTCCCATCAACCTCCCCTCCTTTAGTTTGACCAACAATTAATAGGTGACTTTAGGGGTAGTCTTGTCAATTCATTTGTAAAAAGTTATTTAACTTGTAAAAAATTTACCCTAAGCCTAATTAAAAAATTAATAATTAACATGATTGGTGTAATGATTTATTTATGCCGAGAAAATATTAAGTAATTAATTAAGTATTATAATAAAAAGGAAATTTGATTTAATTAATTACATGAGTATAATTCAGTCATTTTATACCCCTGAAAATTATCTTTTGAGTTGATACTTCATCATTCTTTTATTTCCTTTCCTATATATTTCTTATATATACATACACATATTATCTGAAATCAATACATAAAGCACAAAATTATAATAAACGTTATCTAAAATTGAGCAAAAAAAGTTTCCCCACGAACAATATGTGAAAAATAGAATTATTTAGTTTAGAAATATTCTGTAATCTTTTTTTTTTAAAACATTTCTAGATACCATATATTTGATGTTTTCTTTTTGGTGTTGAAGGGACAATTTTCTTAGTTCTTTTTTAGTATTTTGTTGTAATTGGTTGCTCTATGCATAATGATACAAGCTAATGTATAAAAGAAAACAAAAAATTTCGGAAATAGATAATGAAATATTTTTAAAATTATTCTTCTTTTTAAAAAAAAGGTGAATTTAAAATGAAATTAATTATATTAAATTTCATGTTATTAACAAATTTGCATTATTTTTTCAACAACCCTCTTTCTACATAAACTATGTAATTCCTTCCTTTTGTTGAGTATGATCTATATATATTATTTGTGATATTAATAACACTTAGCACATAAATTGACAAGACTACCCCTAAAGTCACCTATTAATTGTTGGTCAAACTAAAGGAGAGGAGGTTGATCGGAAATTTGAAACTAGAGGGGAGGTGACTGGAGAGAGACAAAACCTCAGGGGAGGTGAATGGAATTTGCCCATTAATTCAGACACTTGCGAGATTGCTTATCAGGTTGTGCCATTTGCCGATGATTGCTTTACCTCCGATTGTGGAGCGAGTGAACATGGGTATAGAGGATGAAAAGTGTTGGTCGTGGTGCCAGTCTTTTTGTTTTTGTTTTAAAACTAATGTAAATTATATAAAATAGAAACATATATTTCTTTTTTTTATAAAACTTGGACTATGCCACGAAATAAATTTTCCTTTTAAGTATACTTAATAATATACTAGTAGTATTTGAGAATGTTAAAGGTTGTATTAATTTCAATAAAAAAAAATTCTATTCTTTAAACTGTAATTTTTTTTAGCTTTCATCTACAATTGTTTAGCTTATTGTTACATGTCAAACACCTAAAAACAGCGGATGCATACAATCTCTTACAGAAGGATAATTTGATCCAAAAGTCGAACTCAAACTCGAAATTAATTCAATCAATAGGACAAACTAAAACTTCATCGTAAGTTTCATGCCGACATGAATAAAATACCATCTAAACTTATAAATGTTAGACTTTTATACTATACATACTTTTTAAAATTCAAAGATGCCTCTAAGTTTTAAAACATTAGGGAAGTTTAACCAAGCATTCAAGCTATACCCATTGGTTAATTCAATTAAATTTTCGCCTCATCGCAGTCGTCTTCGATCTTTTTGGAACTCAATGGAACCTCGATGACTTTATCATATTTTAATTTCACCAATGACTGTTTTATTTTATGATCGAACTCGACATGCACAAGATGCGGTTGTGTCGTGCTGCTAAGGTGTACCTAGTTTATATTATCTTCTAAATTTTCTGGATGAAATTAAGCTACTTATAACATTGTTCAACATTAATTTACTAGAATGGTAAATCAGTGACTTTTATGATATCACACCCATAGTAGGCGCATAATGTCCAAATCAATCTATTGCATAATTCTATTGATACACAAAAACTAGATTTAACTAGGATAGTGCAGTTTTGTAGCTATGGTATTTGAATCATCAGCACTCGGGATTTCTAAATTGAATTTTCATGTGGAATTATGTTGATTGTTGAGTGACATAAGGAATGAGGCCTTGTGCACTCCACATAAAATACTTTATTTATGTGACGAGGCAAATTACACCGTTATCTAGTTATTTTTAGATCAAAATTAGTAGTTTTATTTTGAGTTATGTACTATTAAATGAGAAAGAGTTGCAAGTGTTAGGATAATCTATCCCTAGGATGTCATGTGTTCAATTTCTTGGACTAGTTGAGCCACGAGTTGAAAATAGTCTTAGGTTCTTTGAGTTGGAAACTTAATTGTCTAAATAAAATAAAGAGAAATGTGATTTTTTAAAAAGGTAACATGTTTCTTATAGATTGTAAAATTTAATTATGTGGGAGAACGAATCGTTACAGGCAGGTTAGGTGAGAGAGATCAAGCGTAAATTGGGGTATATTTCTCTATTTGGAAAGAGTGCATCATCTCACTCGTCATGTTTCGTAAATTTAGCAAAATCTATTTTAACTGGGAAAGGCATATTCCTCCCTCTTTTTAAATTTTCTCCATCATTTTTAGGAAAAAATGGTTCATTTTGTGCAAATTATAGAGTGACGCGTTGCAGGAATTAAGTCGGACACCTGCACGCCCTAAAGACCATAAATAAATAAAAAAAAATGAAGCGGTTGAGATCCACGTTGTAATAGCTTTTTATTTTTATGAGGATCCCCATTATTATATCTACTTTTGTATCTTCCTTTTTCGAAGTTTGTTTTTGTTTTCTGCAAGTGCTACTTAGAATTTTAGGCATCTAAAAAAAAAATAACTCGTGTTTAGATAAAACTCATAGCATATGTATTCTGTTGCTAATGTCCCATCATGCTATCTTATTATTATGTCATTTTAATGATAATAATAAATTTATAACATGAAATTTGTAACGTTCTTAATTATAGACATACTCGGATAATAACAAATTTTTAAAAATGAGTAGAGAAATTAGTGAGACACTCATGCACCAAACTGCATACTGTGTAGAACGTTCATATTTAGTAATCTTTATCGTGTTACATTAGTAAGTGTGTGTACCAAAGATTTTGGTTATTATTGAACAAATGCAACCAAAAAGCGAATTATTACAAGTCTTTAACAAATTTCAAACCAGAATTACGATGTTCTTTAATTGGCATTATATAATCTACTAATCTATAATAAGGTTTCTTAACAAAATTACATTTCTTATTTGTAATGACATGTTTTACAATATAGTTGATGATTGTGTAGTGATATTTGATACTGTAAAAGTAAATGCATCAATCTTTAATAATTTGGTGGCGCTGAGTCAGTTCAAGATACCATGGATATATATAACTAAGCATCTCTCCTTCAAAATAAATTATTAGAAGCTCGTGAGACTAAATTAATACTGAGCCTAACAACTGCATTTGACTAATTTTCTTCAATAATAATTTAGAGAACGAGTTACTAATTCCATAATTGGTAGCCGTTGAATATCATGGAGATCTTTCCTAACACTTAACTTTTAGGTTAATGGGTCTTGATCTTTTATTGCTTTATCTAATATAAATATTAACTGATATAACTATTGCTCTCGTGGATAATGCTTGCCATTAGAGTACAAGGTGAATGTTCCCACTTCCTGTTAATTATCCTATCAATTTTGAAAAGCTTTGACCCTTTTGATAATTTGCATGTGACCAGTTTTTGTGTCATATACAAATGTAATTGCGTGATACTATTTTATGTATGTCATTGTTAGACTTACGGTATGTGTATCGCTTTGTGGTGAATGGTGATATATAGTTAATACATGATGGAGTGAGTAGCTATATAAGTAAACAATTAACTTATAATCATCACATGCTACAGATCTAACACGAGAACAAAAATACTACACACACAGCTGAGGAGAAATGATTCAACCACTCGTGGGCTATATATAATTTATATCGTGATTCTAGGATGAAATAGATTAATCAGGATAGCGTATCGACATTATATTGGTAATATGTGGGATAATTTTTCCTAATAGAATATGTACGTATACTACGATAATTTTATAATAACAATGTTACGCAATGGGCCATACATTGATGGTAATGCTCAAAATAAATATGATAGAGATGTTGTGTTTGATAGCGACAATGCTCATGGAGCATTATGACATAAATCCTCAAATATGTTAGATCCATCGATTAAAAGCTTAGCCAATTAACGAATTGATGGATGCAATTGTTATATTATGCTTGTTATATTAGAACAAAATATATTATGCTTGATGTTTGACAATAAGCTATATATACGTACATAGAAATATAGTTATACATTTCAAGAAGTGGAGGTTTGAATACAGTCTTATATCCAGTAGACTTAATTGTCACCAATTCACTGAATATCAACATATCCAAGAATTAATTTAATTTTCTTGGAGGATGCTAAAACATCTAGCATTGTCTAATGACATACCTGTGACAAACAATTAATGTGTATGACATACATTTGGTATATTGTCTCAAAAGATTATGTAATTCGTTTTACGTTGGTATTTCATTGTAATTATTTTACTAATAATATATAAATTTATTTTAATGATCACTAATCAACTTACTGAATCTAAATATAAATTATATTGTATTGCTTGATCATTAATCATAAAAAAATCTTACGAAAAACAAAATGATGGTTTTGAAGCACTTCTATCACATATCCCCAATGGTTGTGGGGGTGGTTGCTGGCGTAATTCTTGGGATATTCAGTCGCCGTTTTTAATGTGCTTACTGTTCTTGAAAACACGATTACCAATTCCTGAGATGGCAGCGTGCGAGTTGGCACGTGAACAAAAACAAAATTACAAAAAAATCGAATATTGGATCATGTGCACACCACATGTCTATTTTTAGTCAAAATTGTATGATTCAAATTGGTCAGTGCCACGTTAAGAGGCGTGTGTTTAAAAGCTATCACTTTAGATGACAAATTTTAAAAAATTCTCTCGTGACAACCGTTGCTTTTTTATAGCTAAATGTAACTCTTTATGTTTATGAAATTAGCATTCTGCATCATCTTTTTTTGACATTCTAGTTCTCAATATGCTTTTGTAAATTGTTTTTTTTTTTTTTTTTTTTAATTGGTTTTAGTACTCGAGCAAGTAATGGTTGATTTTCTTTTTTGTAATTTCTCCAATCGTAAACTGATGCTTTTTTTTTTTTTTTTTTTTTCTTCCCCTTTTTAAGAGAGCTCTGTCAAGCCCACGCACATAAAGAAATTGGTAATCTTGCATTATTTCAACACAAATGAGGATTAAAATTGCTGAAGTGAGATGTAAACTGACCCGTATAAAATTGAAAGACTACTTTTACGAGTCACAAAAATTGAGGATTTGTTTGGTAACCAACCTAAACCTAATATTACAACTTTAATTTCTAGCAAAGACATATTCATTATACACTATACAAGTATGCGTATATTTACATATACATGTGTGCAGGGGCGTATTTAGAAATTTATTTTGGGAGGGCTGAATTAGATTGAATGAATGTTAAGTGGATATTATAAATATAAAAGTAGAAACAAATATTCAGTAAATAAATATTACCTCATTTTTGAACATTTTCACAAATAAGAGATTAAAGAGTCTCTCTCTCTCTCTCTCTCTCTCTCTCTCTCTCTCTCTCTATATATATATATATATATATATATATATATATATATATATATAAAATTTATCTTAAATAAAGTAACAAAATTTACTCGGTAAAAAGTTTTATGGTTAAATCAACTAATTGTTTTAAATTAAATAAGTAATACATAATCTTAATAAGATATGGTCATATAATAGAATTAACTAAAATATTAATGCATTACAATTCATCACAATATGTTCAATATATTTAAGTTACAATTCATTATACATTTAATTGAATTATTTTTATACCGTTATGTTAAACTTACTAATTCTTCATGAAGGGGGTCAAAAATCTTGGGAGGACTGCAGCCCTCCCCAGCCATAAAGGGCATATGCCCCTGCATGTGTGCAGATAATGGCGAAGGTGAACATGTACCGTGGGAAAAAAGAATATGTAGGCCTATGTTGTAAGAATGGTCGGCGGACTCTAGTGCACAATGTGATGAAGTTTGTCCCTATTTGATGTGATAGGAAAGGCCTTTTATCTTTAATGAATCTAGGACAGCATCTTAATTAGAACACTGTAAATCATTAAATTTTATGAACTCTATACACTCAAAACTTACCAAACAACAAAAATATATACTTCGTGAATCGCCAATGAAATTGTAAATAGTTGTAGGCGTTCAGTGCAATCATTGGATACTGAATTGTAAATTCTATAATTTATCAAAATTCAGTAGTGTTAAAGGCGTTGGGTGAACGCTTTACGATTTAGAGGCAGAGTGTAAGCTTCTGGGTGTCCCACAAAATTCGATACTTGATGTTTATTAATATATCAATAATAGAAATCAAAAACACTAAAAGAATGAGTCAATATATTAAAAAATAATTTATGTTTGTATAAAGTTATAAAACATTATTAGTTTGCACATTTATATGAGGTGCATAAAGATATTATCCTATATCCTCAATATATTTAAAATTTTATGAAATTAATTGATGATTATAAAAATTAAAAAAGTAGTATACTAAATAAAAAACACAAATCCAAAATAAACGATGATAAGCTTAATTTTTAGTATTAAAAATATAAAACAAACAAATCTTGAGATAAAAAATAATAATTTAAAAAATACTATAAAATTAAACATTAAATATCTTTAATATAATTCTTGTTTTATATCAAAAATAGTTTCTATAGGAAAAATACAAATGAAAAAAATATGAAAAGTATATAAAACAAACCCAAATATATTTATTTTTGGAACGTAAGCCTTGTGAAAGTTAAGCTTTGAAGCACTACCTCGAGGTGTTTTGAGTCAAAAAAAAAAAAAAAAAAAAAACCCCGAGTGAGCCTTGAGGCGAGTTCTTAACGACATTGACTTGATTACATGAATATATACGGATATGCTCTGAAAAAACTTCATGTAGAAGAATATATATAATACAAGAGATGGAATATATTGAAGTCTTTCCTACATTACTTGGAATATATCCAAGCTTCTTTATATTGGTATCTCTCCTTGACAAGGCCCTAAAAGATAATCTAAACGGGTTAAAAGTCTCTCTATTTATAGTCGAGACAAATTGTGAAGCGCCGCATTATGCATGTGAGGGGCCTCACTTGTAATTGTTTTTACGAAAAAATTGAGAAAAGATCTTGAGTTGTAATTTTTTTTATAACAAAAACAAGTGAGAAAAGATCTTGAGTTGTTAATTAGAGTATCGATAACTCTTAAGGAATACTTTAACATTAGAGGCAAATTTAATTTGAAGTAGGCATGTGATGGATATTTGCAGATAGCGACCTATGACATATATGCATGTTCGCACAACTTTTGGCAAAAACAAAAATAATATGAAGAGTATGCTTCGCGAGTTTATATTAATTTGCAGCATCCTATACCTAATATGGTAACTCACCAAACTTGCGTACCTAACTATAAATCGTGTGGATTGGGCATATGAAACGTAGTAATAGAATTAACTATAAATTAGTTTAACTTGTAAATTTGTTCCAATTGTAGAAAAATTGTTGCATTTTTGAATTTGTAGATTGCGACTCTTGCGGTGGTTCCTCCTTAGTTAACTGTAGCCGTCTTTTGTTTGATGAAATCCATGGACAACATAAACTCCCTAGCAATAGGGCAAAGATGGCTGCTTTGTTTTATTTCGACATGCACATGTCCAATTACTAATACCGTTGATTTTCTCATTTTAAATGTTTGGGGATAATAATAGAAGAAAAAGAAAAAGATCTCAACACATAAATTACGTGCTTTGTCGTTCAAACTACTTTTAAAAAAGTAATTAAAAATACTTAAAGACTCGAAATACTATACGTAGTTCTTTAGGTTTAAGATTAGAATAGAAGAAGTCTTTGTATTGGCAGCTTAATGTAACACGTAACAAATCATGTGGACAAAAATCACTCCAAGTTCATTTCCGTGAATACAACTTAGTGCTGTCAGGGACCGCAATCTCATAATTAAATAATAATTGTAAAAAAGTAAATTACTTTTTACAAAGTTTAATCTTTTTTAGGCTTAATTGTGTAGGACGACTCTTCATTTTTCTCCCTTGCTGAAAAAAAAATCACAAAGAGGTGGGCACCAACTCTCTCAATATATATATATTATATACACACACAAACACCCCTATGTGTGCAACACATATCCGATTTTGTTTAGTTTATAGTCACGCACAGTTTCATGAGTGCTTAAGAAGTAATCAATCATGAGATCAACAAGTTCGTTACGTTCTAAATACTTTAATTACCACTTTAATGACAACATGATTAAATTAAACAGACTCATATGTAAGCGCGCAGCAGCAAAAGCAATATAAAAATGGTTCTCCTGATCAGTGCAACATAAACAAAACAAATTAATATTGGGACATTGATGTCACTTTTCAGTAGTGAGCATTGACCCTAAAACATAAGAATATAGTTCGCCGCACTATATATTTAAACGAAATATCACTATCGAGTGTACATTGCTGATTCACTTTAGTCTCTGATTGATTCCTAATATAACCATAAAAGATAAAACAACCAATTATACTCTTCGAAGTTCACACCACCAAATTAGAAAATTAAATCACTACTGTTCCGGTCTTTTTATCTCTTTTTCTAGCACCCTTTGCATCATCGCCCAGTTTTTCTATTCTCAGAAATAATTGAAGTAGTAGTATATTGCGGCTGATAAAAATAAATTAGTAACCTCTATATTTAAAAGAAGTGAGGGAGATTATCGTATACAAAGTCTCAAATCCATTCTAAATGAAATCCCTTTAAATAGATATTGACATAATTCAAATCAAAAATCGTATTTAAAATTCACAATAACGTACTAACTTCATGCAAATAAGTTGAATACATTATTTGGTTAATTACTACTTACTAATATAGTAAAAACTCTAACAAAACCACGTATAAAAAACCCTTCAAAGAACTATTTCCCTTCGAACATGTCATCAATGTAGAAAAAGAACAAAAGGAACTTACTTGTTTGAATTTATATTTGTATTTCAAACCATATGGTACAAATACAATAAAATCGTGGATATTTTTTGCTAGTAAGACGTACTTATAATTCACAGCCAATTAAATTTACCCGGGATATCATTATGTGAACTCCACCTTTTCTATTGGCCAAAACTCATGAAAAATTTCGGCTGACTCTAAACTGTCTTGATACACCATGTCAACGAACCAAATTTGATCTTTCCGCAATTGGGAATCTTCACCAATTGTTTTCCAAAAAATTTAGTACAATTATGTTTCGATTTGCCATTGGCTACTTAAAAATCCAAAACCACTACCAACTGCCCAATATCAGACTGCCACACAAAACATTCTGATTTGCATGAGAATTGACCATGTGACTAGTGACATCTTTGTACCAATTCGAAAAAAACAAAAATAAAAGGGCAACTATGTACGTTTCTACAGTCATTATCTTCACTAATCTTCTTTCTTATTCTAATTTTCATTTTTGAAAAAATGGAAATGGACTACTCGTCGGCATGACCCGGAGACTGACTTGGACTGATTCTTTGAGTTATCATTTATATAATTATAAGACCTTAAACCCTTTTGTTGCAATAAAAGTCTTATTTTCCCTTTGTATTTCATTATAATAGCAAGACAATATGCGAAAATTAAGACGAGAGAGTTGATAAAAAAGAAAAAGACTTCATATTCCACTCATTATATACAGAGTAAAACAGAGTCAGTCCCAAGGGATCAAACTTGGTACTTACATTATTAAAACTCCTGTCCCAGTACTGTATATCTAATCCTACATAGGAGCTAGTAAACTAAAAAGTATCTCTAATCTTCACTTCACACACTATCAATGTGAGAGAATAAACAGAAACCAGCTGAGCTTCCATTTTTTTCTAACTACACCAAAAAGCTACTAACTGGTCCCTTAAAACCTCTCACATCAAATATCAACTATTCCAAAAAAAAAAAAAAAGGAAAAAAAACCCTTTAATCATAAAAAAAAAAGGGTTCTTCAGTGAGAATCCGGGGAAGTATATCCAACCTTCCCTCTGGTAAATTCTCCACTGTCAAAAAAAAAAAAAAAAGAAAGACCTGATTCTTTATAATCAGGCCTGATTTGCCAAGTCCTTGGCATTGATGAAAGTCCCATGAAATCCATATGGAACTCTTGATGGAAGTTTTACACAAGCCTCCAATTCCATTGTCATCGCATTAACGATCTGAAGTTCCGATTTCCAGGCCTTCTCGTCGTGAACGAACGCAAGAATGTAACCGTCGTCCTCTGCATCGGAATTAGGATCCCTAGGAAGAAAGAGAGGCTCCCCGCCGAATTTCTCGTCTCCGTAAAAGAACTTTTTGACCTCTCCGCTAAAAAGGTCTACCTTGGCGAAACCCGAAACTTTAGGCCACGGCTCTGCGATCGCGAGATAGGCGTATTGTGTTTTTCTACCGAGTTTGTTCCTGTTAACCATCCCTGCCTCTAAATTGACCTGATCTTTCTCAGACATGATAGCTTTTCTAGTCGATTTTCCGGTTTTCAAGTTCAATCGAATTTCGGACAAAACGCTCTTTAGTCCCTCGTCGCATTCGTTGAAAATTGAATCCGGTGGAGTCATACACGAACCGATGACAACGATCTCATCGGATTCGGGCTCCTCCCACGCGTTCCAGAGATGGAAACAAAAGCAGTCAGGCACTTCAATCCACTTCATTTTCGAGGCGTCCTTAGCATACTTGTCCAAGACACCGAACCTCGACACTTTCTCCTTGTCGTAAACAACCGGCGAACCTCCCTTAATCATCTCCGACATCTTGAACACCACTTGCTGGTCCGGAACAATCACACAGTTCTCTGTAACCGCAAAATCGTGCATCATCGTCGGTGATGAAACAGGGATTTCGACATCTTCTGACTTTTCGCCATTCTTCGAGAATCGAAAGTACTTCAAGTAAGGCTTCTGAATCACGTCGTAGCTCAACGCGAAAAGCTCCCCGGTAACAGGGTCTAGCTTCGGGTGAGCTATCATCGTCGAATTCAGCTGTCCGTCGAAATTGTACCTCCCGACGGTCTCCAAATCGCCGTTTTTCGTCACACGAACTTGGTAAGGCAAATCATCTTCCGACATAGCTAGTAATCGGTTGTTAAAATACACCAATCCCGCGTTCGCAACGCCAGTTCCGTGCTCGTGATCAACGAGCTTAAACATCCCACGCGCATAGAAAAGCAGCAATCTTGCAATCCCAGAATGACCGTGAAGTTCACCAATTGCCTTAGGAAAAACCGGTTTCCCCAAAGCGCGCTCTTGGATCAAACGCTGCGTTTCGGTGAAACGGCACGAATACGAGGCGTTCCCGTTTTCGATTTGCACGGCGTGGATCATACCGTCGCCGTCGAAGAAGTGGTGTCCGGCGCTCGGCTCGAATAACGGGTTCGCGCCGTTGCGAACGTATACGCCCTGGATCGATTCCGGGATTTTTCCGGTGACCGGAAGTTTGTGCTTTGCGGGCTGTTCCGGCACCGGCGAGAAGTTTCCGGCGATCTGGACGGTGGGGTCGGCTGTTCTCGGAAGAGGGTGTTCGAGTTCGTGTGCGGTGAGTGCACTTTCAACTGCGTCAAGAGCAATTGCCGCTGCCTTTTGAATGATGTTCCATTGGAATTTGGAGGGTGAAGGTGATTTTTTTAAGGTTGATTTTCTGAGGCTTTTTGTCTGAGGTGTTTGATAGGTTGTTGTTGATTGTTTTGGGAAGTGGAGTGTGGGAGTTTGAAGTGAGCATTTTATGTCAGAAGAAGTGGCCTTTGAGGTTGTGTGATTGGGCTTGATGAATGAGAGTGAGTTTGTGTTGCAAGAGCCCAATTCACCTATTGATGGTGGTGTGGGAAATTTTGGCTTTACCCATGAATTTGTAGCTGAAGTGGTCATTGCTTAGCCAGTGAGTTTGTGTTGTGTGAGTTTTTATCTTGAGTTGGTTTTTTAGGAGAGAGAGAGTGGTGTATGTGATTTGAGTGTTGATGAGAGAGAGAAGGGAGTGTATATATAGAGCGAAATGTGGGAATGGAGGTCCACTTCTAACATGTAGGAGAAGACCACGTGTTAGATTATATGGAGAGAGAGAGAGAGAGAGGAACTCAACAAAAAAGATTGATAATACAAAAAAGGAGGTGGTGGGGGAGAGAGGTCATAGCTTCTTCAAACTTCTATATGACTCTTTTTTTTTATTTTTTTTATTGTACACTAATAATTTAATCTCTCTCCTAACTTACATATCTTTGTTTTTGTTTATGATGATGAGTTGGGAATATTATAATTAGGGGATATAGGTGGTTACAAGCTTTAGATTTGCACCTTTATTTTATTACTTGGATTATAAGAGTTTCAACTTTTAGGTAACAAGTTTTCACACTTTGAGCTACTATGAAGATTGCGGTGGATTTTATACACTATAAGTTCTAAAAAAGTAACTATTAAAGTCTTTTCACATAACTCTTCAAAAAGATTTTCTTCAAGATAGATGAAAAAACTTGAGTTTCTTAGTGATGAATCGCATTTGAAATCAATGCGGCAATATTTCACGTGCATGTGTATTTATATTCAGCAAACTACATTATAAGCTTGCAAGCTCGTTATCTGCATATTCTAAGTAGTTATTCTCTCTTATACTATATATATCAAAATCGATATCTCTCTAGTAATAGAACCTCCCAAAAGGCACCACTATAAAGAGTTTTAATATCTACAATGGGAGATGATATATACAGAGCAAAATCCCTTAATACAAAGCAATTTTTCATTCTTTACTATTTTACCCTTCTCAATCCAACAAACAAATCTATCTTCCTTTTTAAATTCTTTATTTTTCTCAATGTATATTAATCATTTCCATATATGAACGATTTGAAAACAAACAAATCTATCTTCCTTTTTAAATTCCTTTTTTTCTCAATGTAGATTAATCATTAATTTCCATATATGAATGATTTGAATTCTGTTTTCATTAACGAAACCAAGAACCAAATATTAAGTTTTCTATTTGTGATATTTTCCGAAATCAAAATATCAAATCAAAGTTTTTATCAAATTATTCTTATGCATGATATATTTTGTTTTCTCTTTCTCGCTATTATGAACTTAATTATTAATTAGTTTTTTTTCTTTACTGAATTCCCTTTTGGTTATTGTGAACAAAATTAATACATTCAGTTTAGTTCATTTGATGTCTATTGTTTTTTTAAAATCTTGGTTTATGTTTCAGGACTTGATATTCTTAAAAAAAAAAAGTGATTGTGTTCATGTTCTTTTTATTAGTTAAGTGTTATTTATTATGACGTATCCTTCTTAATACAATGTATTGCAATTAGTCCATGTTGCATATACATTGCTATAGTTATGCACTTTTCGTTTTCTTATTTAAGTTTTTTAAAGCGCATTTGAATTAAACTGGAGGAAAACGGCCGATGTATTTAGCTTCATGAATTGATAATTTTTTTTTTAATTAAACTGAACTTTTTCCAGAACTAAAAATTATTGCCAAATAAATCACGCACAAGTAAAAGGATTACGAACATTCTCCTAGATTTTCTTCTAATTTTATATTTCATATGATCACAAATATGAAAGAAGATTGCTTTAATTAAGTCTCTAAAGCTTTTGTTAATCATTGACATGTAATAGAAAAGGAAACAAATATACAATTAATTTAAAAGGGATAAAGTGGTAAATGATGAAGAATTGCTCTGTATTGAGGGATTTTGCTCTGTATATATCATCTCCCATCTACAATAAGATATAAGACACCATTGTGGGATGATAGAATATACTTTTACAAAAGAGAATACTTTCATCTTAAAAAAAGAAATGAAAATGTTGGATGGCAATGTGCGTGCGTGATAATATAACATACATTCTGATATACCAATTAGATATAATAGCACTTTCTTAAGATTCAAATAATATGTTCTAAGATTTATTTAATTAGACCCATCAATGTGATCGTTGATGCATAATACATTGATAATCTTTTTAAAATATGAAAGTGAGAGATTAAAAAATGTGAGGGTTAGTGTGAAAGGGGGATTAAGGTAGTTAGCTTTGTCACTGGATCCAATTAAAAAATAATATCAATGCTTATAATAAACTTTTTGTGAAGAAATCTAAATGTGGGAGGAAAGATAATGATTGGCCCATTTTGTACCGGTCTTAAGCACCGCGTTCAAACCTCTAAAGCAAAAAAGAAAGTGACATTTTTCACTTAACACGTGGCAGTTGAGATGAGGGTCTTAACCTAAATCTATGTCACATCAAAGGTCCAACACGCTTGTCCCGTTGCACCTTTTTATCCGGTTTTCCACTTCAAATTTGTAAATAGTACAACTCCGCGTAACTTGCATAAAGTTCTTAATTAAGAGAATTGCGGGGATAATTACAGCTACACTCTCGAGGTTTGGAGTAATTACAGAGACCATCCCTAAGATTTGAAGAATTTCGAAGACGTCCGAAGACTAACAGACTGTAGAGAAATCTGACAAAGTGATGCAGGATAAGACTCCCTGATGTTGGATATTTTCGCATTACAAAAAGCCTGCACGAAAACGGTCATAGCTTTTTGATCCAGTGTTTCGTTTTGGGCGCATAAGATATATCTAATTGAACGTCGTTGGTTTCCTAAAATTCTATGCAAGGTTCAGGCGCAAAATCGGGTGTCTAAGGCAGCTGTGCAGTCTTACAGTTTTGTGTTGTTTTCTTTTCTAGGAATTTTCCTATTTTATTTACGACTCTATTTTATTTATTTCTTTATTCGTATTAGGGTTTCTAAGACTATAAATACATTGTTCTTATTGTTTTTCAGCATCTTTTGATCATTATTAATAAAATTTGAATTTTACTTCAATTTTCGGGTAGATTTCAGTTATCTTTCATCGATTACACATTGGAGTGTCGATTGCACGTTTTCGTTCTACATCACAAAATCGAAGAAAAGTTAGTAAGACCTTTCATTTAAAATATCATAAATGTAGTAAAAAAGTCCAACAAAACAAATACATTAAGTAGACATAAATACCACTTGTTTAATGTGCTAGTCTAATTTTTTACTGGTCAATTAGAATTTGATGGTAAAATTCAGTGAACTCTAATTGATATAAAATAAAAAATTATTTTAACGAGTACTCCCCCACCCCACCCCACTCCTTACGTCTGTCGTCGCGGTAAGTTGGTCATGCTAGGGTTGTGCATTTCGATTAAATGGAATCGAATCGATCAAATTAGCTTGAGTCATTTGATTCTTGTTGTGGAGAAATGACAACCGAAAATTGAATTGTTTGAAACAATCCGATTTGATTAAAATCAAGTTAATTTTGATTCAATCTGATAAGATTTTAATTATGGATCTTTTATTTATTGTATTTAAATTTCGTGAAAAAAAGAAAGCAATATAACGGTTCAAATCAACATTTAATTAGAGAAAACATGCATGTTACACTTTAATAATAATGTATGCTCTCTAACTTATCAATCATAACAAATTCAAAATTCACAATTCAAAAGTTATACTTCTACCCACTTCAACACTATCCACAAACAATAGAATATTAAATTCAAATATGACTAAATATAAGAGATGTTAGTCATTTATGAAAAATTCATAAACATTAAGTAAATCATTAAATTCATCCATGCTCTAATTCCTGAAAAAATATATGACAAATTCAAAATTATTTGTTGTGTGAAAAGCAAATTATTTTAAGTGTTACACCTAAATTTAAAAAATAATTAAAAAATATTTTTGATTATCGATACAATTCGGGGATCGACCCCTAAAAATCGAGAATTAAATCGAAGCGGGTTTTGATTATTTTGTGACAATTGATTCAATTTTTGAACATATCGCTTGATCGATTTCGAAAGGATTCGATCGATTCGATGCACGGCCCTGGGTCGTGCACCTCCACTAAGAAATCAATCGCTGAAATGGACATTGGCGAGTAGAGGTAGCGGAGTGGTGCGTTATGAAAGACCGTGATGAAAAACGATTGAAGGGAGTGTTATTCAGGGTTTAGTTCCCAAAAAGATAGTAAAGAGTTAAGAGGTTATAGGGTGCGGCGTGGAGGAGACATCGAAGGTTGATGATTTTCGCTCTTGAATTGAGGAAATGTTGCCCTAGAACCCTCAATTATGAGAGATTGTGCTTTCCTCTTTTCTTTTGCTTCTTTTGGTTAGAGGTGGTAGTGGTGTAAAAAAAGGATATAAACCTAGCAAATTTGGAAGTATAAGTAGCCATGAGTATGAGTTTTCAAGTACGAAAATACAGTTTAATATTTATACTTGACTCATCGATCCAACTTGTAAGCCATATATCTATATCACGTTTAATTAAACTTTTATTTGTGTTCGCCAAAAAGAAAGAATTTACATCTTCTAAATACATATAGAATAGTAAATACATACGAAGAACATTGAGAAGCATAGTTCTTATCAAAAGAAAGAGTAGTCTGATACGAATATCATACGTATAGCAGAAGCATATAGTTTTCTTTCGGTTCAAAATATAGTGTATTTAAGGAGTATATTCGTACATAAGGATATAGGATTTGATAAAAAAAGTACATGTCTTTGTTAAAAGTTTAGAACGAGAAATATGAGCGATCCATTGTCGATTATTTGATGTATCTTTGTAATATGTAAGAGTGTTACACAAAAGTAGTTCGACGAAGGGGGAACTAAATCAACATGACCATTAGTGGAGCCATGATCAAAGTAAAAATGTGAGCATGGATCGAAGTAAAGAAGAATTCGTCACTTTTGCTTTCTATGATTGGCTTGCTTGGTACAACTTATGATTGGATACAAGGGACTGAGGAAGTAGTGTGCAATCAAGTTTTCTTCTATCAAAATTTAGTACCCCTTGTATTCAAATTAATAAAATTCCTTTTTATAGAAAGAACCATTCATCGACTAAAATATACCCGAGAAAGCTTCAATAAATTAACCTTAAATGAGTTTTGACTATAAATTTCAAGAAAACTTTGATATATATACCTGCAGGTTTTTATAATAGAAACTTTTTAGTTTTGTATTTTACTATGTTCAACTTTTAAAATATATATTCTTATTTTAATCCATCCGTATCTTTCTTTCTTTGTTTACTTGAGCCGACATCTGTGTTCAAGCCTTGTTTAACATTGCACGCCTGCTAATTAATTGTTAATCCAACGCTAATAATGTCCCTTTTTTTCAAAGCAATCTTTGTAGAGATTCTTGTTGTCTACTTTTTTACCATCAATTAACATATATTAATTTAACATCAAAATCATAAGCCAACAACCATATCTTGACTCATATTATATATATAACCTTCCAATTAGGGGTTATATTAATATTTACTTCTTCATGTCATGGATGACTCTAACGAACAAAAAGAAAAGGGACCATATATAATTAATTATTGGTAGGATATGGAAAAGGGGAAAAAAGAAATAAAGGTGCTGATTTGATGGGGCGATCTTGTTGACATCTGCAGCTTAATCTCACCTTCAAAATTAGAACAAGACACCATTAATCTTTGCTACGTGTTCCCTTTGAACATGGATTTGCTTGGGTCATATTTGCATTATGTACAGTAGTTGTATGGGAGGAAGTTTCAATTGGACCCTTCAGTTTTTAACTATTCATTTCACTAGTACACTTAATAATTGAATTCTGCAATAATTATAATCACTGGTTTCCGTCGAATGTGGTAAGCGATTCTACAGTAGTTAGTTTAATAATTGATGGCAACTTTAGTTATAAGATGACATGATGTACCAAATCTGTATTTTGAACACTTGATTAAATCCTTCAGGGGCTAGTGCGCAAAAACTTTGAGCACTAAGAAAAGACAGAAAATTTGCACGTAAGTGAAAAGTTTTAAAAATCAGAGAAAATTACACTTCATATGACTTTCCAATTACACTTAAAAATCAGAGAAAATATTAAAATATCTTTATGTTAAGTATGGAGCGTTTTACACTACATGAAAGTGTCAGTTAGGGACCGAGTTTTACGTAAAAATAAAATCTCTCCCTAAAAATGATATCAAGGGACACATTATTATATACCTCATGAATATACCCTTCCTATTTGGGAATTAGCAACATAATTAGTATTGATTTACTCATCTCTAAGTTTGGATACGACAACATGCATACCTATTGATTAATTTGTGTAAAAGAAAAAATAAATGGAGCCAAATTTGGCAAGGAAGCTTTTCACCCAATGTTAGATACGGGTTAATCCATATCTATACACTATTTTTATTTTATTTTTTTTACAAAAAGGGATGGCAAGGCCTAGTTTAGATATAAATTATTTCGTAGCTATAGTCTCTTTAAGAAAAATGAATTGAACGACCAACTTGAGAAAAAGAAAAGAATTGAACAGCCAAGTTTTCATATGGATTTTCATATCTTAATTTAGATACAGATTAATCTGTTTCTTTTTTTATCTGCAGAAGAAAATTATTTAATACATAATTTTTTCTTAGACTATTGTTCTGTAATTTTAGTGACTTATAGGTTATCTTTTTAACGTTGATATATTCATGTAGTTTAGGTATTTTACTGTTTTTTTTATTAGTATTTTTAGAAGTTAGTGTGTAATTTGACAATTTTTACATATTAAGGGATTTATTTGCTATTTTTAATATTTTAGGGATTTAAAGGTAATTCTTGGTATTTTTGATAAGTTAGTTGATTTTTAACTGCAGGGGAGTTTTAGTATTTCTAGGGTTCTTTGGGTAATATTCATTAATTCGTGTAATAATTAGGGTTTTTTTTATGCAATTTTTGCTATTTTGCAGTCTTTAGTATTTTTAGCAAGTCTTATGTAACTTTAATGTTTTTATGGAGTTATAAGTAACTCTTAAAAGTTTTAGGGGTTTGAATACAATTTTCAGTAATTTGGTAATTTAAGTCATTTTAGGTAATGTTAGGACATAATATTATTTGTAGGAATTTTTAGGTGACTATAGTTAATTTTGCTTATTTAGGAAAGTGGGAATTTAAGGGATTTATAATCAAAGTTTTTAGTAATTTTAGGTAGTTTTAAGCGATTCCGAGTAACTTTTGGTTAGATGTGCTTTTATTAATTTTTTGGATTTTAATTAACTAAGATTTCTAATTAATCTTATGATGTTTAGGAATTTTAGAGTTCTTAAATAATTCAAGTTCATTTTAGTAGTTTAAATATTTTACAAGGATATATATTATATCTGTAGTGTTTAGTACTTGAGAAGTTATTATTTTACAGATGAATGAGAGAGGCAGAGAACCTCCACAAGCAGGGGGAGTATGGTAAAATGTCAATACGGTGGCAGATTGATTATTAGAAAGCCCTCAAAATATGCTTATGCAACACTAGTTGAGTCATTCACCAAACCCTTAATATAAGATCGACTATTACAGAATGGGTAATCGACAGTACATTACAAACGTGACTTTCGTACCTAGCATTAATCTTCTAAGTTGGGGTGCATCCTCTCAATTCTACCATTGATGAAAGTTGCTTTACTCCATTTCGTGGGGCAATAGAAGGTAGAAATCATTAATTAATGAGTCAAAGAAAGAGGTTCTTGGGTCATGCTTAAGTTAAAAAATATATAATGTTCCTAGTACAATATTGACAAGACTATCGATCGTGTGTACTCTCTAAGATAACATGCGTAACGTGGAAAGTTATTTATTTCCATAAGATAGATGCTCGCATCTGAAAATTTTGACCGCCGAAGTTGTCATAAGTCTCAATACCATACTCCGAAAATGAGCATAGTTCATCAAATAGGGGTCGTAGAATCATATGAATGATTTTTTGTTAACTATTTGGTCCAAATATTATTATACTAAGAATTACATACCTTTACCATATTCAAATTTGGAGAAAGGTTGTGTCACAACTACTGATGAACAAGAGTGTTGGAGTATCCAAACAAAGTAAAGCCTTTGCCTCTCAACAATAAAATTTAGACGTCGTTGATCGAAAAACTTTCATGCTTCTCCAAATTAAGGATAAATTTTTCGATCGTTGTCACCATGACATTTCACATGTTACATCATATGTTCGGCCTTGTTGGGTGTTATTTACAATTTTTGTAATCGATGATTCAACAAAAATTACCACAACTTCTTATGTGAGATGTACTTAAGTAATTGTTGTGCCAGCCGTACAAATTTTTTGTAACCAGCCCTACTAATATTATAATGAGAATTTGTGCCAACCTCTACAAAACTGTGATTACTATGTTAAGGTTTATGCGCATCTCTAATGCTTGTAGCATTTTAAAAAGAGCTTGTACCTCACTATTCAACACCTCATTATCTCTAGGACTATTGTAATTTTCATGTTCAAACTGACTACCAAATATATCATTAACCATGTTTCGATATCGCTCAACTACATTTTGACCAGATGATTGTCCTACGCGTGTAAGAGATGATATGTCGATTGTAAGTGTCTCATTGACAACCTATAAATTGTATTAGGGAAACTTATAAAGTTGAACAATTTAAATATTTTCTATTACCATATTTTCTTAAGGGATACTCGGCTTGTGTATCGTCTAATAAGTGATATTGAAAAAGCAAATTTCAAATGTTTTTTCACATCATCCACAAAAGGACTATTCGAATAAACAGTATCAGTCAAAATATTAAACTTCCAACCACGATCTTCATTGGAGGATATTTTATATCTAGATGATTATATAACAATATTAGATAATGGCATATATTGCCAAATTTACTCATACGTATTAAAGATATTATACGAATCATGACATAATTATCAACTATAGAAAATCAAACATGCCTTACCAGTGGAGTTTGGTTTTGCTACTTTACACTTTGTTTTGCATTTATAGAAAATTGATAGTGACTTTTTAAAAACTTAAATAAAATTAAAAGAACTTCTTGAGAATTACACTTACCTCTCCAATGCGGTTATTGGATGGCTAAATTGTGAATTTTTTGTTCAACATTTGTTGAATATTGATAAAGAAATGTATTTTACATGATAGAAGGAAGGAACTCACCTAAGTAATGAAAGAAAAAGTATATGGACAGATTATCCCGTACCTGAAAAATCTGTTTCTATGTTGTGGGATGTATTTTTCCTACCTATGTATGTTCCTAAGTTGTAGAGATTATATTCCTACCTAAAATATATATGTTCCTAATGATAGAATAAAATAGTTTATATTATTTATTTTATTATTTTTATGTAATTTAAGTATTCCTTACTAGACTAGGTCTACCAGGAAACCTCTGGTTAAGTATTCCTTACTAGGCTAGGTCTACCAGGAAACCTCTGGTAATCTATAAATACTTGTAATTGCTCTTTTCATTATTCAAGCAAATATAATTCTCTACATGGTATCATGAGTCTTACGACCTGTGACCTTAAACCCTAACCCTAATTCCCCTAGCCGCCGCCCCACTGTCGGCCATGGCTACCGACCCCCCCTCTCCAGCGTCGGTCTCTTCATATTCCTCCTCTCGTCCATATCTCGGCTATTGCCAGGCTTGTGACGCTCAGGGTCACACCGCCAAATCCTGTCCTAATTTCCGCATCCTGCCGATCAATCAGCTTGCTCAACCGTTGTCTCCCTGGAACAATGGCAAGGCACACACACCTCGAGTTCATTACTCGGGAAATACACCTGATTCCGGAAATTGGATTATGGATAGCGGTGCCAGTCATCACGTTACTCCGGATCTTCAGAATCTTTCTCTTCATGCTCCGTACTCTGGGTCAGATAAGGTTATTGTCGGCAACGGTTCCAGCATGCCTATAACTCACATTGGTTCTGGTATTCTTTCTTCTCCTTCTCGTTCTTTTACTCTTAATCAGCTTCTATGTGTCCCGTCCGCTCGACATAACCTTCTCTCTGTCTCTCAATTTTGCAAAAACAATAACACCACTATTGAATTCTCCCCCTCTTCTTTTCGTGTCAAAGATCCACGTACGGGGAAAATCCTGGTCCAAGGCAAAACTAAACATAATCTCTACCAATGGTCTTCTTCTCAGCCTCCCAAGTCCACCAACCCTCCTCTTCTTGCTTTTTCTGGTGTCAAAGCTTCTTCCTCAGCTTGGCACAGTCGGCTAGGACATCCATCTAGCTCAATTCTAAATAATATTTTGTCCACTTTTCATTTATCCATAGTAGATGTTGCGTCACCTTCTTTAAATTGTAATGCCTGTCAATGCAACAAAATGCATAAACTCCCTTTTCATATTTCTACTGTTGTGTCGACTCATCCTCTTCAAATTATTTATTCTGATGTTTGGACATCTCCACTTATTTCTGTTGATGGTTTTAAATACTATGTTGTGTTTGTTGACCAATTTACTCGTTATTCATGGCTTTATCCGCTCAAAGGCAAAAGTGATGTTTATCAAGTCTTTCCTAAATTCCGTGCTCTTGTTGAAAATCAATTTAACCACAAAATTAAAACCTTGTACTCTGACAATGGTGGTGAATATATTGCTTTATCATCTTACCTCTCTACCACTGGGATTTCTCATCTCACGTCCCCGCCCCATACTCCTGAGCACAATGGTATATCTGAACGTAAGCATCATCACATTGTTGAAACTGGCCTCACCCTACTTCATCATGCATCTGTCCCCCTCTCTTATTGGTCATATGCCTTACCCGCCGCCACTTATCTCATAAATCGCATGCCTACTCCCCTTCTCTCTATGAAATCCCCTTACCAGTGTCTTCTTGGTCACAACCCCAACTATACTAAACTACGTGTCTTTGGGTGTCTCTGTTATCCGTGGCTTCGCCCATATACACCTCACAAACTTGCTGGTCGATCTGTCCCATGCGTTTTTCTGGGTTATGCACCGTCCCAAAGTGCATATTTTTGTTTTGATCTTCTCACATCTCGACTATATGTTTCTCGTCATGTCCAGTTTGTCGAGTCTATATTTCCCTTTGCCTCTCGTCAACACTCTCTTCCTCCATCCTCTAGCCCTTCTCCGCATTTTTCCGCTTCTGACCCACCTCATACTATCCTACCAGCCCCGACCCCTATTGTTCAGGCTCCGTGCGCACCTCCGGGCTTCTCCATCACCTCGCCCGGGCCTCCTGCGGCGCCCGCAGTCTCTCTTCCGCCCGCGGGCCCATCTGCCTCTCCATTGGGGTCCACTCATCAACCGTCGGGCCTCCCGAGCTCCTCCTCATCCTCCCATGCAGCCTCGCCTGCATCCCACATATCGGCTCCTTTATTAGCCACTCCTTCCCCACCTCCGCCTCGCACTATAGTCACTCGCTCCATGCATAATATCTCCAAACCCGTCCAAAAACTTAATCTCTCTACTCCCATTCCTTCTGTGGATACCGAGCCAACGTGTGTTTCTCAGGCTCTTGCTCACCCGTGCTGGCGAGACGCCATGTCTACTGAGTTTATGACGCTTGTTCAAAATGGTACTTGGGATCTTGTTCCACCGTCTCCTTCTCTGAATGTTGTGGGTTGCAAGTGGGTGTTTCGTATCAAACGTAACCCAGATGGTTCGGTGGATCGTTATAAAGCCTGCCTGGTGGCTAAGGGTTTTCATCAGCGTCCCGGGGTAGACTTTCATGAGACTTTTAGTCCGGTTATCAAACCGACCACCATCAGGCTTATTCTCTCTCTGTCTGTTTCTCAGTCCTGGCCCCTTCGCCAGTTGGATGTCAATAATGCTTTTCTTCAGGGTCGTCTGTTCGACGATGTTTTTATGGCTCAACCCCCGGGGTTTATTGATCGTGATCGGCCTTCTCACGTTTGTCGCCTACACAAGGCGATTTATGGTCTTAAGCAAGCACCTCGTGCTTGGTACACTGAGCTTCGGAATTTTTCACTCTCCTCCGGGTTTTCTAATTCTAAAGCGAATCCTTCTCTCTTTATTTTTTGTCGAGATGGTAATTTGGTCTATATTCTTGTTTATGTTGATGACATTATTGTTACAGGCAGTGATAGTTCACAAGTGGATTCCGTTATTGCGGACCTTGGCCGCCGCTTTTCCATCAAGGATCTCGGTCCTCTGCATTTTTTTCTTGGGTGTTGAGGTTCAACCACACCCTGGTGGTCTCTTTTTGTCTCAGAGACGCTACATTCTTGACCTCTTAACCCGCTTCAAGATGGCATCTTCCCGGCCGGTCAAAACCCCTCTTGCTGCTACCTCTACTCTTCGTCGGGATGGTGGCGAACCGCTCCAAGATCCGAGTGTTTATCAGAGTGTTCTCGGCAGTCTTCAATACCTTTCTCTCACTCGTCCGGATATCTCCTTTGCTGTCAACAAACTGTCCCAGTTCATGCAATCCCCTGGTATGATCACTGGAATGCAGCTAAACGAGTCTTACGTTATCTGCATGGTACGCCTGATCAGGGTATCCTTCTCCGGGCCCGAAGCCCTCTTACTCTTCATGCTTATTCTGATGCTGATTGGGCGGGTGATAAAGATGACTACTCATCCACGGGGGCATATATTGTTTTTCTGGGTTCCAACCCTGTTTCCTGGAGCTCCAAGAAACAACAGACAGTTGCTCGATCTTCCACCGAGGCCGAATATTGCTCGGTTGCTTCCACCGCGGCTGAACTCCGGTGGCTTCTTTCTCTTCTCACCGAACTTGGTATTTCCATTCCGAGTCAACCAGTCATTTACTGTGACAACGTTGGTGCTACACAACTTTGTGCAAATCCGGTGTTCCATTCTCGGATGAAGCATGTAGCTCTGGATTATCATTTTATTCGCCAACATGTGCAGCAAGGTATCCTTCGTGTTTCTCATGTTCGCTCTGAAGATCAACTTGCTGACTTACTCACCAAAGCCTTGTCGTCGGCTCAGTTCACCAATTTATGCTCCAAGATTGGTCTGTCTCTTAGCCATTCCATCTTGCGGGGGCATGATAGAATAAAATAGTTTATATTATTTATTTTATTATTTTTATGTAATTTAAGTATTCCTTATTAGACTAGGTCTACCAGGAAATCTCTGGTTAAGTATTCCTTACTAGGCTAGGTCTACCAGGAAACCTCTGGTAATCTATAAATACTTGTAATTGCTCTTTTCATTATTCAAGCAAATATAATTCTCTACACCTAAGCGGTAGAAATAGATTTAATATGTCGCTAAACTACAGCAAATGTTAAGCTATTCCGAAAATCACTCACAGACAGATTATATCCCTCCTAATATTTTAGAGAAAAATAAACTACCCCTACAACAGTACAACTCCTTTCATTAACTGAAGGACAAATTAATTTCATCCCTAGACTATAGGAAGGACTTTCAGTCGCTAAATATTAAGCTCAAATTTGCGAATTTTCCATCAAAAGTTTAGGGCTATTATATTACTGTCCGTCACTATAGTTTAGAAAAGGATTTTCCATCTCGAAATCTAAATCTCCTTCCACTTTTCTGCCAGAGTTTGCAAGGAGGATTTTCTGCCCCTAATATTCACCATCATGCTCGATTTTTGCCTGCGAATACTCTTTTTCTCAATTCATCTCACCGTTTTTAATTTTCTTTTACTTCTCAACTATTATCTTTATATTTTATATATTTTTCTCCCTTTGTTATAAAAATATATAGACTAACATAGTCTCAATTTTTTGTTAGTTATGTTTTTGTTTTATTTTATCAATCTTAGATTATGGTATAATTTACTATTAGTTATGTGTGTGTGTGCGCGTTCGAAAGTGGCAGTGACTGCCTGATATTTTCTTGAAGTTAGGGATGGAATTATCCGTCCCCCTAAGTTTGCTGGCTACGTAGGTCTCAACAATTTCTTCACTTTTTTAAAAAAAATTGGTAATTTAGGTAGGATTTGACTGATACATAAATCAGATTTTATGTTTTAAAAGACCAAAAAAAAATGATTTTCTTTTATTTGGAATTTTGTTCTTTAAGCACGAAACTATTTTATTTCTTTTGTTCTTTTTGAAAAAATCCCTATGGGGAGGGAAAATTTGTACTTCAATTTAGATTTACACATATTTCATACCTAAGTTTAAGTACATATTAAAATTCTTACTAAAATTTAGGTATAAGTAACAACAACTTCAATTTAGATAAGGATTGAATGTAAACCTAAATTTAAATACAGATGTTGTTTTGTGCCTAGTATTTGAAGAGACGAAGTTTGTTCAAACAAATTTTAAGTACGAATTTCTTAGCTACAACTCTTTTGGGTCGGTTTTCCTATTTTTAAGTACGGAAAATCAGTACCTAATTTCCTTGACTTTGGTACTTTAGTGCGTACTAAGCTCTATGTTTCCATTTCATAAACGATTAATTTGAAAAATATATGGAGACATGATATGGTGAATTAATTAAAATGCGTTATGATCGATGGGATTTGATTAGAATTATTATTCTTTCACTTAAATGTAGTGCACTACGAGAGTACATATTTATATACAACATGGAATTTAATTTTTGCTGATGAGCCTCTAGTTGCTCTTGGAATGGTTCTCATGTGCCATGATCCTCAGATAAACTAGTGGACCACTGAACGGATATGGTATTGACTAGTATGACCCCATGCCTCATAACAGTGATCACCTAGGCTAATGAATTTCTTCATGTACGAGAAATAAATTGGCAAAGACAAGGGTTCCTATCCTACCCAAAAAAGGATGGGAACTTAACAACATTTGAAATACTTAGGTTGATATGTGCTAAAACAGATCAAAAGATTGACCATATAGGCCATCATGTGACAATTTCCATATAATGATTATATTTAACTTGAAAAACATTGTCCGACTTCAGATTATATTTTACGCAGGTGGGCAATTATCCATGGAAAGTAGAGGCCCCAAGATGTCTCCATCGACTAATAACATGAATTTATTGTTCTCGATCAAGTTTCTCTAATTTGATACGTAAGTTCTCTTCTGTTGATTAAATGATCATTTTGTTAGAAACATACTCAGTATATGCCAATATTTATTAAGTGATTATGATATGCACCAGCTCAATAATAGTCAACGATATTCCAAGGTAATTTAGTTAATTAGTACTTAAACTTGATTTAGGTTTTGTGGCCTCCTGATTCTGACAGATCAATGTAGAAAGTGATGATCATCATTGTCAATGAAGAGCAACTATATGTGCAACTTGTTCCTTAAAGATTTCCCATGCTGTATCCATGTTACATAAGCATGTTACCACATGCCTAACCATCCTTCAGAACTGATTTTTTATCAAATGGAAGATATGAACAGTATTTATAGTCAACCTAATTGTTGCAACTTGATAAAGTTTATTTGTGTTTTTTGGTTATCCAATGAATATATATGCTTTCGGTTGATTCAAATCTTTTTTTCTTGTTGAGAACTTCTCTTTGGACGGTTTAGGGTTTTGAACCAATCTGTTTTATAACTGTTGCGAGATATTATTTTATATCATGCGCTCTACTCAATGTTTCTTAATTTGCGGATTAATAATGCATATTAAATAATGTGGTTTTCCAAAGTAATTGACTTTTTTATCGGTAAAATTTACATCTTTACCAAATGTAACCAAAAAAAGGAAAAAGAATTAAGAGCTACTGGCACCTCTTAATTCACTTGGCATCAATAGTTATTAAAAGTATGCACTAGCTGTTGTCCACGTTGAACAACGACATGCATGCGTCCTACATTGACAAAAGTAATTTTACTATCAAGATCGATCTACTCATATAAAGTTTAAGCTATCTTAGTTACTGCATAACTAAATTAGTTATCTAAAATTTTAAGCTTTTGAATATGAGATTTATTACTTATATAATATTTCTCACACGTCAATTTGTGAAGGTCGTAATGTTTTATTCAGTCTAGCTAGCATATGAAGCTATCTTTCACAAAATGGCTTGGACTAAGATTCTAACGTATTATAAACAATACGACTCTAATACCGTATTTGACTTTATTCATCTAAGAGGTAAGTTGAACAAATTAAATGGAGATTTCTGACTATATTTTTTAAAATTTTATATTTTTGGAAATTCGTGTGGCGATGATAATTTGAGTCGATGAGGGCAATTTTATCCTTTTCACGATAAATCATTTTGTGGTAGATGTTCCCAACTTGGAGAAAAACTCGTAATTTTTACTATAATATATCAAATCAAATGTTTTGTTGTGATCTACATTTGTTACTAGGTTTTACACCACACGACCAAGTTTCGAGACTTAAAAAAACCATTTATAAGCACTTTCAGTGCAATACATTTTTATTGCAAGTTTTATTAGGACTGACGAATCTTCTAGATCACTATTATAAGAATTTGTTTCTGGTCGGTGATCTAGTTCCTTCTTTGTAATTATATTATTCGCAGAGATATATAAAACTCATTGTTATTATTTTGATCAATTTAGACGTCTTTTCAATAAACTCAAAAATTATTTCAACTCCGTGAATTCCAATTTTCTTTATTCAAACGCAAGTGTGTGTTTTTATTGTTACATTTCTGTTCTGTGTCAATTGCATGCCAATTATGATCCTAACAGAAACATCTGTATAATTGAAAATTTCACTGTTAGACCAATAGATATATATATATATATATATATATATATATATATATATATATATATATGTGTGTGTGTGTGTGTGTGTGTGTGTGTGTGTGTGTGTGACCAATTTTTTCGGATAGGTAACATGCATGCAAACATATTTGACATTGCAATGCCTGTATTAATTATAAGTAACGTAAAATAAAAATCAGATCCATCATAACAATATTACCGATATATGATCAGCTGTTTTTGGATGATCAATCACATGCCGAAATCATTTATTAATTTCTTAAATTAATGCCCGGTAATTAAGGAAGATTTTGACCTAGGACTTAGTAAACAACGAGTAATATCAACTGACATCAACTGAAAAAACTACCAACCGCAAGACAGAAGCAACCTGAACAAGTACTACCTGGCCAGATATCGATTAATTTAACAACGGTAATTAATTCATTTTAATATTGGCAAAAGGTCAGGCTACAAGCTTCAAGACATTAACAAAACAGTGGGCACCGCAATTAATTATTGGCCTTTTTATGCTTTGAAGTTGGGATGATCATTCATTCATGCATCGTCAAGAAAGAGGCATGATTGGTCAATGACTTGTAATGATGGTAGCATATATATGCGACAACTATATATAATTTCTAAAAAATGACTCTTTTGTTTCATGCTTTGTCTAATTTTATCATCTTACATGCATTAATTATGTGGTGGGATTGCTGCACAAATATACGAATATATGTCTATGTTAATGGGCCAATGGTGGGGATTGGGGGGGTGGGGTGGGTAGCAGGGCACATGGAGGCATGAGCAGCGCAGGTGCAAATGTGCGGCAGTTGGATATTTGGGGAAGAGGGGTGGGGACTCTCGAGTCTCACCTGATATTGAAACGGTTGAATGAGGACAATGAGAAAGACAAAATAACATGACTCCTTTATCGAGAGACAAATTTATTGCATTATTGTATAATATAATGTTATGGACCTACAAAAATTATTCCATATAATATTGTTATTAATCCGGATACAATTTTAGCTTTATAATAATAAGAAGTTAACAAGCAGCAATGATCGTTTATACTACTTTATGTGTAATTCTACGTGTCATAGTTGTAAGGGTAATGTTGTGTTCTGGATCTTATTACCTAAAGAGTATATTACATATATAATAACACACAGAATGACATATAGACGATCCATTTTGGTATTGTACGAGTCTTCAATAGGAAAGGGAGAAAAACTGAGTCTTCAAATGACCGTCGCCATTTGTTTAAAATAATAATAATCAGTTTCACATGTTAAGTTCATTTAATATATCAAGCAAGGGGACTTCCTACACTACAAACATTAATATTTTATGAGTCTCACTAATATTCTTAAGTTATACGACCATATAAATCCTTTACACTAAGAACTATAAAGGTTGTATGTTAAAACCTATATATATATCATCTGTGTGTGTGAGAACACATAAAAGTCAGATCTCGTAAATCGCGAGATGTCCTTTTAAGAATGTTTTTTCGTCTCTAACATAATTTATGAGGATTTATTGTTTCTTTGTGTCAAAGCAATAAAGCTACTTTGATGATCGGGTCCTCAATAAAGCTAGTGCAAAATCAGGCATTTTTATAGAATTTCCGAGATTACACTTGACAAACACCTCACATCATATATCACGAGACCCTACGTCTATATAAGCGTACTTTGTACCAGCAAGTGGGGCATGATCACAACAATAACATCGTCACTTCAAAGTGTTCTTGGCATATTGGCTCGTGAGCTTCAATGGATGAAGTACTTCACATGTCTAATATGACGATTCTACCCCGTAAGGCACCAAAAATTATTTCGGTGGTTTGGCATTTCCTTCTAGAGTTATTGATTAAGTGAACACACAGATGGATGCACTTTCAGCATGCTCGAATCAAAGCGCTTATGGGGGCATCTCTCAGAACTCAGAGGGACGTCAACATGGGCCATTTGTTGTCCACATTGAATAGGCTTTTGCGTTGGAAGTCGAGCTTTGGACGACAATGTTTGCTACCCTTAAAACAAAGGATTTTGAGTTGAAATACTTGTGGTTGATGAATGACTAGACTTACACATCAAAAGGTTTCACACAAACTCAGAGAAGGAAACTGATACAGATAAGGGATACTATAAGAAAGATGAGACAACGCATAGAATCAATGACTTGTTAATTCAGCAGAATACTGAGCTTTCTACAAGAAACATAGAAAACTCTTAAAAAATCTGATTCAATCATCAACTAACTATCTTTCAGGGTTTAGATGGTATTTTTTAGAAAATAAAAATAAAAACTAATAAAAAACTATTTTTAAAAAAATAATTAAATATATATGCCTAAACTAAAGTTTTGCAAGAAATATAAATATGCCATTTTGACCCTTGAAACATCCGAATTTTGTTAGAAAGTCACGAATCTTTGTGTCTTGCTTAAATAGTCGTTCCACTTAGAAAAGTGTTACCCTTTTCTGAGAAAGGCCTCTGTTGACTTTCTGGTCAAACTTTGACTAATTTTGACTTTGAGATAATTTTTTTTTTTTTTTTTTGTAGTACGTAATTCTATTGTATTATCAACATAAGAGACCATGATATAACACCTTAAAACTTGAAACATAATTTATAATTCTATTCATAGTTCTTTTCATAATCCGTCAATTAATATTTGAGAAGGTTCTCCTATCCAATACCAATTATTATCATGCAATGCGACGTGTAAAGCTATAGTTTATTAAGAACATATAATAAAATTATGGATGGCGATATCGCCAGAGCAAAAAATGTTGCTGTCAGAGCAATCTTTTGAATATCTCTAATATACCCTTCATAATTAAGGAATGCAAAAGTTAATGCCTAATCTCCATAGTTTATTAAATTAATCAATCCTTAAATATATCAATTCAATCTTGTAATATCTTTTTTATTAGTTGGCATCCCTTAATTTTAGCAATCGATAGTATCACAATATTCTTTTTTATTCTAAGGGAAGGAGAAAACAATTGTATTTTTCCTTCAATAAATTATTTGAATGTAAAAAATTTACAAACTAATATAATATATAAAGTGAATTGTGCTTCAATACAGTACCTTCGCTCAGTCACACACACACACTCACACATATATCATATATGTATATATATATATTACAAGTATAATATTTAAAGTAGAAATGGTGAGAAAGAAATTCTTAGGTGCTCGATATTTATTGCCACATAAAATGCTAAGTAAAATGTTGTTTGAAGTGGAATCACAATCTAATATATTTTAATGATTTATACATAACTAATTTATTTAAACATTAAATGGGCCGATTGAGTAAGAAGAAACTTGCGCTAATTAATTTTAAAGATTAAATTGGCAGATTGAGTAAGAAGAAACTTGCGATAATTAATTTTAACGAGAGAAGACTTAGTCATCTATAATTAACTAACAATAAAGATATTGCAAGATTGAATTGCTATATTTAAGGATTGATTAATTTAATATATTATGGAGATTAGGCATTTATTTTTGCATTCCTTAATTAAGAAGGGTATATTAGAGATATTCAAAAGATTGCTCTGGCAGCAACATTTGTTGCTCTGGCAATATCGTCGGCCTAAAATTATTGAAGAGTTTTAAAGATAGAAGAACTCATAGACTGATTAGTAAATGCCATAATAACACACATAAATAACAACATAGACGCAACAAGATGATAGATTTTAGATTCTGGCGTAGTGTAACTGCACGTGAATAACGATCCAAATAAAGTTTATTTAACATTAAATAACACGTATATGTAATTGTAATTGTAATTGAAAATGGTAAAAATATATCATGTCTTGACGACGCTCTAGACGTAATCTTTTGAAGGAATTGACTGAATAATTACTATTTTTATTATTTTCCAAAATTCTTTCATCACTGTAATATCGTGTAACACACGAATCAATTAGTATGCATCTTTATGAAACTTTACAATTTGTTTTCCACACTCTCCAATTTTTAAATTACTAAGCATCTTCCTAATCATTCAACACTTGGACGTTTATCAAATTGGAGATAGTTTTCTAATTTCAGGTTTGTATAGGGACGACAGCACATGCAAGTCTACGAAAAATAGACCCCTACTAATACTAATCTATGAATTATTGAGCCCACCATTAGTACTAGTTAATCATCCATTTATATTAAATTCAATGGCAAAGATCTTCACAAAATATCCTAACTCTTGGTGACATGTGAAACAATTATCTTTAATAAATATAGGATTTCAACTAATTAATGTTGGTAGGTGGGGTCATTCTCATCTATACCTTTCTGTTTATAGCAATGCAGTTTTCTTTCAAACAATTATAAATTTGTAATAGCAAAAACACGTCACAATTATAAAGATTTAAACTCTGCACAAACAGCTAGAAAGTTGGACGTTTTTCAGTTAGCGTCCACTAAATTAATTTGATCCATTATGTTCTCTATGAAATCATTTTTTTTCTTGCAATAACACATAAAAGAAAGTCTAATTTGACGCCACTTAAAACTGGGTGCAATTTTAGCCATTGTATGTCCTGTCAATGTCAATGTTGTTATATCGAATGGTTGAACACACTGAGTTTTGCAAATTATATTTTTCCTCAAACTAAACGTATATTACATCACATTGCATGTCACCTCTAGGTCAGCTAGCTAGTAGCTACATGAGCTAGCAAAGTGGTAATGTGATTCTCTTCAACATTAACTATCTACAAAAAAGAAAAAGAAAATAAAAGTAGCACCAACATTACGAGACGAAACATTAGGGACCGCGTGATGAGATATATAGCTGAAAATGCAACTGTAATTGGACATTTGGACATCTATTGGTGTTCATCATATGCAACATGGCACGTATACCATTAAATCTCTTGTAAAGGTACATGAAAATATATGACCAATGATTGGACTGCTGATAAACACGCCCCATATAATTGGAAACGAAGCCACTTGTTGTTGAGATTTAGATTTACATTGTATTATTGCTGCCAATTGTAGGTCAACTGCTTTTCATGTATCGGATCTAGCCATAACTTTCCTAGATATTCGTAGAAATATTCTCAAAACTACAGTAATTTCCAATTTCCTTTTTCTCGATGAAATAATGTTTTCAACTATGAAATTGTTCAATCTAAATCATCTCATGTATTTCAAACGATATGAGTCATATAACATAAATGATCATTTTACATATATATACAAATCTTATTTTGCAGTAATTATAAGAACAAAAATATTTAAATCAGATGTAGTATATTATTATTTCGATGAGTGTCCCAATTTCAGACATGTCAAATAAACTTTCATGCAGATTATGCACGTAACATAGATTTAAACAATTGAATTATCCCCTATTTAAAAGTTAAAACTTGTAAAGAGATTTAGCATATATTATTTTTAACGATATTTTTCCAACAAATCCTCTGACTTGCACACTTTAATTTTTTTTGTTAAGCCTAATATACATATTTATTTTTTTAATGAAATGTGATGGTAAAACTCGGACACTAGGGTGGTGTTTGCAAACTCTACTCCAAAAGCAGAATCTCATAATCTAAGTTAAAACTTAAAAAATAGCTTTAGTTCATAAGCTGAAGGTGTTTGAAAAATAATCCAAAAGCTGATATTTAAGTAGTAGAGTGTTTGCAAAAAAAAAGTGATTTTACTGATTTTCTTATAAATTGACTATAATACCCATAACTTATTCACTATCAATTTATAAATGTATTTACCATAGAACAATTACAAATTATAAATATTTAATCAACTGCAAAGTCATAAAAACAAAGAACGATCTTTATAAATATAATAACAATAACATAACATTTTCATATACATAATGTCATTTACTTTATAGACTGTTTATATATGTAATAATATAATTAGAGGTTTCAAATTTATTAATTTTTTTAATAATGAATATATTTATTTATTTCCTTATTTATTCAGATTTTATTTAAAGATATCCATTCCAAACTCAATTTCATGAATCATAAAATAAATCACACTCCTTAATACGATAAAAAAGAAATCAAAAACATTAAGAAAATTCATAAGTTATGCTAAGAAAATAAATTGTTGCTAGATAGTACTAACACTGAGTTGATAAGATCATGACATGTTGATTAGATCTTTTGATATGAAAAAAATTGGCGGGTGATAAGAATAGCTCGTACTTCTTTTTTGAGTTAGATTTTGAGTTAGATTTTGCTATGTGATAATATTAGAAGATAAGGGTATAATTGTACAAAAAAATAATAATTTATTCAAAAATTGCTACCATAAGCTAGAAGCACCCCTAGACCAACTTCAAGATTGTGGGTGTTTTTAGCTTAAAAAAAGTTCTCCCACCACATAAGCTAAATTTGCAAACACTCCAAACTGCTTAACTTAAGTCAAAAGCTGGTTTTAACTTTTTTTAAGAGTTTGCAAACACCACCTAGACCTGATCCTTTTAGCTTTCCATTAATACAATATTGAACATGGCCTTATATTAAAGTTCATGTTTCAAATAGTGTCAAGGATATATTGTTTTCGAGTAAAAAACATTAAATCCTCCAACCTATTGTTCATGTGCGAACTGTCATACGAGGCCACATTAAACGGGTGCACATGTAGAAACATGTACAAATTGAACGTTAATTAATAACTCAGAGACAATTTGCACCTTTTTAAAAGATTAGGGATATGTTGCAATTTAAAAGTAATAGCGCAAATCGCATTTGAACAATAGATTGAAGGATTTGATGGATTTTACTGGTGTTTTTATAATTTATATTAGCCAACAAATACAAAGATTAAAACTGTAAGTGTGATACTTGACCTCAGCTCCGTGGCATGTGAGGGAAAATAATATTTTTTGTGTGTTTTGCTCTGTCATAAAAATAATTGAAGGAATAGCTGATTTGCACGCTAATGATAAGTGTTTAAGGATTAGACGCGTAATGTCCATATATGCCACAAATAAACATTGTGGGAAGAAACGTGTTAAGAGTATTAAATCTTAAAAAATATCGTTTCTTTCTAATCCAAGCTAGTAAAGAAATTCTTCTTTTTAAAAATAAAAAATAAACGTAAGAAACACGTGAAATCAATTAAATTAAGATAATTGTCTGAACTAAACTATAAAAATAATTAATGAGTCAAATCCACACTTTGTGAGTGTTTATAAAAGAGAAAAAGTAGGCGAAAAAGGATAAGGAAAAAATGTGAAAGCGAATGAGAATAAACTCCACCGTCCAGCTTAGTCTTAGCGGGCCAAAGTTGGGCTGCAATTCAGACAAGTTTCTTATTGTCGGTTTTGTGTCTGTGGGCCCAACCAGACCTTCTTTGAATTGGATTTGAGCTGACTCTGTCTACACTCTACACAATGTTCAAGTAAAGTCGTCTCTCGATCTATACAAAAAGTTGACTACTGCTATGTCCAAAAGCAATAAAACTTGTCCTGATTGCCAAACTTTGAAAAAGATCAAAATTATATCCAAAATACAGAACATATCTCATGGGTCACAATTGTGTACACGCGCTATTACATCATACATTTAAGCTTTTTTTTATATTGCAACAAGAACTCATATTTCATCACGCTCATTGGGCAAAGGATCGAAATAATTAAGCATAAGCATATAAACAATGTTAGTTGGCAATCAGTAGACAAATTTACGTGGTGTTTACAATATTTATTAAAATAATATATTAGCTTCTTCGCCTACATAACCACTTTATTAGTGTTTTCAACACTGACTTTTGTTTATTCGTGTCTGAAAAAGGATAAAAAAGATAAAAAAAAATTAAGCTGTAAAGGTTTGACATTTTCAATTTCTTTTGTATTTATTAATCATTGTCACTAAAATTGGGAAACAAAGAAAGGGACAGACATTATGGGATCCCTAATTGTCAAGTTTCAACTCCTTTCCACTATCTAAATTTGATAATCAAACGGTGCTTTTAAAAAGACTAAACTTGATTAAGGAGTAAAGGCGTGTTTTTAATGTTATCTGCCATTTTAATGGTTAACCTTATAATATTCTGTTGTGCCAATTCAGTTGAGGATAGAAAAGCAAGGGCACTTGTTGGTTTTTGGCTTAACAGATGCACTTGTCGGCACAATTTAACTTAATCAAGAACCAATTCGTAAAAGTTAATCATGATTGATGATAGATACATATATAGTTCACGTTTTACCTTTCTGCTAAAAAACAAAAAAAAAAAAAAGTTCACCTTTTACCTATATATAGAATTCTGTTAGCTAAACTTTAAAATTCTTATTATGCAACTTTTCATTCTAAGAATCCATCCCACGTGAATTGGGAGGAAAAACACTGTGATTGATGTATTAAAAATTATGCTTAATATTGACTTCCAAATACAATGTCAAGCATTACTTAAGATGTCTAAATATAGCCGGTGAACAATAAAATCATTTATGGTGTATTTATAAACAAGAAAATAAATAGATAAAGTTGAGTGACTACAACCTTGGTTAATTTCCTTTCGGTTTGTTTAATTTGTTCCACTCTTTTAACCCGTCAAGCTACAATCAAGCCCGACAATGTTCACAACCCAAATAACACTTCTCAAGTGTGTTCTTGTGTAAGAAGATAAAGTTGTGGCATGCACACACAAAAATGAAAGAAAAATGTGTAGAGAGTTAGTCTATTTTACTGTGTAAATTATGTATGCGAGAAGTGGGAGAATCATAAGGGAATGGCGGGTGGTTCCTCCACGAAAATTATCGTGGAGAGAAATACTAACGCAATAGGTTGAAAATTGTTTCGGAGCTTCATGGGCTTTAGGTCGGCGCCAATGGTTGTTCTATAGCCAATTTGTCCTTCAACATGTCTCTCATTCACCTATGAGGGCTCAACTCCAGTTCAATATAATTATTTCAACATTCGACGTATAAGTTGTTATGCTCGAAAAATACTTTTTGCATTTAGTGAATCAATATAAATTGTCACAGAGTTCATTTATAGATCAAGAACTACAAATGAGTAAATTTAGGGATGTTAATGCATGTGAATAATAAATATTAATATAACAAATATTAAACGTGGAATTTTATGAATTATCTTAAAAAATATGCTTGAGCTAGCCTAGCTAAGATTTTCTATTCCATTTTAAAATAAGGATAGTCGATACAAGTTTTGTGGGTTGCTTACTAGCTAATGACACGAAAACAAAACATATATTTGCACTAGTACTGTGGGGTGAAATATATATATATATATATATATATATATATATATATATATATATATATATATATATATATATATATATATATATATATTTGCATGGTTTAAGTTTCATCGAATAAGATATTCTCCTAACTTGGTATGCCCGATCTATTGAATTATAGACATGTGTGAGGTTGTTGTATGAGGGAAGGTTTCAAGGCACTCCATGGAGAATTTAAGATAATTCATAAAATTCCACGTTTATTAATAAATATCTAAAGAAATTTAAAAACCGGCAGAAAGCAATTTAAAATGATTCATGTGAATCTAAACTCTAAGCATCTATTTGAATGATTACCTTCATCTTTCTTTTACTGCTTTTATTTAGATTTAATTATTATCCATTGTTCAATTTTCAGGCTAGTTTTATATAAAGATGATGGTACAAAAACAATGGTAAAAGGGAATCCAGTTATCCAAAAGAAATATAATATTGTCATTGGATGTGAATAATAGTTAGCTTCATTGACCGCACGATCCTAAAGCAATATGAAACATTAAATTAATACTGTGGTAATATTTTGGGTCTCAATGTTGGTTAAACCTTTTTGATTCAATGGTTTAACATCAATAATGTTGGTAAAGCCTTTTAATTCGACTTGTTGTCTTTCACGTGTTAGACGGTAATTGCCGTGCATGCACGATTTGCTCTCACATTGTCATTGATGCACTTTCACTGTCATGATAATTAATTACAATATATACACGACTTTTTTTGTGTCGGCTAATCCTTCAAAGACATTCACTTTAACTTATAGTGAATTTAAATGTCAAAACACATAATATTTTTTGAACCCACGTACTAAAATGAAAATGCCCCAATAGAATAACTCCCCCACCATTTGACGACGGTGACACCTATTGAAGGCGACACAAATTATGAACTTTCGATGAAACATCGAATGTAACAAAGATCTCTTGTTATGTCCTAAGAACCAATCACAATAATGATATGGTACTACGTCTTTAAAATATCATAATATCCAAGTCCAACGGTTCAACGGCCAAAAACGGCCTAACCTTAATTAGCCCTTCACTATAAGCCACGTTCAAAGTTTTAAGAATCTTGTAATAAAACGTGATTAAAATGGACCCCTCACTCCACCAAAATTCGACACGTCTCTTGCGCCGTGTTCGTCATGGCGAATGTAATATTCAAAAGTTGGCTTTTGCGATTTTTGTCACACCGACCGCACTTAGTTTTGTTTCCCTCTCGAATGCTAAGATTACATTTAGATATAAAGTGCAAGAAGATTGGTGTAAGCACTTAGCCAAGCTTCTCAGGTGAGGAGTAGTACATCATGTACTGTACTATGTGGACTATTAGTCTAATACTTTATTGATAATAAAAATTCTATTAAGTTAACTTGGCCTTTTTTTAGCACAACAAATTAAATATCATGCTTTAGAGACTTTATAATTACATTATACTCAAAACGCTCAACAAAAATAAGTGTATCGATATTGTTTATTAGTAAAATATATTATATTAATAGTATTACATTATGCATTATGAAATAATTGTTGTATTCTAAAAGAAGGTGGGGATGACTAGGAGTGCTTGTGGATTTATTTGATGATTGACTATATACATTGTTTCCTATGGTAAGGTGGGGTTTTGATAAGAACTTAAGCATTGTTAAAAGAGATAACGCGGAAGTTTAGGTATATATGTTTGTTACGTTGGTCATTCATATATTAATAGCATACTTCCGTAGCTTTTGAGGTGGAAAGTAAAGTCTTACTTCTTCACCATTATTATTTATGTTTGTGATACTGCGCCAACAGGAATCATTTTATTGAACAAATTATAACGGTAAATATTATGATATAAAATTCAACCTCCATTAGAATGAAAAGAAAAAGAAAAACGAGATCTGTGAATCAAATTAGTTTCTTTAAAATATATTTGTGTTTTATGGAGTATTTGAGAAGGCGTGAGCGACTGTCTCCCATGAATACAATGACGGTAAGAAGATCTTCATGAAAAAAGAATAGTTCTAGTGAACTCGAAACTGTCTTATAGTTCTAGTGAACTCGGAATTGTCTTTACTATATCGCGAAACATTTACTGACTCGAAAATAAAAAATATGAACGCAATGTATATTTTTGTGTGTGAATTTCTTAGGAAAAAGGATTCAGTTTATAGACTAATACGATGGGAAGAGGAAAGAGAAAATAGAGTTAAATTAATTACTGCACATTTACACGCAGAATAAACACGGTATACAACTTGTAACAGAAAAATAAAATTGAAATTAATATTCAAATTCACAAAATAAGTCTCCCGCGCGGACAAGATCAACAGATTGACATTCAATATATACAAAATGCGAGCACACATATTAGGGCTCACGCATTTTGGCTAGTGATTTGCACCCCACCACCACCTTCTTCTGCGCACGAAAATTCTTTTTTTTTTCAAACAAATTTTTTATATAAATTGTATCTTGCTCAGACCAATAAATAGGGCCGAAGTTTGAGTTAAAGCCACTAGTAAAAAACCAAAATAATTAGTTGTAGTAAGCATGAAGGGGCTATATGAAGTGTGGTATTTTTATACATATGTTTTTAAAGAATTTATCTAAGTTTTCATTTTTCTAAAATATGAGGATATCCCAGAATACCAATTGAAAAAAAATTCAATTAAAAGGCTTTGATTCATCTATCATTAGATGGCATGAAGAAAGATAAAATGACAGGTAGATAAAACGAAACTAATTGCGATTCCTGTCAACGAATTTGTTGAGCGTAAACTAATAACACGAACGAGATGAAATACAATTTTTTCATTTTTTCTTCCGGTTACATTCTTGGGAAAAAATTCTTATCAAGTCTAGAGAAAAGGTTTGTATATATTAGCACTTCACATGCGGACCGCATTTAATTCCCACATTTCACAATTTCAAGTCGCTTATTTTAAGTATGAATTTCATTCATTCAGCAACTATTGAAATAATACATCGATTTGAAGCTCTCATATGGGACAACATGTTTTCATCTTAACTTTGTCAAATACTAGTAACACTCACTCAAAATTAGTTAATGTTGTTTGAAACTCTATTTTTACCACAGCAAGAAATAATCATTTAATTTGGGTTTAATAGCTCTACTTTTAGATGCTTGGAAAAATATTCTTTTCTGATGTGAAAAGAAGAAAAATTGGAGTTAAGATTACAAATAGGGAGGGAAAATATAGGATAAACCAGTGTTTTTAAAACCGGACCGGACCGGCCGGTCGGACTGGCCGGACCGGGACCCGGTCGCTTGTATTTGGTACCGGTTCAACCGCCAAAAACCGCGAACCGGTGCCTCGCCGGTTCAAAGGTCCGGTCCGAGTTTAAAAACGCTGGGATAAACTATTGACAGATATATTTAGAGCATTTTAAGACAAGTAACAATGAGAATAGACAACATTCGTTGGTTAACATTAAATTTTTAAAAATTAACATCCTTTTGCCAACCATTTTTGTTCTTTTGTTTCGGTTGAACCCAATATCTCAAGAGATTAGGTTTTGCTTTAAATCAGGTGTTGGATTAGAGCAGGTTAGAATTTGGCCTGCAAAATTAAATACATCAAATATAATCCATCTTTATTACGTGTGGTCGTCATGTTAATGGGCTGATTTAATTCATTATTTCCAATTCATATCTTTTGGTCCACATCGTTGCATCTCAAACATTAAGTCCTATTAATAGTCAAATTACAATCATATTCCCATAAAAAGGGGGTTCACAGAAAATGTTTTTTCCAACAAAACCGATAGTTCGTCATATTATATTATAAAGGCGTGGCGTTTTATAAAAACAAATTTCGCGAAATTTGTTTTTAAATTTACATTTGTAAAACTGAATTATTGTCTTGGACTGGTTTTTAAGCTGCCTACTAATCGCTCATTATGAGAACCCCATTAAGGTAGGACATATGGAACGATTTTAATAAGTCTGATTCTTCATTAAAACAAGGATTCCGGTTATTAATCTATTAGGCCAAGAAAACATTATAGAAACAACTCGAATGTGAACTATTAATAAGGGTTTTCAAACGTCACCTAAGTGTTGGCTTTGTTTAATTGTTAATTGAGAGAATTACCAACCCTGCTAAATGGCCAAAGCAAATGTGGTTTTTGCATGGAATTGGTATTTGTATTTCTGGTCAGCATTTGTCACACCATTTAGAGAATTATTACATAATTAGTTCCATAACATAAGTAGCAGTCAAAGCCTAAAGATATTAAAAAACTTATATATATATATATATATAAGGGACTCAACTTGGTAAAAAAATTACAGTTACGAGTCCTGACTCTAACCAAACTCTGGTCACCTTCTCTATATAAATTTGACAAGACATGAACACAAAATACTGAACTGCATTTTTTTACCATTAGCAAACGACGGCACAAAGTCTCTCTAGGCCAAAAGCCCAATTTAAATGGGCCTCAAGTTATTTTGCTCAAATATGTATGATTCACAAAACAAAGCTGAAGTTTAGCAAATTGTTTTTGGTAATGTAGCCTGTTATGTCGAGTTCGCAAATTATTTGTAAAAATTAAATAGGTAAATTGCACCTTTGCGATTTGAAAAGGTTACACCTTTTAGGACTAGGTTGTCCAAAGAAAGGATTATTTCCAACCTGCTCCGCTGCATTTCCATGGTTTTTCAAACGGAACCTGAGAAATTGTTAAAAAAATATCAGGTAATAGCATACTACATAACTTAGTCTACGCCAATACGCCATAAATACAAAAAAATTAAACAACTTTAACGAGCAACTGTTAGTGTGCGCAAAACTTTCATAACTATTGCCATCAATTCGACGAATTTAGTTTGTTCTAACTTTTATGGAAAAAATGTTTGTTGGAATTCCGTGGTGGGTAGAGTTGTATTAACTACTTATGACTGGATAGTTATCTTCTCCATAATGTTGAAGTTATTGCCAAATTTTACTCATGTTACTTAGATTAACGAGCTCCTAGCCCGCCATAGCATTAAAATCAGATTCTGAAAATAAGAAAATAGTACTTACCAAAGCATTGCAATCCACTTCATTGCCCAAATTCATTAAGAAGAAGAAAGCTCTCCAAAATAACATTTTTGGTCATGTATATAGCTTGTCATTTAGATATAAGATATTACTTATTTTTATCAATGTACAAGTAGTGCCAAAATAACAATGACAATCGTATATAAATCGTGATTCGTTTTGGTTTCTTTACATCCGAATCTTGAGCAATAGAGCATCAAATTACAGTTCATATGAATATATATATTAGAAAGGAAGAATTTCTTTGGCAACACATAACATAGATCTAGCATTTAAAATTTGATACTGCAATTTAAAATATACAATCTGTGACCATATATATAGTACTAAGAAAGACATTTCAATTTACTAAAAATAACTGAGAATATTCTTATTTGAATTGTATTTATTGATGCTTAATAACTCGACGTGTATATATATTGTTGAAAGTAAATCTTTGAATTGAGATTTAAGATTTTTGAATGGTTAATATAAGAAACATGTATTTGTCCGAGTCGATCCAAGTTACTGGAACAAGGATAAAAATAAATAAAAAAAGACAAACCTTGGTCGTTGAGATATATAAAACTCCTCCTCAGCCGTCACTAATCAGACGAGAAAATGAGACAATGGAGAAGGTTATTGATGATGTATGTATATGGATGTGCAAGTTTATAAGTTTTTTGAAGAGTTTTCAATGTGCAGCAGAATCCTAATAAAACTTAGCTTTATATTCACAATCTTTTATCTTGGATAAGTTCATTTCAGAGTAGTATTATTATACTTGATAAGTGCTCATCACTTTCATATGCCGTAATACCCGCTTATAACTCATGATACGTAAATAATAGGTTTATAAAATCTGCAAGTCTTATCCTGTTTCTTGTTAGGCGGACTACAGCGTTAAGATATTTTAATCTAATATGTTACTATATATTATGCAATATACAAAGAAAAATATAAGAGGAAAACCTAATTTTAATTAATGAAACTAATATTGGAGCAAATCCTAGTAGCATATTTCCAAACTACGAAAACCCTCTATCTCTTTAAAATTTAGCAATCACGACTTGAGAGAAAACTTAATTTATGCAGTATCTGCAATTTTATATTTTATTTTTAACAAGAAATCAATAATATCACACAGAGTTTAAACTATAAAAGGCTAGATACTTTGTGATCTCAATCAAATGAGTATTTTGAGAAAGTATTATGTTTATTGTATCGTATCTATGCAACCACATAAAATAATTGCTAGACTTAGAGTACCCTTCAATCTTGTCAATCCTGACATCGACAAATCGAACCACCGAATATATTCTTTTGTTTGTTCCTTTATATTTCTCAACTGCTTCATTTATTTTTTCCATTGGTGCTAATAATATATGTGCGCGGAGTTATAAGAATTTTCTTTGTGCAGCCAATTATTATCAAAACGAATGTAACGCTAAAGAGGGAACCGAATAGATTCTTAGCACATCCATGAAGAAAATTAGTGTTTTGCATTTGCACTTTGCATCATCCATGCGCTCGATACGTGCTTTGTTATGCTTTACACCATGCATATACAAATAAAAATAAAAAATAAAAAAGCCAAAACTAGTACATCTTCAAACTGCAAATTAAGTCCTTGGTGTCACACACTTTTTGTGTTTTCAGATAAAAAAATCTACAGTCAACCTAGCGAGAGAGAGGCGGAAATTATTTTTGTAATTTTTATAAATTTTGAGTGAACTTGTTGTAACTGTTGGGACAAACAGTATTAAAGGAACGAACTAAAAGATGGTGAACCCTCGGTTATGTGACGCACATATAGAAACTTGCATGGTGATTCTTTGTTCAAGTGAAGGATTATTGAGCAAATAACCGTCTCACATCGAAAACATGAAGTGGGTCAGATTTAAATGAAGTCGAGATGAATCTTATTAGTTATAGAGCAACCAACACGTATCTGTGGTTGATTTCCATAGAATTGTCATGAAGCACGTGCGCAGAAGCTTAACATCCAAGATTTATACGAAACTTTTTGCAAATTGGAGCGCTGAAGATCTCTTGGAACTTTTTCTTGGGTATGGCAGGGTTGTTGAGGTGTCTATATATTCCGAACAAGATAGATAAATTCGAGAATAGGTTCGGGTTGGTTAGGTTCAAGGAAGTGGAAAATGACAGGAGGTTGTAGCGAAGCCTCGCTTAACTCTGGATATGAGGTCTTAAGGTTCAGGCTAACATTTAGAAGTTGGACAAATCATAGCTGAAGAAGCACTTACTGAAACACTCCATTTACAAGATACAATCAGGTATGGAACGCAAAAGGAGAACAAAGCTATGTAGAGGTGCCTAGGTCTAAGATCAATCAGGCACCTATGAAGTTTTAAAAGGGAATGTCCAAAAATTGATTAAGAGTCTGCCTATATAGAGAGGTATGATCCACATAACAAGCAATGAGGACTCAAAATGGCTTCAAGACAAATTCGTGGAATAATTAAAGAGATATGAAGATGTTACTAAAATCGTCAAACTAATTGAGCTATAAGGGTTTTATGCAATCAAAACTTAGTATTTGGAGGGAAAGCTAAACAATATAATTAGCAGTCACTGGTGGAAGCAGCCGTTTGATTTTGTTAACCCATGGTCAAAAGAAGATCTAATTAGAAAAATATTCCCATAGAGCCTCTACCACTGGCACGCCGAGGTTCTTCTTTCTCTAGTCTGTAACATTAGAATATATATTTGTTAAATTGACGTCCATAAGGAGACTTGAGATTGCAAGAATCTAATCTCGATGTAAAACATCCTATGATTGGATAAATAAAATAGGTAAGAGTAAAAATAAATAATTTAACTTTCATGATCTGTATAACTGAGTTCACCCCAGAGAGATAATATCTCAGACATTGGATCTTTGGACTCAAAATTTTTAGATTTATTTTGTCGTCATTGAAGTCTCATAGAACACCACATCTCGACTGGGTTGTGAAGGATCAAGGAAGTCAAGATGTAAAGTTGGCCCACATCTTTTGAATGAATGAGTTCAAGAAAGCAAAAACTAAAGAATCTATATGGAATTCTGATGGATCTAAGAGCTCCAAGACTGATGGTTTTAACATCAATTTAGTTATAAAAAAAAAAAACTACGGGAATAATGAAAACAGATATATGCAAATTTATCTCAAGTTTTCACATTAGCGGCTGTCTTGTTTGGGTTCAAACTCGGGTCTTGTTATCTTAAAGAACTCCAACTCGCAAAGGATTCAGTTAATTAGATGTATCATATTGATTATTTCAAAAGAGTAATCTGTTTTTTTCTTTAAGTGTCGACACACCGTAGATGACATTCTATCAATCGACGAGGTTATTGATGATGAGATCAGGAACAAAGACAAGCTGTAATCTTCAAAGTTGAGTTCAACAATGCCTTTTATAGCCTTAACTTGAAGTTTCTACCAGAGTTAAATGTGTTTGATCGGGTTTTAGTAATATATGAATTAGCTGGATTAAGGAATGCCTTCTTCATTCCTCTTCAATCTAGGATGAGTACCCAACTAGTCAAATAAATATCTTTCGTGGTCTGAGATAAGACGATCTATCCCCAATCGCCATTTATTTTTCCCATCGCAACTGAAGGCGTAAATGGTATGATTAAAGAAAAATAAATGCACATCCATACCGTGGGTTGAAGAATGGTTCTAGGTAATGCATTACCGAAAGAGAAAAATTTGCTCAAAATTACAAGTAGTCAAAATTTGCAGAGCCTTTTTTCGACAAACAATACCACTTTTTTCAAGTGGAAACAATCATTTAGCGAAATTCAGAAGTTTGGAAAGTCAAAATGATAGTTATATATTTCCCGCAGGATCTTTACTTAGGACTTTGATTTGGCATTTATTTAGTTTTCTCGTTTTTTGAAAAAAATAGTTTCTTTGTTAGTTTTTTATATGTTTTTGGGTATATATCCATGTAAACCCTAAACTAACAAAGAAACTATTTTACGTATTTCTCGACATTCTTCGGAATCAACGAGTTTTTTTCATATTTCTCGACATTCTTCGGAATCAACGAGTTCTTGATCTTTGAATTCCCTGTATTTTACGTGAATAAATGAGTTTTTGATCTCGTGTGTATTTCTTATCTCATATGGTTCTGCCCGCTACATCAGTTGGTATCAGAGTCATGTTTGTTTCTTCACCATGTCGTCAAGGAGATGACGACGAAGCGCAACTTAGTGGTAAGACGCTTCACCCGCCACCGACAGGTCGTGGGTTCGAGTCACCATGGGGGGAAGTGGGGAACCATTATTGAGCCCTTTAATAGAATAAAAAAAAAAATGTCGTCAAGGAGATACCCTGCCCATGATATTCTAGTAGAAGAAGATAGATGTGATGAAGTCACACTGTTACGTCAGCAGGCGTACTTGTTGTTGCTTTGCCAGGCTCGGATTTCATTACTTCTCTTTCTTCTAACTTTCTATTCTCTCTCTCTCTCTCTCTCTCTCTCTCTCTCTCTCTCTCTCTCTCTCTCTACTACAATCTCTATTTTGATGTTCCTTTCCCTCTTTTGCTATCTTTGCTTTCCTCCTTCTATCTATTTTCACCGTGAGGTTTTACCTCTATTTATAAGGTAATTTGAGGATAGGGGGGTCTTTCTGCGGGGGGCATGTGTCGGTGTGCATGCAAGTCTGAGGCCCTCTAGGGTACTCAAGTACTCTCCTAGGATAGACTACGTGGTACCTGCATGCAAGGTCTAGTGCATGTGATGCCCTACTTGTACCGAATTACCTCTCGTGTCATCACCTTGCATTGGTGAGATGGGTGGTGGGAAGCTGTGTGAGGGACAACACATCGGAGTAGTGGATCGTGACTAGGGGTGTTCAAGACCCGCCCGATCCGCCCGACCCACCAAAACCCAACCCGCCAAACTCGCAACCCGTATGGTTTAGTTTTTAACTTAACCCGCTTGGGTTGAAAATTTGGTAACCCGCAAATTTTGGGTATGGTCACATTTTTAATGACAACCCGCCCAAACCCGCCCGCATACACCCCTAGTTTATATTGTTTAGCTTTCCCTCCAAATACTAAGTTTTGATTGCATAAAACCCTTATAGCTCAATTAGTTTGACGATTTTAGTAACATCTTCATATCTCTTTAATTATTCCACGAATTTGTCTTGAAGCCATTTTGAGTCCTCTTGCTTGTTATGTGGATCATACCTCTCTATATAGGCAGACTCTTAATCAATTTTTGGACATTCCCTTTTAAAACTAGGTGAGCAAGAAAGTTTTCAAAAGTTATATAGTTGTATTGTTAATAATATTGCTATGATATAGTGTTTTTTTGTTATGTTGTTTGATAGTTGTATTTTAGACTGTGAATCGATTTAAATTATATTTTTATAATTTACGTTGATAAGATGTTCGTTTACGTCCTTATATTGTTATTTTAATTAAGTTATGTTGTGGTTCAAGTATGTTTATTAAGTTATATATGGTATTGTTTTTGTTTTTTAGAACGCAAAGTAGATTATGTTTTTATTTTATACCGAAATATTACTATATTTTTCTAACAATTTCAACCCGCCACTCGCCCGCAACCCGCCCAACCCGCCTAACCCGCAACCCGCATGGTTGAGTTTTTAACATAACCCGCTCGGGTTAGAAAATTGGTAACCCGCAAAATGTAGGTATGGTCACATTTTTAACGCCAACCCGCCCAAACCCGCCTACGAACACCCCTAATCGTGACGCAAGAGCTTAGCGCATGGTGAGGCCCTGATTGGCCGGAGAATCGATGATATTTTCATCAATGAGTAAGAAAGAAGGTGTATGCGCGTGTCAGAATATGGCCCCCCTCGTTTTTGTAGCGAGGGTATAGAGCAAGTAGGATCGTAAAAAATAGGGGTTTGTACAAGAGTGTGTTACCTTCAGATCTTCACCTGAGGTTTGTGTGAGGCCTTGTGAGATCGTGGGGAAAAGCCTCGATCATGAGATGAGGCCACATGTCCGGGTACGACCATCGGGGAGTACACGTCATCTTAGTTTTTTATTAGATTTTAATTTATTTTGGGGTATATATATATATATATATATATATATATATATATATATATATATATATATATATATATATATATATATATCCATGTAAACCTTAAAAGACAGTTGATTGTTGATTGAATAAAATTTATCATGGTTTTCTATGTTCTTGTTTAAACTGCAGAATCAACGAGTTTTAACTCTCAAATTCTCGATACTCTCGTGAATCAATGAGTCTTTGATCTTATTTTTTATCTTTCATATCGCTTCTGCTCTCTACGTCACCAAGGGTCTCAAAATTACGCCCCCTAAATATGCCGACGAAATACTTTTAAAAAAAAAAAAAAAAAATCAGCCTCTAATGTGTTCTCCGTCAAAGTCACCCTCTAAATCTTTGATTTGATCTCCTTGCTAAAAGTTTCTTGATTGGCCTGAACACTGAGGATGTGATGATCACAATTTTGCGCATATACTAAATTGAGAAATAAGAAAAATTTGTCAAATATCTTAGCAGTCTAGTTGAAGAGAAATTTGTCAAACTGGAAAATAATTTAATTTTCTTTTAGAGGTAGAATCATTTTAATTAACTTAGTCCTCATTGTGGTTTCAAAATTTTTTGCACATAACCCCCTTGTGGTTTTATAAAAATGAATTTTGTGCAGAGTTTATAAAACCACAATGTGATTTTAGATAATTAACAAACCAAAGAGGGATTCGTGAGGTTTCCGAAACCACAATGGGCTTTTAGGTTAACTCCCCTAAAAAAATCAATAGACTAACTATTAGACACGTTTCCATGTTTTTACTCAATTATCAAACCTTAGTTTTTCATTAAAAAATTCATTTTGCACCCCTTAATTAGCCAATTTCGTCACAGTTTATAACTTCATATCCAAATCATCAATTCAAAAATGTTTTCTCATTTTTTTCACCTCTATTAAAAATAATGTTGAAAGTAAAATAACTAAAATATAAATGTTGTTTAAAATAGATCTACATGCGGGTGTAGGAATAATCTGATTTTGACAAAAAACTACATGTAAAAATGGTGGATTTGGCCTCGTGAGTGTCTTTCTTCAGTTTCTGTAACTTTGTTGCAAACTATAAAAAAAGACTGCCGCTTGAACATTGAATGGAACGTAATGACATTCTCTTCCAAAGTTTATATATGAAAGGTTATACAGATAAAAATATGAGTGGACAAGTAGACATAGTGGTCTATACAAAAAAACCCAAAAAAAAAAAATAAAAAGAAAAAAAAAAGAAACTCGTCTTCTTTACATGATCATAATTTATTCATAACTAATTATGTATATGTTTGAATACTGACTACCTATTCCATATTATTTCAAGTCTCTTTTGGTATTTGCTTCATTCTTCGTAGGCTTGGTTGTTTCTGTTTTTTTTTTTTTTCAAAAAAAAATTGATTTCTTTCAACGAAATTCATAATTTTTTAAACTAAGATTTTGTATATATAATTACACAAAATCATTTAATTACTATAGATTAATTTGTAATTTTTTAAAGTTAGAATTAGATTAAATAAGAAGTATCAACATAGTCTTCTTTGGCGAAAAGTGCTAAAAATAGTATTTTGAGGGATTAAAATGTCAATAATTAATTTCTCAAATTGAGCTTAAGACTAAATGCGATGACAGGTTTCAAAATTTAGAGGTGCCTTTAATTATAAAAATTTTAACGTACTCAATGTAATTTTAAGAGTAACCAGTATGACCAAAATTAAAATCTTATCATTATTCATTATATATGGTATAAAAGTATCCCACAAGCGCTGCCCTTTTTTCCCCTTTCGGCCAGTTCCGCGATACATCTATTAATTGGACTGATCATTTAAGCGCCAGCTACCTGTTTGACATCCAAGCCGAATGAAAAATAAAATAAAAGATTGGTATATATTCAAATCTCTACTTGGAGTCTTGGACTAATCAATAGAAAAACATGCCCCAACTATATGAATAATATATTTAATTTTCGAGAATGAGCAGAGCATCCATTATTGCTGATGACTATATAAGTTATAAGTTATAACCACTCACAAATAAGTATTTAGTATTTACATTGACAAAATTAAGTTTTGAATGAAAAGGCCTCATATACTTCCAAAACCCCGGCCTAAAATCTTGCGAAATCTTTATCCATATCAAACGAATCGAACCTACCATGTTAAACTAAACCTAGCAATAAACCACATAACTTTTGGCCTTTCTCAAGACGAAATTATCCCTTGAGTATCTTCAAAAATTTGAGACAACTATCTTCTATGAGATGCGCAATCCATTTAAAACAAGCACATACTAATTAATAAGAGCCAACTTTCCTCACCGAGAAGAAAAAAGAAATTGTATATATTGTGTTACAAATGAAGATTATTTTATAATTCAATGCTACATTTAATGTATCAAGCGGATCGAATATCATATTTAAAATCCGGGATACTTTACTTTTTATTAATTATTTAAATCACAAACCGATAATAACATTCATAAATCTATTCAATCTTCTAATATGAAACATGCTAAAAACTTTAACAAAACCTTTCTTACTATACTATAGACGTGTTTGGTTTCGTAACATGTTATGAGCTAATGTAAATAACCAATTACACGTGTACAATCATATGTAATTTTGAGAAAGTTAGCTCCAATTCTAACTTATGGCCAATTAGTCTTATTGCTAGGGAAATACAACAATTTGTAATTGAGAGATTACACCGCGATGTCAACATCATAATGTAACCTGCGATTACATATTATTGTAACCAACTCATACACCCTCAATTTCGTATTTAGTAACCTATATTTCCCAAACCAAACTCGTCCGCTATATATTGTAAGGAATTAAGGGAAAAGATGTAAATATTATTTTATTTATTCATGATACTTAACTTTCTTTGTCGTGTATCTAATATCAATATATCTATTGTGTGTTGTTCAATAAACAGTGAAACGAATTAGACCATGTTGACTATATATAGATTAGTAAATAATTACCTCCTAAACAGCTATTGGCGAATTTAAACATTGGTTAGTGGAAAAATAAAACAAATAAATAGAAACCGCCAACTTTCCCCACAAGAGATTACTTGGGCCCACCAAAAGTTTTTCTTAAGACACACCCACACCCCTTTTTGCTATCGTCACACCACCCACAAACATTTAGAACCACCTTTTCACACGACCGTGACACATTGCAAAGTCACAGCCATGTAGCACTATCACTCCCCTGTGAATACATGGAATTTGGACACAAACTTTCTCTCTCCTCCCCACCTCTTCCCACCTTATTTGTCTGAAAACAAAGACATTAAACAAAAGCATAAGCTCTCTATTATGCAAAATTAATTAAAATAATAATTAATTTGTGCTCCTTCTACTGTTTTGTCAAATCAAAGCATTAAAACTCAAAAGAAAAAAAATACCCTCTTTCTGTTTTCATATCACAAGCTGCTCCTCTGAGTCATAGAGATCCTTGAGAATGTTGGGTGAGTTTTTTTTTTTTTTTTTTTTTTTTTTACTTCAACTGTTCATTTTTTTTTATTAAACTTTCTTGGTTTTTTTTTTAAAATTTTAATATTTGGGTTTGTTTTGTGATAGTTACCCTTTTGGGATCTGATTTCTTGGCCAAAGGTTGAGTCTTTTTGGAAGAATTTGGACTTGGGTTTTTGTCCTCTGCATGAATTGGTTCTTGTGTGTGTTCAATTATTGGGAGTGGTTGGCTTTTAGGGTTTTTTTCTAGCTGTTACTTAATTAGGTGTTGAATTGAAATGATTGTGATGTGTGAAAAGATCAAAGTGATTGACTTTGTTGTTGTTGTTTTAAGTGTTTTCTTTTTTTCTGCTATTGCATCTAGGGAATATCACCGCTTGGATTTTGAGTAGTAGTGCAAAGATGAAGATGTGATCATGTGGGTTTTAGTGTGTGTGGTTTGTTGGTTGCATTGTTGCCTTTGATAGGTACAAGTAGAAGTAATTGTAGCTTTTAGTTTTATATGTTTATCATGTAACTTGGTTTGTTTCTAATCTGAAGTTGGTAAGTTGATTTCTTGGTGAACTCTGCTTGGAAACTAGTAGATGTATATTAGAAGGATCGATAGTTGTTGCGAGCTGCCGTGATCTCTAAGTTATTATTCGTCATTCGTTAGAGTAATAGTTGGATTTTTTGACTAGATACCGTGATCTTGTTAGGTATGGCCGTTATGGTGATTAGATGACATTTGCCGAAATCATTGGCCATCTTCTTTGTGTAAATTTGTAACTTGTTGCATCAGATATTTATTATTCTTTACTTATCATGGCTACCTTTGGAAAGTGATAACGTCTTGCGTATATGAATTTACCCTTTTGTTAATGGTCTTGCAGGTGTGTAGACTAAGGATCAGTTGGGCTTCATCAGTTCAGATAGCATGGAGCATTGCAATTGCATTGAGCCACAATGGATGGCGGACGATTTGTTGATGAAGTACCAATACATTTCGGATTTCTTCATAGCATTGGCTTATTTCTCGATCCCTTTGGAGTTAATCTACTTTGTTAAAAAATCAGCTGTATTTCCGTATAGATGGGTTCTTGTGCAGTTTGGTGCATTTATTGTTCTCTGTGGGGCAACACACTTTATCAGTTTATGGACATTTCAGTTGCATACAAGAACTGTGGCAGTGGTCATGACTACTGCGAAAATTTGTACCGCCGTCGTGTCTTGTGCGACGGCCCTTATGCTAGTACATATCATACCTGATTTATTGAGTGTCAAAACAAGAGAGCTCTTTTTGAAAAATAAAGCTGCAGAGTTAGATAGAGAAATGGGGTTAATTCGTACGCAAGAAGAAACAGGTCGGCATGTTAGAATGCTAACTCATGAAATCAGAAGCACTCTTGATCGGCATACTATACTAAAAACTACGCTTGTTGAGTTAGGAAGAACTTTGGGTTTGGAAGAATGTGCTTTATGGATGCCGACGCGCACGGGACTGGAGCTCCAACTTTCTTATACTCTTCGTCACCAAAATCCAGTTGGATTTACTGTCCCTATTCAACTTCCTGTGATCAATCAAGTGTTCAATACTAATAATGCAGTGAAGATTTCTCCAAATTCTCCCATTGCGAGACTTCGACCTGCCGGAAAATACATGCCAGGGGAGGTGGTTGCCGTGCGGGTGCCTCTCCTGCATTTATCGAATTTCCAGATTCATGATTGGCCAGAACTCTCAACAAGGCGCTATGCATTGATGGTTTTAATGCTACCCTCAGATAGTGCAAGGCAATGGCATATGCATGAGTTGGAGCTTGTTGAAGTGGTGGCAGACCAGGTTTGAATCTGTCCACATCTCTTTCCTAGTTAAATCTAATTTTTTGAAGATTTGTGTAGCAACTTTTTTTTGTGTGTGTGTGTGTGTGTGTGTGTGTTAACCTTAGTGGATTATTCATAGTGTGAGAACCTTTATGTTCCAGTGGAATGTTTGGGAAGGATGTTGCAGTATATCACATGTGCCTTTCATTTCACTTACACTACATATTAGTCAATACTACAGGAACCTAGCATTAGAAGTTAGAACTGTAGGGCCATGCTCTTTCTTTCTTCCGATCCTTAAAAGTCTTTAAATTATGCAGATGCTGATTCTTCAGGTTAGTTAGGTTTCACTTATGGGCAGGTGAGAGTCATCTTATAGGAAGGATATGATAATTTAATAAATATTTCTATATCTGGCTAGGAGATGATAACGGCATTGTTGACGCCTGAAAAAGTTTTTGGATATTCTTAGTTTTGTATACTTACCTTTTGTTTGTCTGCCTAGTCTGAAACACAACAAACAAACAAGCGACAATCATGTCATGCAAACACATGAATGTACGGAATGCCCCTATAATACTCATAGCATGACTCTATCATAAAATGTGGCAATTTTTTTACTTTGCTGTCAAAAACTACCATAACCCTCTGCGTAGACCTAAGCATCTGATTTATTTAACACACTACTATTTCAAGTCAAGTGAACACATTAACTTACGGAATGCCTTCTAAAACTCATAGCATAACACATATCATAACATGTGACGAGATTTTGTGTTTGCTGTCACAAAACTACCACAACCATCTGCCTAGACCTAAGCATCTGATTGATTTGAGACGCTACTATTTCAAGTAGTTGCTACTGTTAAAAGCACAGAAGTAGAGGCTGTTGGTCCATCTCTATGAAACCGAAATATATTTGTTGCATGCTACTTTATGCTTGAGTGTACCTCCCTATTTATTATGCTTTAGTTGGTCAGTAGTCCACCAGCTGTCTCCGCATATACGTGGAGTTAAATTAGATCTACCAAATACCAACGCAAACAATTTAGATTGCACTGCTGCTATTTATGTGCATGGTTTAGACACCCAAAACGTTTCCTATGATTACGGACGGGTGATCTTCCGAGAAGAGCTCGAAAGTTTTTAAAGAAAAAGAACTTATATCTTATCGTTGTTCTCTTAAATACTTCTATAATCTTTTCCAAGGTTAAATTTACTGCTTTATCTCCATCAAATATATATTTCTTTTTCCGTTTTCTCCCCGTACATGCTGGATACTCTTTGAAGACTTCTTCATCCACGAAACTCACTATATGTTTCATTTATTTTTGAATCAGGTTGCTGTTGCTCTTTCACATGCAGCAATTTTGGAAGAGTCGATGAAGGCTAGGGATCTTCTTATGGAACAGAATATTGCCCTTGATATAGCAAGAAGAGAAGCAGAGACAGCTGTTCGTGCTCGTAACGATTTCTTGGCTGTCATGAATCATGAAATGAGAACTCCGATGCATGCAATAATTGCTCTCTCGTCCTTACTACTTGAAACCGAGTTAACACCTGAGCAACGTCTAATGGTTGAAACAATTCTTAAGAGCAGCAACCTTTTGGCTACTCTTATCAATGATGTCTTGGATCTTTCAAGGCTCGAAGATGGTAGTCTTCAACTCGAGATAGGAACTTTTGGTCTTCATGCTATCTTCAGGGAGGTAGGATAATGATATTGTTGTAACTTGTAACTTTTTGCTTCCGTGAATGTGAGGCACTACATTTATCACATACCTTTCTTGGTATTGGCTAATTAAGGTCTCTGCTTATTGTTTTAGGCACTTAATCTGATAAAGCCTATAGCATCTGTGAAAAAGTTGCAAGTCACATTGATCTTGTCCCCGGACTTGCCCGAGTATGCAATTGGTGATGAAAAGCGTCTAATGCAAGTTCTTTTAAATATTGTTGGGAATGCTGTAAAGTTCTCAAAGGAGGGTTGCATTTCTGTTTCTGCTTCTGTTGCAAAACCAGACTCGCTGCGAGATCCTCGAGCACCCGATTTTTTTCCAGTGCCGAGTGATAATCACTTCTACTTGCGCGTAGAGGTTTGCATCTCTTTGTCTAATAAGTTTAAATTTCTGGTCAAACAATTTAATCCTTTGTTGTATACTAACTGACATTTTTATTTCAGGTTAAAGATACTGGTTCGGGAATTAACCCACAAGATATTCCTAAGATATTCATGAAATTTGTGCAGAGTCAACCTCTCGCTGCCAAGAATAATGGTGGCGGTGGGCTCGGTCTTGCAATTTGTAAGAGGTAATATCTCCATCATGATTTATTATTTTGCATTTGTTTGTTTCCTATCAGTAACGCTTTTTTGATATATAGATTATTTGCATTTCTCTCACGTGGAACGTTTCTGTTATCAGATTTGTAAATCTCATGGAAGGGCACATTGGCATTGAAAGCGAAGGTCTTGGCAAGGGTTCGACTGCTATCTTTATTGTTAAAATGGGACTTCCGGGACGTTCCAATGAGTCTAAACTTTCATTTGTGCAAAGAGGTCCAGGAAACCAAGTGAAGCCAAATTTCCCTGGGCTTAAGGTTGTTCTGATGGATGACAATAGGTTAGTTAGGCATGCAGCTTTTGTGTCTTGCTTTTTGGTTCTAACTCTTAAGAATTTTGTGCCTAACAAAATTTATTTTGCGTTCTTGATTTCTCTATGTAATTTTTGACGTCATTGATTCATTTATAGCTTTTTTTAGTCAATTAGATCCCCATAGCTACCCTTTTTAGGTCCAGATTTAACTTTAGGTATAATAACATCTACACCCTTGAAGTTTGGTATAATAATATAAACCTTCCCTCGAAGCTGTAAAAACATTCCAAAATAGGAACTTATCCATATTATTTCTCGAACTTCTAGGAATGCTTTTTATAAAATTTGAGGGGGGTGTCTCTATAATTATTCAAGCCTCATATGAGCCTGACTGTAATGTTTCAATAAATTTGAAGTGTTGTATCTGTAATCATTCAAACAGTAAAAAGCTAATAAAAAGTTTCTATAATTAGACCAAACTAGGGGATGTAAATGTAATTATCTCTTAACTAACGTTGTCTTCCTTTGCATGCAGTGTTGGCCGTATGGTAACCAAGGGACTTCTCGTGCACCTAGGCTGCGACGTATTAGCCGTCGGCTCAAAAGACGAGTGTCTAAGAGTCGTCAATCACGAACACAAAGTGGTGTTCCTCGATATCAGCATGCAAGGTGTAGATAGCTTCGAACTTGCAGTACGGATACACGAGAAATTCTCTAAACGAATCGAACGACCTCTTATTGTAGCCCTTACCGGAAACACCGACAGATTGACAAAAGAAAACTATCGGAGAGTTGGTATGAACGGCGTCATACTAAAACCAGTCTCTGTAGATAAAATGAGAAGTGCATTATCCGAGCTATTGGAGCACGGATTCCTGATTGAAACTCAATAACCAGAAGGGAAAACCGGCAAAAAAATGAAGGAATAAGGTGAAATCTTATTTTTTTTGCCTAATAAGGTTACCGAATAACGGGAGTTTACTGCATATATGTCGCGAAATGGAGAATTGCAGCTTTTAACAGGGTAAATGAAGGGATATTTTGATTGTAACATGGTTTCAGAATGATGATCATGAATCTTTGACAAAGATGTGGGAATGAGTTGTTCTGAGGTGAAGATATGAGGGTATATTTGTGCATGGCATTGGAGAATTCACATCTTTGGACTCTTTTTAATTGTAAAATTTTGTGCATGCGCCTACAACTGGGAAGCAATCTGCCTTCTTGATGATATTTCTAGAATATTATTATATTATGATAGAGGAACTTTGGAAAATCAGGGTTGGAATAGCAACTTTAGCTTTATTTCTTTTCTTTTTTCATTTTTCTTTTTGGTATTTTCAGAGAGATGTAAATACTCTATTATAGTAGTGACTCTGCAGATTGCTCTAGTTACAATGGTGTTTGTCTCACATTCTTGGTTTTTTTTTTCCTGGTCATTTGTTATTCTGTTGAGAAGAATACCATGAAAATGCTTAACATATAATATATGGTACTGTGAAATATAGCTGTTTCGATATGATCCAATGGTAATGAAGTTTTTTGGACCTGTTCAAAAGTTGAGCAAGTATAAAAGCACAAAATGTCAACGATTATTCATATTCTAGAGAGAAAATTTTAATTTATATCATGTCTCCTTAGTGTAAAAATAATACTTTTTTAGCTTCTTTAATAAATATTGAGATCCATATTCTTTAATATAAGTTTTTTGAGGTCAATTTATACCTTTTTCAAGAATTTTGATGGGAATATTACTCCTTTTCATTGTATGGATATCAAACAGTGGTTAGTGCCAGTGGCGTATCCAAAAAATTTATTTGGGGAGGGTTAAACTATTGTGTCGTCATCATAACTAAAAATAAATATATAATATAAAAGTAAAAACAAATAATCAAAAAAATACTAAACTATTTTCTTAATATAATTATAAATATGAAATTAGAGAATTTTAAAAAAATCATTTATCATTATATAGATTGGCACAAATTGCTTACTAAAAATTAGTTGATGCCATTACCTAATAAGACAACAAACTAACCTAAAAGAATAATACAAAGTTAATATCAATGATAAATTCTATAAAAATCATTTCACAACACAAAAAAACTAGAGTATCATAATTCATCATAAAATAGTTGATATATTTAAGTAGATATAATTTGTTATTAATTTACTTGAACTAGTTTTACTTACTTGAACAAAAATAATGTACTAGTAATAGAAGTCTACCAAAAAGTTTGGGGGGGCTGTCCCTTAGTAGATACGCCCCTTGTTAGTGCACCATTACCACTTGAAAATTTTGACCATCGAATTTGTATGATCCCCACCAATAACTCCACTTAGATTTCTCCCACAATTCGCAACACATCAACCAAAGGTTGCACAGAGTATGTGTTTTTATACATGTAGACTCCACTTTTCCTCCAACGCTATTCCTTTGTGATTTTCAGTTCTCTCCTCTTTGATTATCCATATCTAAATGATAAGGATAAAAGCGTCAAACTTCCTACAGGATCCCTCTTGGCGCACCCAGTCCGCTATTCTAATTATTTTTTTTTTTTTGGCCACTTGCCGTTATACTATTTAAACATAAGCATTTTGCCGCTTAAGCTAAATTCAACGGCAAAAAATGCAGAAATGTGTGCAAATCCAACGGTTGATTAGCGTCTCAGGGGCGAAGTACTTACTTTTCAATATTATATGAGGCAAATCGTCAGAAGTATTAGAATCAGGGTTAAAGTGTGACATGGGCATACTATAGAGGATTTGAAATTTTTACCCCTAATTATGTTACTTGTTCAAATTAAGAAATAAAAGAGGAAAGGTAATTCTTAATTAGTCATATTCAAGTTCATTTCTAGCTGGCATAATTAGGGGTGGACATCGGGTCTAAGTTCGTGAATCCGTCTTTTTTGCTGGATCAATATGACCTAGGCCCAGCATTAGGACTTAAATTTGCATCTTGGTCTATAAATGTTTTGTGTTAGAGGTATAAAGGCACATCATTTTTACCCATAGTTAAGCACTTTAATCAACCTCTTTTTATTTCTATATTCATTTAAGTAATGAAAGGGCATTGTGGCATGTATTATCTGGGTGTAGGTCATTCCTTGTAAGCAAACTCGTTTGCAGGTCGAACATGTTCACAGTTTTTTGGTTTGAGTAGGAATATAACCCTCAACTTATGAAAATACCTCATATCCATAATAATATGGAATATCACTTTGAGACCAATAAAGAATGACTAAATATAGAGAGCCAGCTACAAGAAATCAACAAACATTAGCCCACTTGCGAAGATAGATTAGGGAATTGGTGATAATCATCATCCACAAGGGTCTAAAATGATATATCTTCTCAAGGAAAGTCTATTGAACGAGGATATGCCCTTATTGAGGACATGAACGATTGATTAAACAAATGTTTGAACAATATAGATTCTCGTCACTTAACTTTTAATTGGCCTAGCAATTAAATGAAATGTGGATAACCCCTTTCATATCCTTGAAAGAAAGGGCACTCTGATTCTATCGTTGTTTGAAACAATTTTTTCTTCTGCATATTACTAGAGATTTGGACAATAATTTAACATGAAAAATTACTGAACTCGATCACTTGTTACCGTTACTCTTCAGTTTTCTCTATTGATGTCCATTGTGTAGAGGTGCTCAAATTAGATCAACGATTGATTTCTAGATTTCATTGAAAACCACATTGATTACTTCTAATTACGTAAATTATAATTCAAAATACAGTTAAAGGTAGATCATTTTATTTTTATAGGAATTTCTATACAAGAAATAATGTATCTCCAATTATAACCTCTCTAGGGTGTAAATATAGCACTTCTCACCATCCAAATAATTTACAGACAAATGAAACAAATGTACTCATCAATTAGTATCGTATTCTATGGTTTCAACTTTCAATTGATCTCATATTGGGATTTGTGCCCCCAAAATTCGCCAATTTAAAGGTTAAATGGAAGAGTTTCATTTTTAATTTCTTATGAAAGAGTTCCATTTGAATAGCTCCAATTGTTATAATTACTTGCCTCTATGATAACATATGATGTTAAGAACTAATGATTTGTGAAAGTTCTCAATAGATTACGAAGCTCATTATATAAGTTGTTATATGCGAGAGGAATGGTTGTTAAATTTAATGCATTAAAATTATTGTAGATGGTATTCATTTATAGTTTGAGATTTATAAATGAATTAAACTATGAATGTATTGCATCTTCATAGTTGGATGAATGAGGTTTTGAGAGCAGCTCATGTGGTGACATAGAGGTGCTTGCATTCTTATACAAATTATTCGTATAAACGACAAATGAAAAAAAATAAAAATCAACAGAGTCCATAACTGTCATTAATAGAAAAAAATCTCTTTAATATCCACTGAATGGTCATTAAGGCATTAACCTTAATTCATCGTCTTCCTTAACCTCATGCTTGTCATGAATTCTTCTTGATCATAGAGAACATGGTGTTATTGGGACTCAGCATTTGAATTAGTATCTTAGAAAGATTAGGGATAAGTAGTTAGAAATGTAATTAGTTTGTATGGCTGATTTAACTTTTAAAAGTGAATGATATAAGATGTGATTGATATGACAACAAATTTTATATATTAGATCTCTAATTGTAGTAAGGAGGATTGATTGGTTAGAAGAAATAATTATATTTATGGATAATCACATTCCTTTTGAGGATATTACAAACAAGAGTGTAGCTTTTGAGCACTTAGTGAAATTATAAGGAAGTTAATGCTGAATTAATTTATAAGAGGTAAAATTTAATTTTTGTCTCTGGAGCTTTAAATCATATGCCTCACATGTCTCCAACAACGTCTCTATCACCAATTAGAACTTATTCGAACACTTCGATCAATAAAGTATTTATGTAAATGAAAGTTATTTCTCAAGTTGGGAGTGTGAATCCTAAAACTATTTATTACTAACAACAATTTAAATTTTCAACCATCCAGTAATCGACCTCAGTTACTCAATTGTTCACAAACAAACTTATCCAAACAGTCTAAACGGTGAATTTGACATTTACACTATTAAATTTGATACATCGTTCGTACATCCACACACGTATTATGACAAAGTCTGCGCCACCTATTTGATAAGCAACGCATGAATATAGATAACCCTAGAGATTCTAAGAAACCACAGTACGCGATGCACCCGAGGATCTGATCTGATGCTTGGTTTCGACCCCAAAAATTGAACTGTAGAAAGTTGAGAGAAAGACTTGTTTAGACGAAACAACCAACTAATCTACATATCTTATTGAAATTCAAGTAGTCCCCTTATAAATCATAGCTCGTTTGATCTAACACGAATTGTTTACATAAATATATCCACATCAATCAATATAAATATTCATTCACAAAAAAAATCAATATAACAAATTTGTTATATCTTTTCCTTGAGAATAGTATCAAAGTGTGACAACTCGTGCTCACTTCCCAACTGTATAGTAATTACATAGGAGGTGAGGTGAGGTGGGGTGATGTGGGGTGGGGGAGAAAATGTGTTTAAAAAGATAAGATGATACGAAAGAAATTACAATCCCAACAAAAAGTGGCAGTTATGATTTTATTTATGAAAAGCCATATCCTTCCCTCAGTCTGTCACACAAACTAACAAATAACAAAACAAAAAGCCAAAATTCATCTTACGTTAGCTCTCATCTCTTCTCTTTCTCCATTTTTAACGCCCCTCAATTTAATACACTTTCAACTCCCCTCTTCTCTCTCTCTCTCTCTCTCTCTCTCTCTCTCTCATATGGGTTTTTATTTATGTATCTATACATTGTAAGTGTGTATGTATAGGTGTGTACAATGTAGATACTCTCTCTCTCTCTCTCTCTACCAACAACTAGAGCATAAAGAAGGGTAGAGAAAAAAGCCAAAGGCGTGGCCACCTGTTGGTTCCTTCCCATAAACCACCAACAAAAACCACTGTGATCAAAAAAAAAAAAAAATTTTGTTACAAGAAAAAAAAAACCCCTTACAAATAAAAATTTTTACATCCATTTTTCTCACTCTCTCTCATCATCACTTTTCTACCATTTTAGGCCCTTTTCACCAAACGGTTTTTGGTCTCTATTAATTGTATATGCTCAGAAAATCCCACCTAGATTATACAACAGAGATCACCTTATTTTAGAATAGAATTTAAAGAAAAAACCCTATTGTGAGTGATCCCTGTTTATATAAACAGAAATAAAGATTGGGTTTTTATTCTAGAGGCAAGAAAAACAATAAAGATTGTAGCTTTTTGTCTGAATTTTTGTGGGTATAGAATAGTTTGTTATTTAATTTGTGGGTTTTTTCTAAAAATTAGTTTTTTTGTTTGTTTGATTCCATGGCCGCTGGTGCAGAGGTGTCTGGTGATGCGGCAGTGGTGAAAATGGAGTCCACTGTTGAGTCACCAAAGAACACCACCCCTGCTGCAGAGGGTGAAATGAACATGGAAAAAAGTAGTAATTCTGAGGAGTCTGATGTGGTGGTTGTTAATGGTGTTAAGGACTCCGGTTTTGAGTCGAATGACGATTCGAAATCGGAAATGCAGATGAAGGAGTTTGTTGATATGCTTAAGAAGCTTAAGCTGAATCCCCTGGCCAAGGAGTTTTTCCCTTCCTCCTATCAGCAGGGCCAAATGGGGGCTTACACTTTTGTGCCATTTAATAAGGATGTGGGGAATGATGGTTTGTCGAATAATCGGAGGGTAAAATTCTGGTTCTCCTGTTTTTTGTGTTACCATGTTTGTTTGTTGAAATGATTCATTGAAGAATGTGTAGTTTATGGTGCTTTTTGATGGTGAATTTCAGTTCTCGTGTTGATTTTTTTTTGTACCGTGTTTGTTATTTGATTAAAAGTCTGTAATTTATGGTGCTTTTTGATGGTAAATTTCAGTTCTCTTGTATATGTTTTGTACCATGTTTGTATTTGATCAAAATCTTTAATTTATGGTGCTTTTTGATGGTAAATTTTGGTTCTCCTTCTGATGTTTTGTACCATGTTTGTTGTTTGATCTAAGTCTGTAACTAATGGTGCTTGGTGTTTGAATTGATTCGTATCTCGTGTCTTTGGCCTACTCATAAAATTTTGAATTGAATGGTTTTGATTTTGGTATTGATTTAAGTTTGGTACCAAATTTGTAGATTTGATCCTAAAGACAGAACCCGAGTTTGATTTGAGAATAAGTGTGATAGAACTTGCGGTAGATTCTTTTACTTATTCGGTGGATAAAATGTGGGACCTTTCTCATTAGTTTGATCTCTTGTGATATGTTTGTTTTCACATTTTGGAATTGTGATGATCCAATATGTTGGTCAGGATTATCCTACATAAATGTATCTCTTAATTAAACATTTAATAAAAAGATTTGTGAATTAGACATGGAGTTGAAGTTGTCTCTCTGATCCAAATATGTCACTCTATATTTCCCGTGTAAAGAATTAACTTCTTGATATGTATTGAGGAAACATTTCCGGGAATAGTCTTTTCATAATTTGATCATTAATTGTTTCTGCCTAATTTCTGTAACTTACCAATTCTTGCAAAAAGGTTTTTGCTAGTCATTTTCCTATTATATTCACCGCGTCTAGAATCACTGCTTTTCATCATTCTTTTTGGAAAGTATCAATTAACTCGCACAAAATTGGATGTCAAACTAACGTGTTACTCATATAAAATGATTTCCAACATATGTGTTCCGAAAGACTGGATGTTTCATGATAGTGGTTTGAGAAATTTATGTGTCACTTGGTTTAAAGATTTTACTTTTGACAATGTCTTTGCTAGGTAGGTCATTAGTTTCTGTTTCTCATTGTGGATATTCACTTGTTTCAGTGTCTGAGATTTCGAGACCAGTTTTAGTTATGTCATTGACGATCTTCTTTTCAGGACGCATTGATGGATGTATTGATAGAATGTAAATGTAATTGCATGAATCTCATTATTTTTAACATAAGAACCAGATATCACTTAATTGCCTGATTGTTTGATCCCTTATTGTTGCAATCGGTTTCATTTCAATTTTCATGGTATTATTGCATGATATATGTCACTTGAGCTTTTCTTAGCTGACATCTCTTGCATTTTCCTGTCTAATTGTTCATTTCTTGTAATTTGTTTTCTCAGAGAAGAAATAACTACAGCCAGGGCAGGAGAATGAGTGGACGGGCATTTAGAGCTCAAAGAGAAGATAGTATTAGGCGAACTGTCTATGTTTCAGACATCGATCACAATGTAAGTAATGATCAATCAAGTTCATTATTTTCTATCAATTATTTTGTCTGAATTCTTATTTATGGTTTCCTTCTCTTAAATCAAGATAACTGAGGAGCAGCTTGCTGCCTTATTCAGCGGCTATGGACAGGTATCACAGATTTTTCTTTTAATTGCTCTTCTGAGTGCTTACTGAATGAATTCTGTTATCAATGGAAGGCATCTGATGGTTTGAGTATTTTAACTTAGGAAGCTATATATAAGAATTGAAGACTAATCATGTTATGGTTACTGTCCCATGTTATCTACTAGTAGTAAGTAACGCAGTGGAGAACTTTCTTTTTGCTGGGATCGATTATGTGAAGGGATGAACCACTGATTAGATTTAGATGACAATGGTGTTGCTTTTAACTGGAATTTCGGATTTATTCATAGGCGTGGCTGCTTTATAAATGCCATTAGTAGTTTAAAAATCAGTACCTTTTCCTATGCAGCTGTTATCGCTCTTGAGGGTTTTCCTGGTGTTGTTCGGAATCATAAACTTCCTAACCTTGACGGAAAACAAATAGATTTGGTGTTCACGATGTGGTTATGAGAAAAGCACATGTTGGGCTACATGGACCAATATATACTATTTTGGCGTATCTTATATACCCAGCCTTCAATTGCTCCCCGCTGACCGAAAATCATACCTTAGAGGAATAATATCCCTATTCGCAAACACACTGCGGGTTTGTCTGATCTCTCTAGGCATTTAGTCACTTTTCTGATTCTCATTGACTGGTCATAATACTTCCTGGTCAATACAATTACATGTTAATTAAGCATGTAACAGAAAACATTCATTTGGTTCTTCATTTAATTGAGAATATGGAAAGATATTAGGCAGTAATCACTGAACTTTTCCATAAGACTACGTGCTTCGCTTATGTAGAAACCATTATGTTACTATTGTGTTTTAAATATGAACTGTTGGACGGCCTCTCATCACAGTTTATCCAAGGAACAACTAAGTGTTCATCAAGCTCGGTACTTGTAAAGTTGTGTCGGTTTATCTATCCTTCAAAATCACCAAATGACAATAAGCAGACGAGTTGCAGCGTACTCTTCCTCCATTTAACTAGACTTTGATAGAAACTTGCAAATCTTCCACGCTTCCTGGAGCAATTAATAATTTACCAAAAATAAGAAAGAACTCAACCGACAAGCTTCACGACCATTTACCAAAAATAAGTTTGTTTCAGTCAAAAATTGCGTGCCAATATCTGGATAAGAGCCTTATCAGGCCTTTTACCTGCAAAGGCCATTGTAATAATAATGTGGAGAGCCTTACTACATCTGGTCAACAACTTTTAAATATATGGTGGCCGTTAAATGGTGACACTAATTATTTATTGGATATATATATTTGTGTTTACCTTTTTGGGTTATTCCTATGAAGTTTGAAATCTAGAAAGGAAAACTTCTACTTTCCAGTATCCAGAGAGGAATTTGTGTCTGCTCCAAAATTGGGATTGGTACTTTCTTGCAGGTGCCTCTGTTATGTTCATAACAAATGATATGTGTCTTAACTCAATCATTTAAGTCCATTATAAATAAAATGTTTCTCAACTGAATCATATAACTCCACTTCGGTGTAATCCAGAACCATTTGTCTTAGTTTAGGATATATTAATATCTCTTGAAGTTGTAGCATTAAGCAAGGGTTAATAATGAACTCTGCGGAAAGTTGTTGGTTCTTTCTGCTACTTAATTAGTATGTCTAAGTTGCAGTCTGGTGAATGCCCTCGACAGTGGTTATATGTGTTTGTTAGGGCTGCTCCTTAACTTTGAGTTGCTTATTTGGATTTTGTATATTGTTTATACTGACAAGCATTTATTTCTTTGATTCCTTCAACTTATTCCTTGTCTTTCTATGACTCCTTACTTGTCAATGTACTGTTTCGAGAACCACCAAGCCACTAATGATTGTGAGAAGATCATAGTTAGTGTTAATACTCGTTAAAACATTATTGTTAGTCCTGAAAATTTCCTTGTTCATTGGTTGAAGATCTTTTATTACTACAAAAGCTCTAAATATTCAATTGCTATGTCTCTAGCCCGTTGCTGTCTAAATTTCTGTGAAATGAAATATCTTCCTAAAGTAAGGGAAGCGTTTTGCCATTCGATCAATCAATTAGTCTACCAATTAATAGACCTTTCTCCATAATGCCAGGAGAACTTTTCATCATTTGAATTTGCGCCAACAGTTATTCCCTGAAATATTTTTTCGCGCTGTTTAATATATTCTCCACTTTTGTCTATCTTCTACTTACTTAGCAGGTTGTTGATTGTCGAGTTTGTGGTGACCCACACTCCCGTCTTCGCTTTGCTTTCGTAGAATTTTCTGATGAGTGTAAGTCCTCTTTCTCTTTTTTCAGATCCTTCTAAGTTTTGTTACAGAATTTCTGATCTCTTAAGTTTTTAATCTTTCCTCGTGTGATTAATGTCAACAGATTCTGCTCGAGCCGCTCTTAGCCTTTCTGGGACACTATTAGGTTTTTCCCCTGTGAAGGTTTTGCCTTCTAAAACTGCCATTCTTCCTGTGAATCCTACATTCCTTCCCAGGGTAAGCGCAACATCTCAATATAGTTGATCCTACTTTTGAGTTTCTCGAAATCCATCACTTCAGTATGTATCTTACTGATTACTCTTGTCTATTTTTATCTTACATTGTGCATCTATAATTTGGAAAATTTAACTTTTAATTGTAGTCAGAGGATGAACGTGAGATGTGTGCAAGGACAGTCTACTGTACAAATATTGATAAAAAGGTACATATCTTCTGTCTGTTTCAGTTGTTATATGGTTAGTTTTTCTGCTTATTCTTCTCGTCTTCCTCTTTGTTTAGCTGATAAATTGTCCACTGATTACCGTGATCTTTTGCTCATGGATGACTTACATATTTAATGTATCTTTATATATAATCATTTTCTGTATTAACTTGAACAGGTCTCTCAAGCTGATGTTAAGAACTTCTTCGAAACAAGATGTGGTGAGGTATGTGTAGAAGTTCAATCATCAGGTTGAGTTTTGCAAATTTTTGTCTTGGAACTGGCGATGAATTCGTACTTTTCTTTATCATAGGTTTCCCGCTTGAGGCTCTTGGGGGATCACATGCATTCCACACGGATTGCCTTTGTTGAGTTTTTCATGGTATGTTACTTTCGCCCTTCTCTTTCTTTCTGGTTCTCGTCTTTAATTTACTTTGCCTGTCCATCTGATTGCTTGGTTCGCACACGAAATTTTTTGTTCTAATGATATTTTAGGCAAATTAGTTCTTTTTTCGCTCTCTGAATTTGACTGTCTTCCGAATTTCTGGTTGAAACAAGTATTTGGTAACAATGAATGTCTAGTATTGATTATCTTTATAACCTGTAATGGGAGACAAATCTCACCAGTCTCCATCAAGATTACGGTTATAACCAGTTTTTTTGTAGTTTTGTCATATGCTGAAATGTTAATGTAAATCATTAACCTACATCCGACCTGTCTGCCAAGATAGTATAAGAGGACCCTATTCTGTTTTGGCTGTGAATGAACATTTTCTTTAGCCACCTTGAGCTTTCATCTATTGCGTAAAGCTCGTCTATCTATCTAATTAGCAGAAAGTTGTCTCTTCATGATTACCCAATTCGGTAAATTACCTTGATGCCATGTGTATCTGAAATCCACTAGGGTTGCTTTTGTCAACTTTATAGTGGGAGGTCCTTATTCTTCTCATAGTGGTGGGTAAACGTGAGAAGAGCATGCTTGTTACTTACTTTATGAGCTAAAGATATGCTACTTTGTGAGCAAGGGTTTACAATGTTTGTCGATTGGTCTTCCTTAAGGGTATAATAATGCTTTTGCATAAGCTTCATGATATTCCTGGTTTCGTATTCTATTACCATTTTACTTTTCCAATCCTTAAGTTTGTCTCGCCAGAAGGGCAACCACTACGTGTTTGTGTTTGACTCTGAACATAACTATAAAAATTTGTCGTTGTTTAGTCTGTCGGTCTAAAACTTAGTTGGTCGATGAGATACACGATTAGGCCTAGTGTTGTTTAGGCCGCTCATGTGAGGGACCATCAGAGTCGAGAAAAGGGAGATTGAGATAAATCTTGAAGGTTAAATATCCAAAGTAGCAAACTTTTATGGGTGGTTGGGCTTTTAGGAAGATATTTTGATCAGCATCTGATTGAAAAGCATTGTTCTTTTGCAGCAAAAATTACTATCGAGAAATTTCAAGTCCTGATAACTAAGTCCTATACAGTAGTAACGATAGAAGATCATTGTATTTGGATTTAAAAATATCAAGGCATACTTTTGACAGGTTTATCATGAAAAAAAGAATCATGATTGAGAAATATCATTTTAGAGAACTCTTATTTCTTGAAAATATTGGTATTGTGTGCAAGTCGATCAAATAGAACCAGATATGTGAGTCAAATCGGACCAAAGCAGTTCAGCTTAGTTATTGGTTATGCAATATGAGTGCATTAAGTTTCCGGTCGGGTTTAAGTTCTTATTGATCAGTTAACCAAATAATTGAGTTTTCATTTTTAAAATTAAAACTTATGTCTTGCTTTAGAAAGAGAATTCATGTGTTCGACTCGACGTGATCTTTGCTTGATTCATGTAGCCTACCCTAGTTAATTGGGATTACATACTTGCTGGTGGTGGTTATTGATTTATAAGCGGACTTGAGGTAGCATTGTTTTAGCAGTGCACTGACAGTTGATTAGACTCGGGTAAAAATTAGATAAGCTACTTGAATATGAATGTGAATCATGTCTAGTCAACCACATGATATATCATTCTCTATCCACTTAGGTTGATTAATAACTTTACGAAGGCCTTCAGCTACCATATCTTTTTATATGATTTCCACCCAAGTTTTTAGAAGTGTTGCCACGTTCTTTTGACTTGCCTTTGAGAATTTCTACATGCAGAGCATGTACATGCATATGTAGATTTATGTAACTGGACCATTGCAGATGAATTCTCACTTATTTCTTATGCGAAGAAAGTATAGCTTAGGGAGAATATCTTGTTCTATTCTAGTTTTTCTGGTGTTACACATTAATGAGTCATATACATATCAAACACGTTCATCTCTGAGCATAACGTTCTCTCTAATTTGTACCATATAAATGTTAGTAATATTGTTCTCACAAAATTTTCCCTTTGTCTTCTCGGAAAGTTGTCGGTTATAATTCCCTTGGCGATCTTCTATTTTCACTACTCAACATTCCAGATATATTGCTGAAAAGACTTGATGTAATTGAATGTGAATTTGATCCATGTCTTTATTATATAGGCGCAAGGTTTGAAATTTTTGAAATATTGACACTTGAAATATGCAGGCTGAGAGTGCAATTGTGGCCCTTGATTGTTGCGGTGAGGTTCTGGGATCCCAGCGTATAAGGTAGAAATCAACTGTGCTCTTAAATCTTTTACAGCATGTGACTTTCTTTTCCGTTAAACGAGTTTACTGTTATTGTAGGGTGAGTCCTTCAAAGACCCCCGTAAGGCCCCGTTTTCCCCGCCCGGGAATGCAGTATTCTGATAACTAGAATCCTACTGAGAGGTTGAAGTCGGCGATCGTTCTCTTGGAAGAGGCTGCTTCAAAGAAAAATTTGAAGTGGTGTTGAAACTTACATCTGGTTTAAGTTTTTCCCTATTTATGGGAACAGTAATTTTACTTTTCTTTGCAGCAGAATATAACTCTTTGATGTTCTACTATGCTCTACGTGGGAGGGGTGCTCCCAAACTTCAGCACTTTTCACTATGATCAATCGTCTACTAGCTTCAGTACTGTGAAGTTTGAAGTTGAAATTTTATCTGGTTCATATTTATTTTCTATGTTATAAGATGTGAAGAAGTTTTATTACAAATCTACTACAACCTGCTCCTTTACTTTGGATTAGGACAAACCAGTGAAAGTTACTAGTGGAGTTTCTAAGCAGAGTATTCAAATTACATAATGTAACAAATCAGTCATGTGAAGGAAAGAGCTACACTAATACCTCAAACCCACGAGGTTTGGCCTACTTTTGTAACATAGACATCTTCTCAAAGTTCGAAAAATATTGGTCTAATTCCGTAAAAATAGACATCCTCTAAAAGTTCAATAAACATTAAACATTAGAGACCATTGCTTAGTTTTTACATGTTTTTCAAACTTCAAGGAGTAGCTAGGGTGCTCGTAATTATTCAAACAATAGAGAAGGTTTTTGCAAATAGACCAAACATTGGGATATAGGTGCATTTTTTTAATAGAGAAGATGGAAGTTCCTCTTAAAAAGCAGAAGTAATATGACCAGAAAGTGGCACAAATAATAGATCCTTTCTGGCTCATCAAACAACTTCCAAGACTGACATAATATCAAAATCTCTTGGCATTCTATGTCCAACCTACTAATGCATGTACAATCTATTAAGAACTGGAAAATAGTTAGATGGTAGTTGAATATTTAAAGGTCTAATTCAGGCAAGAAGGCGGCTTCTGCCGGCCTCGAGACATGCCTCGTACATTGGAGCAGGATGCAGAGGCGGATCCTCCGGGACCAATAAGGTTTATGTTCTCAAACGCAATATTCTGGCACGGATTTGTTCTACTACAGTTCAATTTCACAGCATCTTGTGTGGTCGAAGTCCCCCATATATTCCTGAATGTGATGTTACTTATCTTAATCTTCGAAGATCCCTGAAACAAAAACTCCAAAATATCATGCTTAGCAACAAGCACTTAATAGTCGCTTATATGGTGGACTTTTGTCGATTTTTTCAACATATATTTGAATTCAACAAAACATGATTTAAATTTTATGAGACTAGCTTATATGGTGGATTTTTGCGGACTAATGCTTCCTCTTAAGATTCTCTGTACAAAGACCGGTTCTTCCTACTACTTTATTTGTTTGCTACGTATTTTGTACAACCAACAAATGTTATTCATCTTCAAAATCTTGTGTGATTCTACATATTCGTAAAACATACGAATGTAATTTATCTACGGAGCAAGATTGTGAGACTCCATTGAAGTTTTTACCACTTCATGTACCATGAAGACGTGTTGGTGTGGTCAAGTGTCAAATCTAAATCTGTAGCAGAAAACTGGTACTCATAGTACTAAGGATAGTTTGATTTCAATTTTCAGGACACACAAAGTTGTACACAAGAAAGATATATATATATATATATATATATATATATATATATATATATATATATATATATATATATATCAAATATCTACTAATAAATACAAGCTAAATGCAAAAGCCACCCGTGTTATGTGTAGTGGGCAAAAAATTCCATGTGTTATTATTAGGGGAAAATGCATAAAACCCATGTGGTTTCAAAAGCTACGAAATCCTCTTACGGTTTCATAAACTCTGTATAAAGTATCCTAACATGCACAAAACCCCCTTGTAGTTTCAAAAAGTTTGTATAAACGCACCTTTAGTTTTATGAAAAGGGATTTTGTGTAGAGTTTATAAAACCACAAGGGAATTTTAGACAATTAACAAACCACAAGGGGGTTTCGTGCAGATTTTCGAAACTACATGGGAGTTTTAGGTATTTTCCCCGTTATTATTATACGAGCTAATTGGTAATATCAACCCCGTGTTATTTTTACTACACAAATCGGATTTTGCATTTAACTCAAAATTCCAACAATAGATGAGGTAATTTTCTTTTTCCACAATTTAAATCAATTTTACTAACACACTATGTATGAAGTATGAAGGGTTTCTTTTTTGCCAATTAATTATTTACACAAGAGATATTGGCTATTGAAAATAATACAGAGTTTTCTTTTTGGATTCAGACATGACATGCACGGGTGGTTTTTGCATGTGACTCAATAATATTCATTATCATTCACACCATAGAGTAACAAGTAAATTTTACCTGAGCATTGCACAAGTTGTGGGGGCAATAATGCTGATTAATAAAAATCGGATTATCCACATCCTTCGTCAAAAGACCATCATACGTAAAATTCTTAGCAAAACCTCCCTTCGCCTTAGAATCCGGCCACGTCTTGATCTGAACTCCGTTTATCGTCCCTTTAAACGTGCAGTTCACTACCGTGACTCCAATAACGCCTTCTTCCTCATCCGACTTTCCCATGCTTCCAACGCTAATCCCGTGGCCAGGGCCGCACATCACGTTTGAAATGTGGATTCCCTGATTCCCTGGCCCGATGGAAATGCAGTCGTCCCCCGTGGCGATAATGGCCTTGTCGACGGTGATGCTGGTGGAGGTGCTGATGTGGATGCCATCGGTGTTGGGGCTGTCCCCGGGGGCTGTGACGGTGATTTTGCCGAGGGCGACGCGGTGACAAGCAAAGATGTTGATATGGAAGTTTTTGCTTTTGATGGAGTGTATGTTGCTTATGTGTGAGTCGTTGACAAAATCCAACCTTAGAGACTGTTTTCAAGTAGAGACGTAAAATTAATAGAATTATAAAAGTGTCATAAAGTTTTGTTGTTAAAGGGTTAGACTTACATCAACCAAATACTAGTTATTTGACTTTGTAGTAAAAGTAATCACAATAAGCTACTTTAGGTAAAATGAAAAAAAATAGTCATTTATTTGTACACAATATAAGTACTTTTTTACAATTCTGCAAGTAGCGTATTGGGATTATAAAAAAGTAGTTATATTGTATAAAAATAGTCATTTACACTAATAATCGACTTATATTGTAAAAAAATACTTATGAGTAGGCTTTCACCTGGCATTACTTACGGTTTATGACTTTATGCCAAGTTTCTAGCTCAAATTAAACTATTTCTCTAATTTAAATATATAACATGAATAAATAGAAAATGCAACTTCGTAATCTTTAAGGAAGAAAAGTGTTAACTTACCACAGGAAGAGGCTTGCAAGAACCCGTATAACAATTGTTATGCGGCCACGCAGCCGCTCCCTGCCCGTCCAACGTTCCTCCACCGTAAATTTTCAGTTTATTTACATGCTTGGAACGAAATCCAATGATCCGTAAAAACAGTGCGGGATCCGTCGGAGCCCTCACCACCCCTCGGATCAAAAACTCCTTCCGACCATTGCACGATCCTCGGAACACGACGGAACGCAAATAATATGTTCCACGAGGAACCAATACCCTACTCTTCCCTTTCCATCTACATGCATCTATCCATGCTCTCATAAAAGCCTACATATAAGATTTTCGGACACTTAATTAAGAACTCGCGCGTGTGTGAGATACAAATGAAATACGTAATGAATAATTTTACCTTAGAATTCTCGGTTTTGTTATTTGGGACAGCTTTGTAATGTAGGACGTTGAATACTTTTGTTCCATGAGCTGTGAATAGAGTTGAGAGTGCAAGAAGAGAGAGCATTTGAAGAACTAATCTTATTGTATTCATGTTTGTGGTTGTTTTTTCTTTAGGATTTTTGTTGACCATAATTATGAGGATTCTCTAACTGTTCTTGTATATATGAAGTGAAAAGTGTGACGGTTTGAAACGGAATGGTAATAAAGAGAATGAACTTGAACAATTTTTGGTCTATTTAGTTACTTTCTTAATGGCTTTTCATGTGTATTTAACTAATATAATGAATTAGTAGTGCTTGATGTCTTCAGAAATTAACGTTTTTGGAACAGAAACGGAAGTGTACAAGACAATTACTGAGTTAAATTAAATTAAAAAGAAACCTAATGCTTCATTTCCCTTTGTTGCTTAGAGTAACACCTACTAGACATAGAATATCTGAATATGAACAGGGGAGGATTGGATGACAAGGGTTAATGAACTTTAAATATGATGATATACTTTTAATACTTTTGGAATTAATAAAAAAAATGGGAAAATCTTGCCTACCCCGTGAGGCACTACCTTGTGCCTACAAAAAACAGATTTCTTTCCATCTTTTTTTCTACTTTACTTTTATCTTCATTTCTGCCATTGATTCTTACAATGGGAAATTCTTGTCTACCCCGCAAGTCTTATAAATATAACGTTTGTACATTTATTAAGTTACAAAAACAAATGTATACAGAGAGTCATTTACCTCGAAATCAAAATAGTTCTAAATTAATTGAATAATTTAGCAAGCTAATCACACTTGTAGATATTTATGTTAGTTAAGATGTTTGTCTTATGTTATTAGTTAGTTAACTCTATGTCGATGATACTGTTAGTTAATTAATTACGTGGTACAAATTTCGTACTGTTATATATAACTGTGTAATTTTTGATATTCTACTTTAGAATATCGAGCAAATTTGCAAATTTCTCATCTTAGATTCTCTTTGTTGTGAAGTTGGTTTCTCAACCCATGTTTTTACCAACTTCTAAATAGGCTCCAATAAATACGGATCTTTTTCAACTTTGGTCCTTTAATAAGCACTGATTTTATCTTCGGTTCCATATTGATTTTTTTTGCAACTTTAGTCCTTTAATAGAAAAAATGTTTCTTTAAAACAACAAAAGAGGTGTACGATTCCAGAATCGCGACTTCTTTTCCACATGAAAACAACCCTCATGTGACCACGTGCACAACACGTGATCTTTTTTTTGGCCAAAAAGGACGATTTTGGTGGAAAAAGGGATCAAGTATGAATTGTGAGACATATTAGAGGACCAAAGTTGCAAAAAAATTCAATAGAGGACCAAAGATGGAGTCAGAACTCATTAAAGGACCATTGAAAAAATCGAATAAATACAGTTGAAATTCCTTCAGCTTAAAAGAATCCATGTTTTGTGTAGATAAATTTGGTCTATTTAATTGCTCAAATCCATGTTGGGGTAAGCGAAAAATTAAACGCTAAAGTGAGCTATTTAAATGGAAAGTGGTAAAACAAAATAGGTGGAAATGTGAGAAGTCACCATTCCACATGGAAAGTTTGTGTTTATGTTTTCATGTTTATCAATGCATTTCTTGAGCAAGAGTTTGGACCATTTTTTGAGGTAAAGAGGAGAAGACTTAGATACCATGGGTCTTGCTCAAAAGGTGCTCGCGCATGCCTCTTTCGACACGGGCGCTCGTTGAGCTACTCCTGAAAGAGTATTTCTTTATTTACAAAATTTAATTAATGTTTTAATTTAATATTGGTTCAATTAATTAATTATTTTTAATTTTTTATAATGCATTTAATAAGTATAAAAAACAGAAAAGTCAAAGAAAATAGACCCCCAGACTTCTGTCAAAATTTTCAATTCATACATTCTTTCTTCTCTTCTACTTTGTTCTGAGAGTTCAAAACATTCTTTTGATTCGTTGTTCTTGATAATGCAGTGCTGCTTTATTGAGATTTTTATCGCTGTATCTTGCAAAAAGATTTCTTGAAATATATTATTTTCTTACAACTTTAGCGAGGCAATATCGCTTTAAAGATAAAGAGTTGAATTCTTCCCTCGACATTCTGCCCCATTTTCTGAAATCACGTGACACTGCACCAACGATATCTCTTAACTGAATTATTCATAGTCGCTACATTCAATCTCCGCATGTTACATGGCGTTATTCGGGGTTTTCCTAATCTTCTTTTATGCTATAATACAAATTCTTCAGCTTCACTAAACGTATATAATACAGAATTTGAGAAATTACAGTATGTTCATTAAGAAGCAAGATAAATCACTCGTCAATATATATTTTATGAGCTAGTAGATGATGTTCTTTCAAATTTTAACGTAAATTTCGTATATCTTCTTATAGAAAGGAGATATCAAGTTTTACTCGAATAATCTAGTTCTTAACTAATGATAATTAATTAACTTTCCGAATTTAGATTTATTTAAATTACAGTTGTTACCGTTAGGTAACAACCTTCTATTTCTGTACTTTTACAGTTTTGCACCTATATTTGATTCTTATAAATAGATATCACCTGTAATCTTTTTCACTCACTGAGTTTAGATATTCAGAATGGGATTAGGGTTCAAAACTCTCTCAACGGTCATCTCCTCAATGATCAATCTGTAACATCTCAATCTTTTGATTCTCTTGTAAATCTTTCGATTATAGTTCAATACATATGCAATCTGTTGCTTCATTGATGTATTGATTTGATATGGTATCACTCGCGAGGTTCTGATCTTTTTCCGCTGCATTATATCGATTGTTTGTGTTGTTTTACAATCACGATTGCTTTTGTCGATCGATTTTGTCATCTCTCTGTTGCGATCTTTACGATTTGCAAATTTTTCTCCGACCAATTGTTTCTGTTGCATTTGTTGCAAATTTTCACCGATTAGATATGTCAAATTCTGATTCTAACTCATCTGAGAGGAAAAATCCTTGTGAGGACTCTACATCGTCCTATTTTTTGGGAAATCATGATTTTACTAGTACTACTACAGTCAAGAATGAATTCAATGGAAAAAATTATATATCTTGGTGTAAAGGAGTACAAATGGCCTTGAGCATTAAGAATAAAATAGGCTTTATTGATGGATCTATTCCAATGCCTGATGATACTGATCCTCTTCTTAAAACTTGTTGGATGAGGGCTAATACCTTAGTGTTATCTTGGATGTTGAATGCTGTTTCTAATGAGTTGAGACAAAGTATGTTGTATTTTGATTCGGCTTATAAATTATGGCTTGAGATCAAAACAAGATATGACAGGGCTGATGGTTCAAGGGTGTATCAGTTACAGAAGGCTCTTTCCTCTATTAGCCAGGGCAATCTCACTATGACTGAATACTATAACAATTTTAGAGTGTTGTGGGATGAATTTGTTACTCAGAGACCCATTGTGGCTTGCTCCTGTGGTAAATGTACTTGTAATGTAAACAAGAACATGATAGACCTCCAACAACATGACCGTGTCCTTAAATTTTTGGTTGGATTGCATGAATCCTATGCTACTGTGAAAAGTCAGATTCTCATGATCTCTCCTTTACCAAGTCTCTCTAAAGTCTACTCTATGTTACTCCAAGAAGACAACCAGAGAGATTTGAATGTTAATACTGGAGCTACTGAATCCTTGGCTATGTTTACTAGAGGGAAATATCCTCAAGAGACTTATTCTGGCAAGCCAAACTTCAATACCAACAATTAGGGACAACCTGGTAAAAGCTTCAAGAATCAGAATTATAAGGACAAGATGAAGTCTTTAAAGTGTACTCACTGTGACTACAGTGGGCACACAATTGATAAATATTTTCTTATTATTGGATATCCTCCAGGGTGGGATGGTCCAACTGGTAAAAGAATCACTAATCATGGAGCTAATTCTGCTGTTAGTGGAGAAGCTACTGCTAATGATCTTGTTCAATCTGCTCAAGCTGCTCAAGCTGATGATTCTTTCAACAAGGTGCTCTTTGAGGAGTTCTTAGCTTTCAAGAAGGCTCATTCTGCTGCTCAGAATCCAGATTCCTCTCATCACTTTGCTGCTACTGCTACAGCAGCAACTGGTATTTCTGAACACCTCTATGCTTGCTCTTTTAATTTAAGTTCAAGTAGTCATTATCTCTTGAAACATCATCTTGGATTATTGATACACGGGCCACTGATCATATGGTGTGTCATTTAGGCTATTTCATGGAGAAACCTATAGAAACTTCTGTTATTATACATCTTCCTAACAAGAGTAGTACTTTTGCTACTCATATTGGCAATGTTCAATTATTCCCTAATGTCATTTTACAGAATGTTCTTTACATTCCTGATTTTACTCACAACTTATTGTCTGTTTCTAAGCTGACCAAAGGTTGTTCTATTGCCTTAACTTTCCTGTCTTCTATCTGTTATATACAGGATACAACAACGAGACAGACGATTGGTTCTGCTAGACTTCTTGACAGCCTTTATCTCTTGAATACTTCCCATTGTTCTGTGTCAAAAGTCAGTTGTAATGTTGCTACTTCAGACTCTAAACTTTGGCATTCTAGACTAGGTCATCCTTCCTTTGAGAAGCTATCTGTTATTCCACATTTGAGTTTGAATAAATGTAAAGAATTGCCATGTGATATATGCCATTTAGCAAAACAAAAGAAGCTTTCTTTCCCAGTTAGCATTACTCATTCTGTTGCTGCATTTGATCTTTTACATTGTGATGTATGAGGGCCTTTTGCTGTTACCTCTCATGATGAATATAAGTTTTTCTTAACTATGGTGGATGATTATACTAGGTGTACATGGGTGTTTCCTATTAAGCACAAAAGTGATGTTAAAAATCATTTTATGACCTTTTATAACTTAGTTTCTACTCAGTTTTCTGCAAAAATAAAGGTCATTAGAACAAATAATGGCACTGAATTCTTCCTCAAAGATTTTTATGCCAAGTTTGGTATTATACACCAGATTAGCTGTGTTGAGACACCATAGCAGAATGACCTTGTTGAGAGGAAACATCAACACCTCCTTCAAGTTGCAAGAGCATTAAGATTCCAATCTAACTTACCTCTCACATATTGGAGCAATTGTGTATGTACTGCAGCCTTCTTGATTAACAGAATCCCTTCTAAAACCATTGGTAATCTTAGAGCTTATGAAAGGCTATATAACAAGCCTCCTGATTATTATTATATGTTGCGTGCTTTTGGATGCTTATGCTATGCCTCTACTCTCACATCTCATAGAAATAAATTTGATCCAAGGGCAATCCAAAGCATCTTTATAGGTTATCCTCTTGCCAGTAAAGGGTATTTGCTGCTAAATATGCTGACAAAAGAAGATCTTTACATCAAGGAATGTCTTATTCTATGAACATATTTTTCCATTAAAGAACAAGGTTGTTGATAATCTAGAAGACAATACTCATTCTTCTACAAATCTTCAGTTCTGCACTGATCTTTTTATTGCTCCTACTTTGAGTCTTGTTCAGCAACCAATTATGGATCATATTGATATACCTCTTCAAGCTGATGCTTTTTCTGATAATGATGTTCCATCACAAGTTTCTCATACTCCAGAGATTAACAACAATATGGATGCAGAAAGTTCCTTTACTGTTGATTCTGTGGCACCAGAATCACACGATATCATTTTACCAGAAGCTCAATCTGTACTTGAATCTTCATCTATACCTGAAGCTCAAACTATTACTTTTGGTTCTATTGATCCTGTTATTATACAACCTGATGCTATAACAACAAACTTGCCTATTGAAAACAGAAGATCTACCAGGAACACTGCTCCACCAGCTTACCTCCAAGTTTATGACTATACATTGCCTAAATCTTTATACAAGGCAAATTCTACTGCTTCTGTCATTCCTCATCAGGCCAAACAGTATCCTATTGACAACCATTTATCTTCTGAAGGACTTCATGGTATTCATAAAGCATTTACAGCTGCTATATCTCAGATCACTGAGCCCAAGACTTACACTCAAGCAAATAAAGTTCAAGAATGGAGAGCTGCTATGAGAAAAGAGTTAGATGCACTAGAGAAAACAAACACATGGAAGTTAACTTCTCTACCTGAAGGTCACCATTGCATTGGATGCAAATGGGTGTAAAAAGTAAAATACAAGTCAGATGGAACAATTGAAAGGTACAAAGCCAAGTTAGTGGCAAAGGGTTATACCCAAGAAGAGGGCCTTGATTACTTTGATACCTTCAGTCCAGTAGCAAAACTCACTTCTATAAAGGTTATCCTAGCTCTTGCTGCATCAAAACAGTGGCATTTACATCAACTAGATGTAAACAATGCCTTCCTTCATGGAGATCTCAATGAAGAGATCTACATGAAACCACCTCCAGGATATTGCAAATCAGGTGGCAATAGAGTTTGCTTGCTGACAAAGAGCTTATATGGTTTGAAACAAGCCTCCAGGCAGTGGTTTCACAAACTCACATCTTGTCTTTTAAATTTTGGTTACATTCAATCTATTTCAGATTGCTCTTTATTTGTCAAGGCTACTAATGGTTCTTTCACAGTGTTATGTGTCTATGTTGATGACATAATCCTAGCAGGTAATGACTTATCTGAAACCAATAGAGTGAAGGAACATCTTGATGATAAATTTACAATCAAAGACTTAGGGAATCTCAAGTATATTTTGGGAATTGAGGTGGCTCGAAGTAAGAAAGGGATCAACATATGTCAAAGAAAGTAAGCCCTTGATATCTTGACAGAATCAGGCTACCTTGGATGCAAACCAAGTCCAACTCCTATGGATTCTAAAACCATATTCAAGGCAGGAGATTCAAATCTCTTAGAAGATCCTTCATCCTATAGGAGACTAGTTGGAAGACTTCTTTATCTCACTATTACTCGGCTAGATTTGAGCTACAACATTCAAAGTTTGACACAACATATGTCACAACCTACTGAGACTCATTTAGCAGCTGCATATAGCGTATTGAAATACCTCAAATCCACTCCAGGAAGAGGTCTGTTCTACAGTGCAACCTCAGAATCACAACTTAAAGGCTTCTGTGATAGTGACTGGGCAGGTTGTACTGAGACCAGACGCAGCATAACAGGATATGCTATGTATATTGGTTCATCTCTTGTCTCTTGGAAGGCTAAGAAGTAGCCTACAGTGAGCCGTTCCTCCACAGAAGCTGAGTACAGGGCCATTGCTACCACAACCTGTGAAATAATCTGGTTAAGTCAGCTCTTGAATGATCTACACATTCAACAAACCAAGGCACCAATTATGTAAACAAAAGTGCCACTTGTATTGCCAATAATCCAGTCCATCATGAAAGGACAAAACACCTCCAGATTGACTGCTATTTTGTTAGGGAGAAGATTCAACAAGGTCTCCTCAAAGTCATGCACATCTCCAATCAACACCAGTTAGCAGATGTATTTACTAAGCCCCTGCCTCATAAACCTTTCCATGAGCTTATCTCCAAGCTGGGCATTCTTGACATGCACGCACACCTTGAGGGGGGTCTTAACTAATGATAATTAATTAACTTTCCTAATTTAGATTTATTTAAATTACAGTTGTTACCGTTAGGTAACAACCTTCTATTTCTGTACTTTTACAGTTTTGCACCTGTATTTGTTTCTTATAAATAGCTATCACCTGTAATCTTTTTCACTCACTGAGTTTAGATATTCAGAATGGGATTAGGGTTCAAAACTCTCTCAACGGTCATCTCCTCAATGATCAATCTGTAACATCTCAATCTTTTGATTCTCTTGTAAATCTTTCGATTATAGTTCAATACATATTCAATCTGTTGCTTCATTGATGTATTGATTTGATACTAATCGAGGGAAATTTGAATATCAATTTCAAACTCCTGATTTGATTTCTGGTTTTATGTATCAACTTTAAAGAAAAATAATTAAATCAAAGTGAACATATATTATCATCGCTGTCATAATATTGGGAGCATTTGATTGCTATTTTATTTGCACAAATATTTCAAAAACACAACCTGTCCACGTATTTGATTCTTCTGACACTTCGATGTTTCTATATTTTGTATTATACAGTGTAGATGAGGAACATGTCAAGCAGCGGGTTGGCTCTTTCGGTGAATGTTTAGATGAATTTACACTTTACTAGTGCAATATATTTAATAATAGATATATTCATGTCGTACGATACGATAGAGATTATAAGAAAGGTTGGGGGTGCAAAATTCAATAGAATTTTTCTTCTTCATAAATAAGAATACTTTTTTTAAAAAAAAAATTGTTTTAATTTATTTCAAAAAATAAAAAACCATATGAAAGTACTAGTACCTAAGAAACTGATATTGATAGAAAAGAATTATAAAATTAACTCTAAATGACACAATTTTAGCTAAAATTTGTAAAACAAAACTACATAAACATTTAAAAAAATATTTCAAGAAAAGAGAAACATTATATGCTCATTAGGAGAGTTTTTGTTACATATGTTCACTATAATATTTATAACAAAGTTGCGTGCTCAAAAGAATATTAAGTTGTATAAAATAAATACCAGATACTGCATAATTAAAAAAAAATATTTAGTTTTAATCTATAAGTTTGTTGCCACAAATCTTTTTAGAAATAAGTATACATTTCACTATAAAGATGTTTAAGAAAAAGTTGAAAGAATATTCTAAAAGATAAATATTAGCTCAATGTTATATTAGATGATCACCACTTACTTCGTTGTGGCATGAATAGAGTACGAGAGAATGAAGATAAAGCTAAAAAATTTGTACAACAAGTTATGGACAAAACCTTATAAAACTAGGAAATCGATTAAGTTAACAACTGCAAAAACAAAATAAAAAAATATTTGGATATAAATAAAATACTAATTTTAGAATATTTAAGATTTGATTAACTAATACTAGATTATGAAATACGTAAAAGCATAAAACGCAAAATGAGGCACTACCCAGTGAAGCACTACCATGTGCTCACAAAAAAATTATTTTCTTCACTTGTTTCTGTAATTACTTATATTTTATTAATAATAGATCCATAACTCATCAATTGTGGTTTCGTATAGATTATTAATGGATTAACAAACATGTAAAATCATAAAAAGCAAAATGAATAATAATATCATTGCCTCAAATCTCAAATGTAATGATAGAAGAAAGTTGAGAAATTTCTAGACAAATTTCAATTTGGCATGATTCAGAAAATTAAATTATATTTAAATTCTTGAGTGTTCTTTAAAGGTTCTATTATACATTTCTATTGTAAAAACTATTGGTAGATTTACATTCACTTAACATGTATTAAATTCTTTATTTTTGTGGATATCTCCTTCACTTTTTTTTTTTCTCTTTGCATCTTTCTCTAAACTAGAAAATTATCAAAATATAGAAATTTATAGTCCGCGGAATCAATGGCAGAAATGAAGATAAATGGAAAATAGAAAAAGAATGGAAAGAAATATGTCTTTTGTAGGCAGAGGGTAGTGTCTCATGGGCGCAAGAATTTCCGAAAAAAAATGTATCAGCGCAGCACTTTATCATCCCTGCAAGATTTTTAGAAAACAAGCACTGTTTTTTAGAAGTTTAAAAATTAAACTTTTAGCTCAATAATTATATTGGCATGTCTTTTATTGTTGTTGTTATAATAAATTTTAAGGGTATTTTTTTTTTTATTACAACATACTTCAGGGCAACACGCTCCACTTTAAATTTTACTTTTAGGGAGGAAAAATGATACATTTTTTAATTAAGAGGATTTCTCTTATACATGAGTAAAGTACTGAAAGATGCATTTTGGAGAGACATGCATGCTTCGTATTTAATCAAAATTATTTATTAAATTACGGTAAAAACAAAGATTGTTTTTAGTTTGCTACTCATGATTACATTTATATATATATATATATATATATATATATATATATACATACAATCGAAGTTATTTATTAAGTTACGCTAAAAACATAGATTGTTTTTAGTTTGCTACCCCAAAATACTTTATGGAAAATTAAAGTACTAGCAGGGACTAGAGTGCAATGAATCCGAATAAGTGATGGAAAATTCAACGAGGATTCTGATTTCATGAATTAAGAAGATTTCATAAAAAAACAAGAAAAGAGGAAGCAATAGGAGTCGGAGTGCAAGTGGGATTGGACTAAAAGCAATTGAAGTTATACTAGGACTCCAAGTGAGACGCCTTGAGCTTCTATATATAAATACAGCCGCTCCCACTCTTCTTTAACACAACCTAAACTTTTCGTCTTCTATTAATTTCACTCTTAGCGTTTTCGTTTGCCAATTGCTAAAACGATGTCGTCCACGTCCCAAAAGATGATCGTTTTGAAGAGTTCCGACGGTGAAATTTTCGAGGTACAAGAGGTTGTCGCACTCCAATCGCAGACTTTAAGAAGCATGATCGAGGACGATTGTGCTGACAGCACCATACCGGTTCCTAACGTCACCTCGAATATTCTGGCTAAGGTGATTGAGTTCTGCAAGCGCCACGTGGAAGCCCCCGCAGAGTCAGACGACAAGGTGACCAGCGATGCTGCTCTGAAAGCGTTCGACGCTGAGTTTGTTAAAGTTGATCAGGCAACGTTGTTTGACCTAATCCTGGTATATATTCACTCTTGCTATCTATTATTTTGACTTCGATTTATTCATCTTTTACACTGCATTTTATTTGTTCGTGCATGTCTTTCCATGTATATGTACGTGGAGCTTTTTTCAATTAATTTGTTATTAAGATTCTTCACAGTTGTTATTGAGGTATGCTATAGTTTGCTTATATGATAAGTTTGATCATATATTATTGAGTATGCACTACGCATATGCAGGGTAACATTTAGTCATGATGTATATTTGTTGCGTCATTGCACCGAGTTTGAGTTAATTGTATAACTATGAGGAAGTTCCAATCCGTTTTGAACATCTTAATCAATGTTTTTAAAACCGGACCGGCCATTGAACCGGTAAGGTCATCGGTTCACTGGTTTTGCTGGTCAAACCGGTCGAACCGGTTCAACCGACATCCGGACAAGGGTCTGGACACCGATTTTCAAAACACTGATATTAACCATTCACTTAGTTCATTGTGATATTAGAATATATTATAAACTAGCTAGATAGTGAATCAGAGTGTCTATTTTGAAAAAAAAAAAAAAGGAAAAGAAGAAAATTAAATATCTAACTCATCAAATTTTATCACCAAGATTGTTGAATTCACTAGGTAACAAAACTGGTTTGATTATTATTTACCAATTCCATGAAATCGAACTTCACTTTTTTTTTGATGGAAATCGAACTTCACTTAAGAAGGGTAGAATGTTATAGCTTGTTATCTGGATGTTGAGTTTTTTTCCCTGAAGGTATACTATTTTACAACTTGCATCTTGACCTAAAATTTTGGGTGGATATTTTGGCAGTCTTTATAAAATTTAATTAGGATTGCATCCCTATTATAAATAGCTTTTTTTTTTTGTGTGTGTAATTGAATTATAAACGTAAGATAGTGAAGATTCTAACGTATTTTGATTTTTGTCATTGTGTTGTTGCGTAACATTGACTTACTTAATTGATCAATCTTCTCTAGTCTAGTCTGCTACTTTCGTTGGTGTTACTACAACAATGGGATTTCTACTTTTTACAATAGAGTTGTATGCTATTAATTTCATTATTTATCAAGGTCATTAGCAGTGGTCTCTTATTCAGGCCTATATATGTGTCCGTTGTCTACCATTATTATCGGTTTTTCTTTTGCCTACTTTTCCATATTGCATACCAAATTTTGAATATTTCATGTTTAATTGATTGTTTATTCTGTTTTTTTTCAGGCTTCAAACTACTTGAACATTAAAAGCTTGTTTGACCTCACATGTCAAACTGTGGCAGACATGATTAAGGGGAAGACCCCAGAGCAAATCCGTAAGATTTTTAACATAAAGAATGACTTTACTCCTGAAGAAGAAGCGGAGATCCGCAGGGAGAACGCTTGGGCATTCGAAGATTGATCATGCATACTGTGCTATTAAACTATCAATTTAGAGTTATGCTATGATTTTATTAATTTGTTTTGGAGTTGGACATAGTCATTGGTTTTAGTATATAGTTTGGTCTTGAAAAATCTTTTAGGGGAAAACTAATGTGCAATTCTTTTTCCAAATGAGGCAATTATGCGAACTTTATCTTATTATGATATGTTCGTTAAATTTACTTGTGAATTAAGTTGGCCAAAGAGGAATAATGTTGTCAATAATTATTCATACTTCAACTTTTCTTAATAACATCAACCTAATGAATAAAAGGTATAATGAATGAATATCTTCTGTATTGAATGATTATTCTAAAATTGACTACGTAGTGTACAAACTTGATTATAACGAAAACAGCCTATTCACATATAACAAGAAAAAACACGTAGGCAGATGTCAAATTAATTAGTTGCAATCCCTCTTTGGAGCTTTAGTTATTGTGTCTACACAAAAAACTCTCCTTATGTTTATTTGTTTTACTGCAACAATATAACAAGATAATAACTCTAGATTTCAAAGGGATTATGTTTTGAGTAAAATAATAATTCAATTTTTCATTACATTCATGACAAATCACAATATCACTTTCAAGTTTCAATGCCAGCCCAACTTGTCTTTGTACTTAAAATGTGTGTACTTAATTACAAATGTCTACAGAAAGTTGACACAACTAAGAGTTGAAATTCATATGTCATGCATTTTAAGATTGACCTCATAAACTATTGTTCCAAGTCTCAAAATAAATGATTCACGCATAATTAATTGAGAAAGAAAAATGATTGAGACTTATACACCCAATGACGTGTTTTTAACACTATTTTGAAAAAAGGGCATTCTATAGACACGATTATTCCGTGTCTAATTGAATAATTACATGCGTAATAGAGGTGCAATTGAAAGGAATTAAATATTTCATAAAATTTCATTTCTCAAGAAATGGAAATATATATGGGGATATAAACGTCAAATCTCATATCCTTTGCCTCATATTGCACTTTGTCGTCTGTCCATTAAATTTTCGCAACTTGTTGTTATCCTATCAATAAATAAGCACTTTGCCCCCTTAAATATTAAAATTCATCACGATTTAATATCAATTTCAGTAAAATGCCCTCTTTTCTCTTTATTGTTTCCTATATTTTCTTAAATTTCAAACTCTAAATAAATTTTTCCTCAAATTATGTGTTCCACTTTGAGAAATTTAAGAATCAATCTCATTCCTCCCTCTACTTAGGCGATTTGAGCTGAAAAATCTTTTTTGCAACTATAAAGAGAGGTCTTCATAAAGATAAGAAATCACAATTAAAAACCAAGCATTCCTGGAGTCAAGGAGTTCTCCAAGTTCTCCCTCAAGTTCACCAAGCTTCAAGATGTTCGAGCAAGGACTCAAGTTCTTCGTCACAAAGATCGAGAAACTCCTCCCTCATCAAACTGCAAGGTCGTCAATAAACTATATATTTTTATTTAAGATCGAGATTCCACCAAAGAAGATCGATATTCAATGAGTTCAAGAATTCAAGACGAAGATCAAATTGTTCGTCGCAAATATCAAGTCAAGTCAATTGTTGATTTTTAGACCAACCCTGAACGCCCTTTAACTAACGTTTAAACCAAAGCCACGTTGAAGAGATCCAAATCAATTCCATCATAAAGTCTACCAAGTTTTCAAGGTCAAATTTTCTAGAAAAGAATTAGAGAATCAAATAGAGGTAGTAACTCAATTTTTTTCAGATTTAAATAAAATTTATTAGTATTAACTTTTTCTGTCTGTTATATTTAAGGACATGAAATTTTATCGCTACACATGCTTCAAGAAGAAAATGACTATTTATTAATTTATGATCCTTGTGGTTTTTTTATCTAATTTCTTTTCTGGTCACACTTTCTTCTGCAGGAAGAAAGTTAGTATCTGGAAGCGGGAGGTATGAACGGTACCTAACACTTTCAATGTTCTCGAGAATCGCATCTTTTAAGCATGTTTGTTGAAGAGAATTATTAATTAGTTTTTCGTCATAGAGGTTGTATAGGCAAGTTTTGCTTTAGAAAAGCATATGTTAAGTTTAATGATAAAAGCTTGTGAATAGTTTTATCATATTCTCTCATCTAATATTCATTCATAGAGCACTTCTGTCCTACTTGCTTGAGTTATTGTGATTATTCCCTCATCTGGTATTCAGGGTTGGTTGTTCGTCTATTGTTTAGAGGTGCCAACCTAGTTGAGATGTTCGAACACTTGTTGATGCTATGTCTCCATCTTTTGGTTCAATAGTTTAAATTGTTGACAAAATATAAAATAAAAACTAAATTTTATAAATAAGTTATCGTTTCATAATATACATGTTTATAATTTTATTTTTTTATAATTATACTTGTAATATTTTTAATGAAGGCCATAATTAAGTTTAAATTTAAAAAAGAAAATATAAATACACCAAAAAGTCACAGTTGTGGTTTGCAAGTTTTTGAAATTATAGGGGGTAATTTGCTTATTTATTCTTCACAATGGGTAATTTGCCAATTAGGCATAACACAGGGGTAAATTGCCAAAACCCTAAAAGAGATATCATCCAGGGGTTAGCAAAAATTAGCACAGAGGATTCTAATTTCAATTTGCGGGAATTCAGTATACGAGGAGTAGGAGTAGGAGTCGGACAGAGAGTCGCATAATTGGAATTATACTAAAATTGTAATAAAGTAAGTGAAGCTATACAAGGACTAGGAATAGACCGCCTTAAACCTCTATAAATATAGCCGCTCCCGTTAATCTTTTACACAACCTAAGCTTTTCGTCTTCTATTAATTTCACTCAAAGCTTTTTCTTTTTCCAATACTAATCCCTTCAATTGCTAAAACAATGTCGTCCACGTCGCAAAAGATGATCGTGTTGAAGAGTTCCGACGGTGAAACCTTCGAGGTAGAAGAGGCCGTCGCTCTCCAATCACAGACTTTGAGTAACATGATCGAGGACGATTGTGCTGACAACATCATACCGGTTCCTAACGTCACCTCGAATATTCTGGCTAAGGTGATTGAGTACTGCAAGCGCCACGTGGAAGCCCTCGCGGAATCCGACGACAAGGCGGCCAGCGATGCTGCTCTGAAAGCGTTCGATGCTGAGTTTGTTAATGTTGATCAGGCAACGCTGTATGACCTAATTATGGTATCCATTCTTACTATCTATTTATTTTGACTTGGGTTTATTCATCCTTTACACTTTATTTTATTTGTTCGTCCATATGCCTTTGCATGTAAATGTACGTGGAGCGTTTTTTAATTAATTTGTTATTAATTAAGATTCATCGCAGTTGTTATTGGGGTATGCTGTAGTTTGCTTATATATATATATGATGATGATCATAAGTTTGATCACTAATGAGTAAGCAATAGACATATGCAGTGTGTTTTAGTAATTAGGATCATGATGTATATTTGTTGTGTCATTGCACGGAGTTTGAGTTTGTATAACTATGAGGAAGTTCCAATCCTTTTGAACATCTTAACCATTCACTTAGTAGTCTTAGTTCATTGTAATACTAAAAGATAATGTAAAATAGATAGTGAATTAGAGTGTCTATTTTGGAAAAAAAGAAAAAGAAAAAGAAAAAGAAAAGATCTAACTCATCAAGTTTCGTGATGAAGATTGTTGAATTCCATGGATAAGAAAACTGGCTTAATTATTATTTATTAATTACGTGAATCCGAACGTCACCTAAGGAGGCCATATATAATGTTATAACTTGGATTTTTTTGGCTTTTGAGTTGCGGAGCCCCAAATACTATATATACAACATTCTACGACAAGCATTCAACACCTAAATTTTTGGTGTATTTTTTGCGCAGTCTAAGTAAAATTTAATTAGGGTTGCATCCTTAATACAAATAGTCTTTTTATGTTATAATGATATTCTTACTCGTTAAAAATAGTGAAAAATTTGTTACTTATTTGATTTTTGTCATCGTACTGTTACATAACACACAGTGACTAACTTCATTGGTCCATCATCTAGTCTAGTCTGATACTTTGGTTGTTATTACTATAACATTGGGGTTTCCACTTTTTACGCATAGAGTCGTATGCTATAAATTTTTCAATATTTATCTACATACAAGTCTCGGTTATTCTTTTGCTTAGTACTTAAACATATTGCTAATTAACAAATTTTGAATATCTCATTTAGTTGATTGTTTATTCTCTTGTTTTCAGGCTTCAAACTACTTGACCATCAAAAGCTTGCTCGACCTCACATGTCAAACTGTGGCGGACATGATTAAGGGGAAGACCCCAGAGCAAATCCGTAAGACTTTTAACATAAAGAATGACTTTACTCCTGAAGAAGAAGAGGAGGTTCGCAGGGAGAACGCCTGGGCATTCGAGTGATCATGCTAGCTCTGTCATTATACAATCAATTAATTAGAGTTATGCTATGATTTTATTAGTTTATTCTGGAGTTAACATAGTCATTAGTTTTTAGTATATATTTTGGTCAGGAGTCATATCTTTTAGGGGACAATTAATGTGTTATTCTTTTTTCAAAGGAGGCAATTTTATCTTATTTTTTAGATGCATGTTTGTTAAATTTACTTGTGTGAATAGTTAGCCACTGAGGAATTTTGTTGTCAATAACTATTCATACTTCAACTTTTCTTTACAACATCAACCTAATCAATAAAAGGTATAATGAATATTCCAAAGGTGACTACGTAGTGTACAAACTTGATTAAGAAGAACCATCTATACAAACATAACAAGAGAAATCACATAGGCAGACGCTGAGTTGAATTAATTAGTTGTAATCCCTCTTTGGAGCTTTAGTTGTTGTGAAATACACAAACAACTCTTCTTATGTTTATTTTTTCACTGCCACAATATGATCAAGATAATAGCTCTAGATTTCAAGTGGATTAATTTTTAAGTAAAATAGTTATTCAATTTTTCATTGCCTTCATCCAAATCACATTCTCACTTCCAACTTTCAATCCATACCCCCCCCCCCCCCCACTATATGTTAAGCGAAAAAAAAAAGTTGCTACCTTGATTTTGATTCGGGGACCTATCCTAAACTCGAAAATCGAATAGAAGTGAGTTTCGGTTCGATCCATGATTGAGAACCAAAGTGGGTTTTTAAATTGGACCACTCGATCGGTATTGGAACAATTTGGTCGGTTAGAATATTTCCACTCTACTCTAAAATTTTCCCTCTTCTATAACTTATGGGGTATTTTGTACTTGATCATGTCTAACAATGATTCCTTTTTTTTTTTTTTGGTTCATATTAGTTTGTTCTATTAAAATAAATAAATTATTAAAGAATATGATATGCAAGTCCTCGGAAAAAAATAATAGTTGTTTCATGCATTTTTCTCGATAATAGAATAATTATATACTTTCAACAGCCTTATAAGACACGTGGCAAATTGTATTCAGTAAAAACTCTCCATTCCAAATATAGCGCGAAAGTCCGCAACGGAAGTGAATGAGATGATAGATATAGATACAGATAGATACACACACACAGAGGCACTGATCGATGACGGATCATCAAATGGAGACTACGTATTAATAGGTACATTTTCATTATATTCATGATTCGTATCGAAAATCGTTTTTACGATGCATGATTAGCTGTTTATATTTTACGATAAATTTGAACTTTTCTTTAATATCTGATTCTGTTCGGTTTATGTGTGAATCAAATTCATCGTCGTTGCGCCTGGTACGTAAATTCTTATTTACTCGTTTTGTTTTAATTTGCGGCTCTCGATTTTGTAATGATGGCGCTATGAATCAATCTGAGTTTTGGTTGATTCTTATAACCTTGCAAATCCTGCAAATAATGTCCGATGAACTTGTTATGTTAGTTATACGAAGGTGAAGGTTTATACACGAGGTGCGTTAGCTCGACGTAGAGTTCTACCTCCTTGTCGATATAATTGACAGTTTAGCGTTAATTATCTGGAATTGTTCGAAGGTCACGTGAAGTATTTTTTCGAAAGTTTGTGTTGCTGCTTTCCACTATTTTCAATTTTCTAGTAGCCATTTTTTTGCAGTTATACATTTTGTCTTTTGGAGGAGGCAATTTCGCATAATATGCGCCATCAAGATAACGTGAACTTTATGATGTAATATTGGGCCGTGTGTAGTTGCACGTTATATGCGTGAAGTGGTTACCATGAAATGGGAATGTTATTAATGTCTGAGTTGTAGATAGTTAGTAGGCAGATACAAAGTTTCCAGTTCTTCGATCTTGTTCTGTTTCTGAAAAAAAAATATGCTTAGTAAGAATATTACCTTTCAGAGGTAGCATATATAGCTTAGTTACTGTCATTTTCCTAGAAGACATTCCTCAATATGCATTGGCAGGCAAAATTTTGTTTGGTTTTGTTGTGGTAATTGTACCTGTAATGTTGTGAATCGAGTAGGATAACAATCGTGCATTGAGGATAGCTTAAGCCGCCTGAGCTATTAATTTTATGTTTGCAATCTTTTGTTAAAATTGATATTCATTAACATATCCAGCCAAGATATGATTTGTTATCAAGTAGGCTAAGAAGTACTAATAGTATTCCCTATGTAATTGTTGCAGAAATGGGTCGGATGTGATCGGTGTGTGTGAGGCAGGAGAGTCCGTCAGGCATATCAAATAACACTACTCCATCACAGATTTTTGCGATGCATCGCCATAATCACTCTGGTACGCCCCACGTTTCAAACATGAAGCAGCACACAAAAGCGGCTGCTCAAAGGCTTGCTCGGGTTATGGCTCATCAACCTGCTGATGATGAAGAGGAGGACGATGATTTGTATGATTTCAACTCCACAGTTCCCTCAGCTGGTATAGGACTTGCAGGTGGAAGGCAAGCTAGAAATCGTTCTCCAGTGGTAAGAAACTGCTAAAGTTTATGTAATAATATTCCTATCGGTTCCCAGTGTGAAGCTTTTGTGTTACTTTGTAGACAGTTCGCAACTCAGTCGAACAACCTCCATCAGTACGGTCGGCTTTAGGTTCTAGACCATCTGCCTCTGTTAAATCAGTGGAGCAGCAGCCTGTATCCTCTCGCTCACCATCTAATCTTCGGCACTCTCAGTACAAGCCTGTAGAACCTCCTCAGTCTTTGCATTCTCAGAACAAGCCTGTGGAACCTCCTCAGTCTTTGCATCCTCAGTACAAGCCTGTAGAACCTCGTCAGTCTTTGCATTCTCAGAACAAGCCTGCAGAACCTCCTCAGTCTTTGCATTCTCAGTACAAGCCTGCAGAACCTCCTCAGTCTTTGCATTCTTCTGTAGCAGCTCGATCACCTCGAGTGACAGACTCTGTAGCAGCTCGATCACCTCGACCAACAGAACCTGTAGCAGCTAGATCACCACGACTAACAGACTCGGATGAAGAGGAACAACCAATGTCTGCTGAATATGACCTGCACAGAAGATCATCTTCATATACTCCTCCGGTGGAACAACCTTCTTCTGCTCGTTATGATTCAGTCGGGCGCCAAAATTTAAAGGTCAAGACAGCTGCCTCAGTACCACCTTCTGTACCTCTACCAAAACAGCCTGCTGCATCTTCTGTTCCTGCTGAGACTCCACCTGGTAAAGGCAGGGACAAGAGGTACCTTTAAGATGCTCTTTGTAAAGGATTACAGGTGACTAAAATTTAGCATATTAGGAAAAATTTATGTGAGACTCGTTTTCTGCTCAGAAACTTATCATTCTAAAATTGTTTCATATGTAGTTCTATTCGACTTGGTCTCGGCGTTGTGGATTTTAACAATGTACAGACGACCATCGTAAAAAAAAAAAAAAAAAAAGTTCTATTGAATGTATTCTTTAATAAATTTAATTTGAAAAAAAAAATTCAGAATATGAGATGCCATTAGTTGACTTCTTCCTAATACAAACCTCTTACAGCTGCACAGATTCTATTTGTGACCTTGCGTGAAGTATGCTTTATGTGACTGAAGTACTCGGGTGTATGTTGTTAATTGAAAACATTTGTACAGCCAACAATTAAAGTCCCCTAAGTCATGCCTTTCTTGTGTTGTGGATTATATATGAATATTCCACTTCTGTATCTACTAAGTTTACTTAACATGTCAACTTTCCAGGTTATCAACAGAGTTTGGGACTTTCAAATTTAAAGAAACCAGGGAGCAGCAGTCTTCCTCTGCTCTACAAGATGAGGTACATTTCAGTAAATCAAATTCATTAGCTGTTATCGACTCCTATATCCCATGCATAAAGTCTTTACTCATACATATGTTACTCTGGTGATCCATACTCCTTTGAGAAATGGAGAGTACCTTGGATTGTTTTCTCTTTGCTCTCTCCCTTAACCTCTTCTAATCTGTAAAGCAAGATCAAGATCAAGATCTTTTGACTTTGTTGTGATGAAACTACATTGATACTCTTACTTTTTAAATTAATTTGTGATATGGTTCGGGTATACTTTTGTGGTCGTTGATCTCTACTCTATGCATGATTATTTTGTTTGTTACAAAAGTAGTTTTCAAAAAGATGTAAAATATTATGACCACTCATGAAATGTGCTTCAGAAGATAGTGATGTAGTCTTTATCTTACATGGTCTCCATACCAGCAATGCTAGCAAGACATCTTTTCATCTAATCCCTCAGTTGCAACATTGATGAGAGGTCCTCTGAATTGCAGCTGGACATGCTTCAAGAAGAAAATGACAGTTTATTGGAAAAGGTTATTCATTATTGTTTCTTTTGTATTTTATATTTGGTTAAATCATGTTGGTTGGCGTCTTTAATGTTCCTCGTGCATTTTTAGCTCCGTTCTGCAGAAGAAAAGTGCGAGGAAGCAGAAGCAAGAACTAGGCAGCTAGAGAAACAGGTATTCCCATCACCAGAGTATTCAACTGTTCTTGATGTATAAGTTTCTGTTTGTTTTTTTTGTTCTTTATTTGGCTTATATAAAATTTACCAATGGATTTAACTGATTCAAGGACTCATGTTCATAACAGTCTACAACGAGTAAGAGTGATATTTACAGGCTGTGTTGAATAACCATCTTTATTTTTTCTTTAACTTTTCAGTGTATGTTCTTGTTGGATTAATACCTCAAGACTTTGAACTTAAGTTTTAATCTCTTCATGTTTTGTTAGATTGCATCTTTAGGAGACGGTGTATCCTTGGAAGCTCGCCTTTTGAGCAGGCAAGTGAAGAATTTTGAAAGTCTTTCTCGAATGTAGCGAATTGTGGATATAATTTCTTTTCTACATACTTCCTTCTGCAGGAAGGAAGCAGAGCTTCAGAAACGCGAGGTATCTAGGATGACTGATGTTTGTAATGTTATTGATTATCTTGTCTTTTGAGAATTTTAGTTTATTTTCATTAGTCCGTTACAGGAAGAGGTTATATTGTCAAAATTTGTTCCAGAGAAGCATATGTTGAGCTTAGTACAAACAACTAGGCATTCTTTTTATGACATTCTTTACATTTAGTAGAGCACAGCATGCCACCAATTGATTTTTCACCAGAGATTGATTAACATTTTCACTACTTATTCCGTAATAGCCTTTATCATGTTAAACAGATGGTTTTCTGTTTTCTGTCTAATGATATTAACGCTTCAGCCTCACACTCACCTAGGCTTACCAATTTCACAATTCCTTGGCATCAATATGTTAGTTATTGTTCATTATTCTAGTAGTTACATGCACAACTTGTTTAAGTTGGAGACCAGTTCAACTGGGTAAAATATAATAAGTGTTCTACTGCAGGCAGCTCTTAAAATTGTGGCACAAGCTTATGGTGGAAACGGTGTCGACCTTGCTACCCTTCGGAGCGAAGCTGAGGTATATAGAAAACTCCCCATACCCATCGTGTTTGTTCGTTCTTTTACTTATCTTGGTCTCTCCCATGTGTTTTTGGCATCATTTCACAAGTTTATGTACAATCTAACCGTCCACATTCAATCATTTTCTTTAGAATTATTCTAAATATAATGTGGAAAATTTGAACTTTTTTTGGGTGCAAGGCTGCAAGGGAAGAAGCTGCATCAGCTACTGAACAGCTCCATCATGTTGAGTATGAAGCTAAGGCACTTCGTGCAATGACACAAAGAATGATATTGACTCAAGAAGAGATGGTATCTACCAATGAAAAGTATCCCTTTACTTTTAGTGATACTCTTTCCTTTTCCATATTTATGTGATTGACAGTCTCTCGCTTCAGGAAGAGGTTGTTCTAAAGAAATGCTGGATCGCTCGATACTGGAGTTTATCTCTTCGTTTTGGTAATTAGATTTTACCCCTTATTTACTGTATAAGCTATTATGAATTGCCTTATCTTGAAGTTAGGTCACTAAGCCCTGCTGAACCACAGTTACATTAAGAGATACATGCCTTATCAAGGTCCAATACATTTCATACTCTTGTGCGTAAACATAAAAGAAAAATGGACATATTATTCATGTGATATTGTGCCTCGGAAATTAATAATATTGGAGACAACTGCAACTTCAGCAAACAAAGTTTTATCTAGTTTTGCGATCCAGATACCATGTTCATGTCAACTTCATTGCCTAATCCACACAATTTAATTGAGGATTTGCTGCTGGACCTCCTGAGAAAATCATGCCTAGCAAAGGAACAGAAAAAGCAGGAATCTTTTAGGCTAGAAACCGTAAAAGCATACAAGTAAAGAAAAAGAACTAACAAGCAGAACAAGTCCAGAATCTCTCTACGTGAAAATGAACTGAGGAATCTCACCTAATATCTTCTGATTATGTAACTTAGAGAAAAAGGCGACTTTAAATCTCCCTTGGTTCTCCTTCTTTAGTTTGTTTTTTCTTGTGGCTTGAGTTTGGAGCCTGTTCTCATGTGAACAACTCCTTGATTAAATGTCGATATAGAGTCTTGAAGCAGTGAGGATTTGTATTTATAAAATCAGCAGCACTGAGTTGGTCGAAGACGTATACCTCCATTCATGCTATGAAGTGGGGAAAATTATCACACTTGGCTCCTCTATATCAGGAAAATCTTTGGGCTAGTAGATGTAAAATTGCTGGACCATATAGAATGGCTGATTCATTTTGTTCTCTATTGTTATACCAGTTTCTCAATCACAATCTTTAATGAGTCTTCTTTTGCCTATATGACCAACTAACCTTAAGCTATTGCTCTTTAATTTGTCAGTGCTTAAGGACATCCCTTTTTTACTAGCTCTGGCTGCCTCCATCAACTTGAACAAATTTTTCTATGAAATGGACTGTATTTGAAAAAGAAAGGGTATTCTATCCACTTTTTCAGATCAAATCTAAAACTTGATTCATTTCTTTATGAGCTCAACTTCTCAAAAAGGTTTAGTTTGTCTCCTGGTTTCGGTCTTTGTTGACACCATTTATCCCAATCAAAAACAGTAATTGCGTAGCAATTTGATGATACAGACAAGGAATGGTTTTGCAGCTATTTCATTTATAAGACTACGTGATTTGGATGGAACAATCGAACAACCAATCAATGTTTGATTCTTCTGCCTTGTTTTGTCCGTGATGAAAATCCTGTTTGATTTTGCCTATCTTGTCGAAGTCTTTTTGAGTATTTAAGCTCAGTAAACTTTTTATTATCCATTATCTCACAAGTTTGAAATCCTCCTGCTGTTGTGTGGCACACACAGAAGTACACAAGCAGCAAAATTTGGGCTTCAACTCTGTCCTTTTTCTAGCCAGTTCTGATGTGTAACCCATCTTATATTGATTGTTATTAGAAAGTATTTGCTACAAAATTTTAGACTGTCAAGTTATGTTCTTATATCGTGACTAAAAATGATTCGTTTTTAAGACGTACTTGTCTATATGTGCCCATTAACTGCTGAAATTGTGAGAAAATAGAGTACGATGTTGGCTTTTTTGCGTCGCGTGGCACATTTCCCCCACAAAAGTTAGTATTTTACCAGTGTTCATTATATTGTGATATATGTATGATAAGTAGAGTGTATTATCAATCCTCATTAATAACTGCATGATTGATCGTGGTATTGATTATATTATACATAATCCTTGAGTCTCTCATTCACCCAAATCAATTTGTATTTGAACGCTCTGTATAACTACATCTTTGAGTCTCTCATTCACCGAATATCAGTTTTTTTGAATGATATGTTTATTTTAGCATCCATAGAGCACAGTTCAAGTCCATATGTGAACATCCAAGTTGAGGGTCATCCCAAGAAAAATGATACGTTTGATGAGCAACGACTTTCAGTTGTTGTCTGTTGGTAACTCTCTCTCATGATTCCAACTTGAAGGTTGTACCGTTTTGAGAAGTATACCGTGATTCTTAATAATCAACTCTATGTTTTCGTTCAAATGAAAGAATTTTAACTTTAGTCCATTATGATCTAAAAATTTTGGCATGCGATGTGCGCATTATGTTTCTTCATATCCTCAATTTTGCCCTCTGAAGCCTTTTTCTTTTCTTTACCATTTGAAGAATGTCCAAAGAGAGTCTTGTGAGAGTGCACCACTGTACAACTTCTTGATTATCTTGTGCATAATCTTTTACCACTCCATGATGGATTGCAGGTATTCATGACGAGCTATCTATAGCAAGATACGAGTATTGGTCATCTTTAGTCTCCCGACCTGCTGAAGTGATATTGGCTGCTGGACAGAAAGCTAAAGATAAAAGTTCATTGAGTAAGAACTCCTGCTCCTTGTTTGCTTGATAGCATTTCGATTAATGCGAATATGGTTTCATGAATTCAGCAAATACTACCATTAAACACTTCTAAAAGCTAAAGCTTATATTTTTTTTTAGCCTAGTGTTTTGCATGAAACCAGCCCCTTTATATCTTATAGCTAGTGTCGAATATATAGTAGAGATTTATATTTATTCTAGAAGTAATGTCTGTTAAAACTCTACCACTGTGCATGGGGCCTGTTTGCTTTTGGATTTACAGATGCTGAAGAAGACTATCTATTGACTTACTGTTTGGTGTTGAGACTCAACATTAAATATTGTTGATAAACCCAAATTCCATTAATTATCTAGACAATCATGTGTTAGTTTTAAATTATTTTCTCCTATTAGGCCCGCTATAATACAGGCCCCAGATAACTAGATACAGGTCAAAGGTTAAATCCATACTATTATCTTTATGAAGTTAATTGATTTTGTCAGTGCAGGAGTCTTCTGTGTTGTTGATATTTTCATCTTTACCCCATATCTTAAAGAAATCATAGTTGACAAGTCCTGAAAGAGTTTATGAATTTTGTGAAAGTCTCTCTATTTTTGCATAGCATGGAAAATATCCATCAAGCCATTAAGTTCAAACATTTTAGGATGTAACACCACAAGTGGTTTTTAGCTAAATATTATCTTCCTTTTACTGTAACTAACAATTTATTTGGTTGCTGTCTCTAAGCTTCTCTCATTTAATATCGTTGTTCCATTCCTTGGCAGTTAACAATGATTTTGAAGAAAGGGAAAGAGTCCTACATAACCAAAATGAGATCTCGAGAAAGGCCAATGTCGAAAGCATGCTTTTGGTTGAGAGTGGTCTAAGAGAATTAATCTCGCTTAAGGTTCAGCTCCCTATCATAGTCACACGTTGCGTTTATACATCAATGAGGACACTTTCGTACTGATTCATTCTCATATGTCACCCATATTTAGTTTATGTCAATATTCATTCTCATGAGCATATTGTCTAGCATAAACTCCATATCCTTTATTATGATTATTCTCTTTCATTTCTTTACTCAGTGATTCGTTGTCTGTAGTTATTATTGTTTAGTATTAGTTCTTGCATATATTTTTATCATTATTATTCATCTCAAATTGACTAGTAACTGTCTTTCTGAAGGTAGAGGATGCAGTAGCCGTAGCCATGGCCCAAATGCGTCGCCCAAGTATTGACAAATTTAATCAGCTAGGTATGAATGGGAAGGTGTACTCATTCCGAATGGATGAATTTTCCTGAAAACTAGTTATATATGTGAATGTTGTGTGTTATGCTGTCTCCTGCCTTGAAAATGAAATTCTTGGAGTCATAGTAAAAGCATCCATATTTCTTCTTATTCATATCATTATTGATGCAAAATTGTAAGGAAATCAAATATCTACTGTTTATTCTTTAAATTTGTGTCCTTGTTTTTTGACGGTGATCTAATCAACTTACTACTGGAGTAGACAAACCATATAACATAATTAAACAAACATTATAGACTGTAACATTCTCAAAAGCTAAAGGATCTCTAACAAATAGAGAGCAAGATTATTATTGACATTGCTTGTCTATGGCTTCACTGAATGAATATTTAACTGACCATCCTCACTAGATAGAATACAGAAATGACTTCTCGATGCATCTATCATATACTGCTCAGATACAAGAGCAATCCTGAAATTCAAATTAATTAGACATCAGTGCCATATTTGCAACCTGAACTTCTGTAACCATACTAAACCATTAGCAAAAACAATATACAGTTGTCTTAATCCCTTTTTCGGCAACATGTCTTAATGCATGTGAGATGCCTGTTAGATTTTTCTCATTTTGAACTTTGACATGCACATTTAAGTTAAGCTCGGTCCAACTTGATGTAGCCAGAGTGCATGTGAGAAGTTTCCGTCGCTTTGACACTAGTGTGTAATACAAGGCTCTCGAAGTAAGGAATTGACATCAAAGCAGTTCCAAGATTTTTTATTTTTTTTGTCGATATTCTCCTTTTATGATTTTCTTCTCTCCCTGGCATGATCAAATAGCTTGATCACAGGATATCTAAACCACTAAATTGTAGATTTATATAGAACTCGTCATATTCAAACAGTGAGTTCTACTTTTTGCTTTTTCCTTCTTTCTTCAATAATTTGTCAAGTATATATGTCATACAATACAAAATTGTTGACTCTGGTGAACTTCTAAGTATTGGTCACTTTGTATTCCAGTATAATTTTGGAATATGAATATGAGTCCTTATGATGCGCCCATTTAATGAATGATTGTAGATGAAATGAACCTGCCAATCGAGGGACAGAAATTTTCAGAAGTGTTTGGTAAGTTCTTGCAAAATTTTACTGCAGAGGGTCCTTGACGATGTTTTTGATATGTTAAAAATCAACTGTCTCAGAACTGAGTCCAGAGGAGGCTGAAGATGTACTTATCAAGCAGGTAAGCTGGCAACTTGGCAGCCCAGGTTTCTTCTTTTATAAATGGCAATTGGTTTCAGTTTGGTTATTAAATTCATATTCTGACTAGAAATTCAAACATGATATGCGTCATGTTTTATGTTTAGTTTCTGCTGTTTATGGAGATTTAACCGTGTAAGTTCTACAGAAAAATTTAGAATGCTCGTCTTAGCATGGTATGTTTTTGTAAAAATATGAAGAACACTTCATTAGAACTAAAGATTGAGAGAATTTACAGAGAGAATTTGTTAACTGAATCTTAAGAATTGAAACTAAAAAACTTAAACTAATCAACAGCTAATCCTCTATTTATATAGGTAGTTAGGAGCGTCTAAAACTAAACTAACTACTCTAACTACTAACTAACTAAATTAGGCAAGAGCCGTTAGCTAAATAACAGTAATTTAAAAATACTTTCCAAAATTGGAAAGTTGTAAATTACATAATTTAAGACCCCCCCTCAAGAGGGGCATGAATATCAATGATGCCCATCTTAGACATCATCTTCTGAAATGGTTGAAGAGAGAGTGGTTTAGTGAGGATATCTGCAATTTGATGCTCATTTGACACATGAATCACTTTGATTAAGCCTTGATGCACCTTCTCTCTCACAAAGAAGCAATCAATTTGTATATGTTTAGTCCTTTCGTGGTGGACTGGATTAATTGCTATACATTGAGCACTCTTATTGTCTGTAAAAAGAACAGGTATCTTGCTCTGTGTTACTGAAAAATCCTTCAAAAGTTGAGTAATCCAGATCATCTCACAAGTGGTAGTGGCAAGTGCTCTGTATTCTGCCTCAGTTGAGCTTCTACTTACTGTAACTTGCTTCTTTGCACGCCATGAAACAAGGGAATCACCAATGTAAATGGAGTAACCAGTGATGCTCCTTCTGGTGGAGGGACAAGAAGCCCAATCGCTGTCTGAAAAACCTTTAATGTGAGGTTCATTCTTTGCTGGATAAAATAAACCTTTGCCTGAAGATGATTTGATATATCTGAGGACTCGGTGAGCTGCAGCAAGGTGTGATATGGTTGGTTTGGACATATATTGTGTGAGGCATTGCACACTGAAGCTCAAGTCAGGCCTTGTTATGGTCAAGTATAACAATCTTCCTACCAGCCTTCTGTAAGTTTCTGGTTCAGTGAGAAGAGGTGAATCTTCAGGTTGAAGTTTGGTAGAAGAGTCCATAGGAGTATTGCTTGGTTTAGATGCCAGATATCTTGCTTCTTTTAATATATCCAATGCATATTTTCTCTGGCATAAACTGATTCCTTTCTGACTTCTTGCAATCTCAATTCCAAGAATGTATTTTAGAGTCCCTAAATCTTTAATGGTAAACTGATCATCTAGGTGTTGCTTGATGTTATTGATTTCTTTCATGTCATTTCCTGTGAGAATTATATCATCTACATACACACACAAAGCAGTGAAAGAACCTTTAACATTTCTAAAGAATAAAGAACAATCAGAAACACTCTGAGAATAGCCATAGGTAAGAAGACAAGTGGTGAGTTTGTTATTCCATTGTCTTGATGCTTGTTTTAAACCATATAAACTCTTCTTAAGTAAACAAACTCGATTGTCATTAGGAGAACAATATCCAGGTGGAGGTTTCATGTAAATCTCTTCATCTAAATCCCCATGTAAAAAGGCATTATTAACATCTAGTTGATGCAAAAACCATTGATTAGAAGCAGCTAAAGATAATAAAACTCTGATAGTGGTGATCTTAGCAACTGGGGAAAATGTGTCAAAATAATCCAAACCCTCCTCTTGGGTGTAACCTTTAGCAACAAGCCTGGCCTTGTACCTTTCTATAGAGCCATCACTCTTATATTTAATCTTATAAACCCATTTACATCCTATACAATGTTGGCCATCAGGTAAATTAGTTAGTGTCCAGGTTTTAGTTTTCTCAAGAGCAGATAGTTCCTTTTGCATAGCCTGTTGCCATTCAATGTGTTTACTAGCCTGAGTATAAGTTTTAGGTTCAGTAATATCAGATATAGAAGTGACAAATGCTTTATGATCATTACCTAATCTTGCTGTAGAAACATAATTCTGAATAGGATATCTGATAAAATTAGCTTTATGAATAGAAGAAGGCAATTGATAATCATAGTTATTAAGGTATGCAGGAGGATGAACATTCCTAGTAGATTTTCTAAGAGCAACATGCTGATCAGGAACAGATACAGGAGCTATTGTATCAGAAGGAGTAGGAATGAGCAAACCAGGAGCAGATTCTTGTTCTGTAACAGTAGGAATTGAAGATGTGGAATTGAACTGAATATTTTGCTGAATATGATTATCATCTTGAGAAATAGGATAAGTATCACTGCATGAAGATTCAGCAATAGAAGGAAGATGTTGAGTAACCTCATGTGGATCTGGAGAATCTGGAACAGAGAATGAGACAGAATCATTAGAAACAATATCAGGATTTTGTGGATCCTGAGGAGGAATTTGAAGAACATGGTTCTGTGATTCTGAAGGTCCAATGAAAGAATCAGTACAAACTCTAATGTGATGATCATGAGATAAAGTATTTGAAGGAGTTTTCACTTTTGTCCTAAAAGGAAATTCAGTCTCATAGAACTTAACATTTCTAGAAATGAACACCTTAGAAGTCTCAATATTTAGTAATAGATATCCTTTAGTTCCTCTAGGATAACCAAGAAAAACACATGCTTGACTTCTAGGTTCAAACTTATTTCTATGAGCATTGAGAGTGGCAGCATAGCATAGACAACCAAAACTCTTTAATTGATCATAATCAGGTACTTTGTGAAACAAAAGTTCATAAGGAGTTTTGTTATTAAGCACAGAAGAAGGCAAACGATTAATGATAAATGCTGCAGTGGAAACACAGTTAGTCCAATACTTAATATGAATCTTAGATTGAAACTTGAGAGCTCTAGCTACTTGAAGCAAATGCTGATGTTTGCGCTCGACTAATCCATTCTGTTGAGGGGTTTCCACACAACTAGTTTGGTGGATAATCCCATTCTTAGTGTAAAAATCATTCAAGAAAAATTCAGTGCCATTATCAGAACGAATAATCTTACTTTAGTTGAAAACTGAGTTTCAATGAGAGCACAGAATTGAGGTAAATGAATAGAAACATCAGATTTGTTCTTAAGAAAATAAATGCAAGTGCAGCGAGTAAAATCATCAACTATAGTAAGAAAATATCTATAACCATCATGAGATATCACAGAAAAAGGGCCCCAAACATCACAATGTAATAAGTCAAAAGCAGCAGAAGTTACAGAAACACTAATAGGAAATGTATTCTTCTTTTGCTTAGCAAGATGACAAGTATCACAATGTGCTTTATTATGAACAATACTGGATGAAATCTGAGGTATACAAGAAAGTTTCTGAGTAGAAGTATGTCCTAAACGATGATGCCAAACATCAAAATTAACAACAGAATTACAGATAGAGTGAGGGACAGTGTTTGAAACAGAATGAGATTTCAGTAATGAGGGAATCTCTAGCAAGTATAATCCATTCTTCATTCTAGCAAAACCAATCATCTTCTTGGTTTGAATGTCCTGCAATATACACTGATCAGCAAAGAAACTTAAACATAGATTAGAAAACTTGGTTAGCTTAGAAACAGAAAGTAAGTTGAATGAAAACTCAGGTACAAAAAATGCATTCTGTAATACTAAACTAGGAGCTAAAGTAATATTGCTGACTAGTGTTGCATGAGTAGAGTTATTATTAGGTAAACCTATAGGAACATTTACATTTTTAGCATTAGATGGAAACATGCTAGGTTCACAAAGCATATGATCTGTAGCTCCAGAATCTAAAATCCATAATTTAGAAGGGTGTAAAGTAGAATGAGCAATAGTAGAACAAACTCTATGAAAAGTACCCATAGTGGCAGTGGCTGCAGTGTGATGATAAGGAAATTCTGCAACTGAATTAGAAGGATTCTCAGGAGCAGTAGGAACTTGAGCTTTAGTCAGAGCCATGAGTTTATCATACAAATCCTGTGGAATCTCCACTTTGGCAGAGTGAGGCTCTGTCTGAGGCTGATCATCAGAGGATTGAACCAAGTTAGCAACATGATTAGGAGCTTGGCGTTTCCCTGTAGGTCCATCCCAACCTGGAGGGTAGCCAATGATCTGAAAACACCTGTCTATGGTGTGACCATTGAACCCACAATGGGTGCACTTAAGTTTCTTCTTATCTTTGGGATTCTTGACATATTTGTTCTGAAAAAATCCAGAAGTAGGAGGAGCAGATGGCCTATACTGAGTTGGATACTGAGTTGGAGCTTTAGAGAACATAGCAAAAGGCTCAGCAACAATAGAAGTTTGCAAGTTTCTTTGATTTTCTTCTTGCAGAAGCATTGAGTACACCTTACTCAAAGAAGGTAAAGGAGAGATCAAGAGGATCTGACTCCTCAAGGCAGTAAAAGAATCATTTAAACCAATCAGAAACATCATCACACAGTCAGATTTTTGTAATTCCAGCATGTTTTTATTGACATCACAGCCACAATTACCACAACTACAAGCAACAATGGGTCTCTGTGACACAAACTCATCCCAAAGTGTTCTAAAAGAGTTATAATATGCAGTAATAGACATAGTACCCTGTGAAATAGTGGATAAGGATTTTTGTAACTGATAAACCTGGATCCATCAGTTCTATCATAACGAGTTTTCAACTCCAACCAAACCTTAATAGCAGAATTAAAATATAGCAAGCTATATCGAATGTCTTTAGAGACAGAGTTTAATAACCAAGAGAGTACCAGACTGTTGGCTCGTTTCCAACAGGTTTGTTCAACAGGATCTTCATCGCCTGGCATAGGAAGAGTTCCATCGATGAAGCAAATCTTGTTTTTGATATTCAGTGCCATCTCCACACCTTTAGTCCATGAAATGTAATTATCGCCATTGAAGATGTCACCAACAATTGATGATCCAGTAAAATCATGTGTACCGAGATAATACACCGATGTTGAATCCTCAGACGGATTCTTTGTGCGAGACGGAGCAGACGGAGCAGGATCAGTAGGAGCGCTCATGATCGATCAGATTGAATCAAAAAATCGCAAGATGAATTTTGACCTAAATCGCAGAGAAAATCGCCAAATGCGCAGATAAACCGATCAAATTGATCACAACAGAGAGATGAATCGATTAATCGGAATGATTTTTCACAAAAAAATGAAAATCGGCAGCGGAATAGAGATCAGATCGTGTTCCCAGTGAATGATACCATGTAAAAATATGAAGAACACTTCATTAGAACTAAAGATTGAGAGAATTTACAGAGAGAATTTGTTAACGGAATCTTAAGAATTGAAACTAAAAAACTTAAACTAATCAACAGCTAATCCTCTATTTATATAGGTAGTTAGGAGCGTCTAAAACTAAACTAACTACTCTAACTACTAACTAACTAAATTAGGCAAGAGCCGTTAGCTAAATAACAGTAATTTAAAAATACTTTCCAAAATTGGAAAGTTGTAAATTACATAATTTAAGAGTTTTCAATTACTATTACTAAACGCTAGACGGGGAAAAAATCTATGAAACTTAAATCTTACTGAAGGAAGATTTCTTGGTGTCTTGTTAGTCTACGTGGCGGCAAAATGCTATTTTATGAGTAAGAAACACGAATCAGGATATCTTCGAAGCCATTTAGTTAACCAAAGTCCAGTTCTTAGTGAATCTAGAGGCAAAGGAAGAAATTGTGATCACACTTTTTTATGATTGCATGATGCCTGTTTATAGTTTTCTTGTTTTTTGCCCGGAAGTCCTACTTTTATCTCATGAATGATTTCGGACCAGCTAAAATTGTGCAAAAATGGAAGAATCCAATGTATTTTAACTTTTTAGGCTTGGTTGATATACTTCTGGCGAAGAGCAAAAAATCATGATTTGGAGCCTGATATAGCTGAGGACAGACTGCAGTTTTGGATCAACCAAGAGAATAAAGAACTTAATTCACATGATGCAGTGAACGGTACTCTCTCTTCCCTCTACAACCCCCTCGAAAAAAAAAAGGAATTCATCGGTTGCTTATATTTGTTTCTACGATTTTCATAACTATTGCATGTAAACTAGATAGCGCTTTTCAGTTGCAAAAAGATCAATCCCATAGTTTCCTAAATATTGTTGCCACAGCTTGCTACGGTTTTACATGTTTGGTCTGAAAATCTAATACTTATCGTACATCTAGCTCTTACCGTGTGATCTCTTTCCTTTTGCAATTCGTAATTTGGTACAGCTGAAAAGTATATTTCTCTAGTCTCATTCTTTTAGTCCAAAGGTCCAAGATAGAGGAAATATCACACGGTTTCCATGAATCAAATAAATTATGAAAATCAACAAAATAAAGTTAGATGAATAATCATATTACAGATCATGCATGATACATACTCTTTTTTAACTCATAAGCAATATTTTTTTGATCTTATGTTTGCTTAGTCGAGCGTGGTATGTTGGAGCTGCGGAAGTTGGGGATTGAAACCAAGTTGTGGGAAGAACCACGTAGAACGGTTGATCCACACTCCACCCAGAAAACATTGCTAGAAGCTGAAATGTAAATGTTGGATTCTCTGAGAACTTAAATCGTGTTTTCATTCAAGCAAATCTATGGATATCCCAATCTCATAAAATTTTCATTTGATTATATGTCTAACCTACTATATATTATTTGTTTTCTACAGTTTCTTATAAAAAAAATTAAGATATTGTTTCTACAGATCTAACTCTTTATGCAAATCATTACTTTAAGTTGCATTTAAGATTATGTGTAAATTTAAATTGCAACTAAAAGAATTTGAATAGGCCGTGGACCAATCTGGAGCACGTGACCAAGTATAAGGTTACAAATCTAGGATTCCTCGATCCTGTGAGGATTTTTGTTAAATTGCCCTTCAAGCAATGATACGGTCTGTTTTTTATTCGCTTACTTAGATCCGCTAATTAAATAAAACCAGGTTGATGATGAGTTGTCTCAATAAATTAGTGGGGACTTGCAAAGAAAAATCCTATTCAATTTGTCCATTTCAAAGAAGTTCAACGATATTATCAAAACAAATATTATGGGATATCAACCTAGCAAAAACCATTTGTGGTTTCGAAAGAATGCATGAATCTCATGTGGTTTGTGAAATGTCTAAAATCTTCTTGTGAGTTCATAAATTCTACATAAAAAACACATTCTTTAAATTTCAAGCAACTCTATGATTTTTTATTAAATGAATAAATTGCCTTTACTTCAACTTAATTGGCACTATTTTGTACGCTTCTTGTAGCTTCCATCTCTGCATGGAACCCCTTGTTGCTGAAGCTCTTGCGCTCCTTCACGCTGGCCACAGTTTCAGCAAAGCAGCCATCTCCTTGGCCATTTTGGAGTCTGATTGTTTGAATCTCATTAAAGCTATTTCAGATCAGAACTTTACTATTCCTTGGGTGATCTTTCCCCTTGTTATTCGCATTAGAAAAATCTGGAATAGATGGCCTCGGTGGAGGTTCATTTTTGTTAACCGTAACGCTAACGGTGCGGCCCATAACTTAGCACATTGGGCTCTTTTGTCAAATTGGTCGACGAACTTAAACGACCATAGCCTCCCAAATGTCTCATTTTGTGATGGGGATTTTCCTATTTCAAACATTTGTAACTCCTTGCCTGTTGATAATGCATATTTTGTTTCCTATCAAAAAAAAAAAAAACTTGATTAAATATTTTTTTTAAATTGTTAAGAAAATGTTTTACTTTTAAAATTTTAAAACAGGACTTTTTGATTAATAAGAGAAAATAAAAGTATAATTTTTTATAATACATTAAAGTAAGAATTTCATGCAGAGTTTTACAAACACACCCGGGGGAGGGGGAAAGAGAAAAAGTAGAACCAAACCCACTATCTAATGGAATGAGATCGAAAAGGGAATTTCGTGCTGAGTTGATAAAACTACAAAGAGAATTCTGTATATAACTTCTGACAGTATAAGGGCGTTTTAGACAATTATCAAACTGTGAAAAGTTTCAGGTTTTTGAAACCACGAGCGAGTTTTATACATCTTCGTTCTTCCCCCAAATACTAGTGCAGACAAATCAATTCTAGTTTTAAATATTTTTCGTTTCTCTCTTGTGAAAAGTTTATAATAATTTATAATTTTCATATCTTCGTTCCATGTACTCTATAAATGATAGCATCTATATTATATATTATCTTTCACTCAGTAATACAAATTAAATTATTTTAATCTTTCCGATTAGTTTTTTAAATGAAGAAACAGGTCGGAAAAAAAACGAGTATCAAATTATTATAATTCAGATTTTTTCAAGAATCTAAGTATTCAGATGGTTGGGGAAGAACTTTGTCCTTAATTTGTTTCAACTTGCATATACATATGAATATCTTTTATGTGATGGTGACTTAACCAAGAAATAAACATGCTTGGTTGACGCATGAATACATAAAATAAATGATTAAATTAATCTGATTATTCATTTAAAGATCAATTGGAGTGAGAAAAAAGTAATTAAAAGTGCGCTATGAGCTAGTGAAAATTATGTTGTTATAATTAAGGAATGGATAAATCGGATAAGACAACAGGTAGGTTACTAGGTTTGTACCTGTTGAAAAATTATTAGGGCCAGCCGTTGTATGATGACGTGGTAAGCATGTGTTGCGATTAAACAAAATTCCTAAATTATAGGGCATTAATTTCTCCACACATCATCCCAACCACGCATTTACATTAATAATCGACTTGCTACACCACCTCATCTTGCAGTCATCTTATAATCTCCCGTACCCGTTACAGTAATTTAGCTTTGTATGATTTGTCCAAGTGGCACTCTTAATAAGTTACTATGTCTAATTCATGAATTTATGCGATTTGCACAATAGAAATAGTAGTTCTGCGTTATTTGACACTAGAAGAAGGCAAAAATGCAAATTACACAAAGTATGATGGGAAGTGTAACAAACTTAGCCACGTAATTAACACGAGGTATGACAATTTTTATTCCTCTAAAAACTTGTAACTAACACAAGCATACTTCATTAAACAACAAAAATGAAGAATGTTTTTAGGTCAAGTCATTCGGGGTCGTAATTAAAAGTCTTAATCTCATAGATAATAGTTAAGAGCGATTATTTTATTTTATTTTTTTGGCAAAGGAACAAAGGAGTAATATACCTATATTTAATATAATACAAGGAGTTAATTTGTCTATTTAGTTTTTACAAGGGTGTAATGTGCCTTTTCAAATGTAACATATGGCTAAAATGCCACAAGCTCATATAAAAAAACATATTTGCATTTGAAAGGAAATACTTGCATAGGAAAGACGACATTGAGTTTCGAATAAAAAACCTCAAATTTAATGAAAAAATCGCTATAGTCCTAAAATGAAAAATAGCTGGTAATTGTTTACAATATTAGAAAATTTTAACCTAGAATAGACCATTAACATTCTTTCTTTCCAAATGATATTGAGAACTTATGTATAAACTTGCCCCATAAACTTCTGAATCTGTAATATTAAGAGCCTTCTATTTTCTTGATATTACCAGGGCATTCTCGTCCTATTAGGAAAAATGCGGACAGCTACTTTTATCTTTGTCGAATTTATATCATTTTTGCTACAGAAATCAGAATGGATTAATTTAATTAGAGTGCAAGCTTTAAGAGGAGGTAGGTGTTGCTAATTAAAGTTGATGGGCCATTTTATAATTTTATCACATTTTGAGGGGTAGTGTTCGTAAATGACTACTTAATTATATTTCTTGGTTTCGTAACTTTTAGAGGGAAAGTTTGAGATTTTTGTGCCCACCAAATTGAATTTATGGGTGAAGACAAGAATCAAGTTGCAAAATTTGGTCAGAAAATATTAATGTAAGGTGTCCACGAGACTGATTGACCATTAATACGTACGAAATCTTACATGTGACGCTCATACAGACACGTTACACTTCATAACTAAAATTGACCGGAGGTCGAGTACTATAGTCAGATACTGTAAAAATTAAGAAACTAATGTGAAACTAAGAGTAGAAATTAGCGGGGGAACCTTTTTTTTCTTTGGCCATTTGGAACGCGTTAATGCCAAAATTTGTGTAATGTGGCTAAAAGTTTCAAATCTAACATTATAGTCCACTTTTTCGATGTAATAATTCGTAGTGCTAATAATTAAAATGCATGTAGACCCTAACCACGTCAAAAACTTTTATACCTATTGACATAGAATCACTACTTAGTTTAAAAAATCTTGATTACAAAATATCTAGTATCATGGTTGAATCTGCGTACCTCTTCAACCGACAACTAAACGACCACCAATCATGCTCTCGGGATAATCAAACAATATTTCCTTAAGGCCTTTGATTTTCTCCTGCTAAGAATCTTCTATATCTTTTGTACTTGAAAGACTTTTTTTTTTTAAATAATATCTTTTTATTATAAATTCAATTATGATACCATTATTTTAGGTCAACGCGTCACAAACTGTCTCGAGCTATCTAAAATGTTTCATAACATAACAATATCAGGTAATAGGAGTCAATGAAAGACGATATTTAACACTATTGTCTATTTAATTAGCCCCCAACAAAATATTTAATCATGTAACTTTCGTGGGAGGTGCATGAGGCCCTAGTTTCACCCAATTGCAAGATTTGACCCACGCCAATAGTCCTTCAAGACTGCCAAATCTCATGGAACAGCGGTCAACTTATGTCATCTCTTGCCTTTTTAAAACCGTACAATTCCAATCATTTAAATACTTCATCACTTCATAAAATTACACCATCAAAAAAAAGTCCACACACAAAAAACACAAACACACACACCAAAAGGGAGAAAATATCAAACTGCATTAGCAATTAATGGCTGCTAACAACTTTAGAGATCCTGTGAAGGTAGTGATAATCAACACGCAATACGTGGAGACGGATGCAGTGAGCTTTAAATCTGTTGTCCAAAGTCTCACGGGAAAAAGCTCGTCGGCCGCAACGACGAACGCTACATCGTCCAGCCTGACGGACAAAGTATCGTACGTTAATAGTGGTAGTGCACCGGTTATGTCGCGAGGAATGTCGTTCAAGGATTTGGATTGGATGCTTAAGGAGTTGCCTGCGCTCGATGAACTCTATGGGCTTTATGCAGATAATTATTAGTGTATATCGTGTATTTTTGTTTGTGCTCTTTGTTTTAATTGTGTTGTGATATATTTTCATGTATATAAATATATGTATTGGTTGATTAATTCTTTCATAGCATTTCATCATTGGAGATTTGCAGGCTTTCGTATATATAGATATAGTTACATTTCTGTCCGTGAAGTTTGGTATACTAAGAGAGATTTTACATTCTGGTGATCAATATAAGTGTGGGCTTATATGTAAAATATAATTTTCGTCAGGGTATTTTTGTAATCATTTAAACTTCAAGGGTCTGTTTAAGCAATACTTTTAAATTTCACTTATCGTTTTATAATATATTAAATATGGATAATTACAGCTACAACCCCTAAGGGGTTTGATGTAATTATAGATACATCCCCTGTGATGCGAGAAATTACAATAACCTCCTCTAAGGTTTGAAACTTTACACATACCTCCCCTCCACAACTTATGGCATGTTTGGATATCATTTACCATATTCTTATGGTTACTATACTTACCCCCTTAAGTTTGGTATAATTATAAAAATAATCTTTGATGTTTGGAAAAAAATACTCTATATTAAATAAACATACAAAAATATTTAAATTAAAATTTTAAATGTAATCCAAATATTTTGTTTGAATATGTGTAATTATTATTGATACCTTCAAGATTAGAGAAGTAGATGGTCAAGTTAATTAAATGATAAAAAAAATTCTAATAACGATAAAGGTTGAAAATATCTTCAGCCTGGTCCATTGACAATAGAAGAAATACAAAATCTTAATTAACGTGGAATATGATGCATTACTACGTGTCTTCATTTTCTCTAGATTTATTTAATACTAATGAAGAAAATTGAACTATAATCTATCGTTATTTTTAGAGTACGACTTTAGACATTTATTTAAATTCATAATTATAATAGTTCTTTATTTGATGGTGTATTAATTATACATTTAAATACTCTTTTTGAACACGGAATATGTTTGTTAGAATACATTTAGTATTTTTGATTCTTAAATATTAAAGTTATTGTGGTGAATAACATGAAAATATAAGAATACAAAATTAGTTTTAAAATATGTACAACTTTGGTATATTTGACCTGAATTCTTTGACAATGGTTCTTTCAGTGGTTGAATCAATCAAGCAAGCTTGAATGTCCAGTCTGTTTTTAAGAACACAGGTTATTACCAAAAAAAAGAAAACGACAAGAAATAGAAAACTCAATTGCAAAACGACAAGGTTATTACCTTCAAGATTAGAGAAATAAGACAAGAAATAGAAAACTCAATTGCAAAATTTTTCCTTGTCAATGAAAATTAACAAAAACGACAGAAATTCAATTTCAAATTTAAACATTTTTTAAAAACAAAATTATATTTTTAGTCAATAATATAGTAGTTTCTAAAATTATTTGGAGTATATTTTATTTTTTCCAAACATTACAGATTATTTTTATAATTATACCAAATATCATAAATGATATCTAAACATGCCATAAGTTGTGGAGGGGAGGTATGTGTAAAGTTTCAAACCTCATGGGAGGTCATTGAAATTTCTCAAACCACATGGGAGGTATCTGTAATTACATCTAATCTCAGAGGTATAGTTGTAATTATCCCTATTAAATTATAGGAGGAATTTTTGCGACGAGACTAAACATCAGGGAGCTATGTAGTTGTCCTTAAAATTATTTGTGAAGTGCGACTTAGTACTAGATCTATTAAATTAACACAAAAATAGTTCCAAGAAGTCCGAACTCGGTTGGAGGTGGTGTTTGCAAATGCTTATAAAAGAAGCTTGTTGGCTTTTGTAGTCGCAAAAGCATAGTGTTTGGAATACTGACTTTTGCTTTGCTTGTCTTAAAAAAAAGTCAAAAAAAGCACAAGCCGCAAAAGCATGCCCAAGGGTGCTTTCAACTGCTTTTGGAATTATGTAATCTTTAAAAGGTCTTTAAAAAGAAAGGCCACTTCTCATTAATTTTTACAAACACCTAATTAATGCTTTAATAGCTTTTTTAAAAAAAAATTAAAAATACTCCCGACTTTATAGTAAAAACAGTGTTTTTAAAACCGGATCGGGCATTGAACCGGTGAGGCCACCTGTTCACTAGTTTTCCCAGTCGAACTGGTTCAACTGGTTCGACCGGTGTCTGAACAAGGGACCGGACGCCAGTCTAATCGCTTCGGCCGACTTCAAAACTTTCAAAGCAAGTCTTGTCTTTTCACGCATGACATCCAGTTGCTTGAGATTATCCTCCATATCTGCTATTACCAACCTCCTCTACTTTTTCTCACCCTCAACACCATTATTTGCCCCTTCAAACAACTAAGCCCCCATCCTCAAAACCCTCTCTCGCGCCCTCAAGCCATAAGAACTCACTCCATTCGCTACCAACAATTTGTCCAAACCACCATTAGCCTCAAAGACCACCACATTACAATCCCCCTTCCCATTCTCAACCATGCTACCTTTCTTGCTTTGAGTCTTTTTAACCGTACCCTCGTTGCCCACTTCTAGAGTTGCTACCATCACTTCTCTTCATTTCTCATCCTCCCATGTCTTAGTAGATAAAGCATAAGCTTCCCGCTCTTGACGCTTAGTAAGGTTTCATTTGTTACTCATAATATTCTCATACTGGTTCTTAAGTCTCATTATCTTATCCTGTGACTCTTATTAACATCACATTGCAAATTCTTCCTAATGAATTCAAGAAAAACATCCAAATCAATTAGGGGGCTCGTTATCTTCTTCTCCGCACAATCAATCATACTTTGTAGAATCGCAATTTCGTCGTCTTCATTCCTTAGCCTTTGGAAAAGAACCTTTTTCGAATTGTCACTAGCTAGTAGTACAACCATCCAATTTGGTGTCAGTTCCAGGTTTCGCCTTCTTAGACTTCTTCGACTCCTTAGTATCCAATTCTTTCTTCTCTGCAGGCCATTTGATAGTCGATTTACTAGGCACTATGGGCTCATAGGCAGCGACATCTTGGAATCAGATTCCTCCTCGGAAGAAGAAGGTGTTTGGGGTTTTGAAGGAAGTGGTTTCTTTATAATTTGGGCTGAGACTTGGGTTCGGGTTCAATCTCCTCAGACAAACTAATATATATATATATATATATATATATATATATATATATATATATATATATATATATATATATATATATATATATATATATATATATATATGTAGGGAGAGAGAGAGAGAGAACTACATTGCTAATGTCTACTTTACACGATGCTAATTATATTCACTCAAAATTTCCTAAAAAGCCATTTATGCTACTTTATTTAATTGTAGTAAAGTTATTTAGATTAGCTGAACTGCTTATGTAAGTTTAAATGTTACAATATTTTCACATTCAGGTGAATATCAACTTGTACTTTTGCATTATGATATCATGTTAAATTTGACGTCGACAATATAATGAGCCCCGCGCGCAGGTTAAGTTCCTCAATCGGCCGTTGGTTATTCCATTTTTTTCCTTCTCTCGTCGTTTTATATTCTTCTACCGTCTTCTTCTTTCTCACGTTTTCTTCGTGGATAGATCAAAACAAAAGAGTTGTTATGAACAGTTGAGAATATATCCATGATAAAAATAAAGAATATTGAACTAGTATTTTGTATTATTAATCAGTATGCATGAGATAATGTAAGTTAATTTTAAGCAAGTGCAGTTGGTGGCTTTCATGAGTTAGGTTTCATTAGGCAGTGGACCGATCTCATAAAACTTCAACACGTAGTGCATCAACAATAAGATTGATCGACCATCCGTGACCAGCGGTGGATAGACCAAACAGATCTAATTGAAAATTAAGTTGCAAATTGATGTTAATGGTCTGGCATAATCACTTGAGATTAATTTCTTAACTATAATTTGTCTCGTGAGCTAATGAAAATCATTTTTTTTTTGTTATTATTTATACGACTTCTTGTGAAAATGAAAATATCAAGTAACTATATCGTAATTATTTTGTAATTTAGAAAAACCGCACACCACTTTATTCGTAAATTTTCATGTAATTTTGTCTGCAAATTCGAAATACCTCATTAATTACTAATATATACCTTCATTTGAATCCTTGAATTAATTAAAAACTGTTGTTTTTTTTTTTAATTTCACATCAAAGTAACGTGCCTAATGAGCATTATAAAAAACTTGTATATGGAAAAGAAGTAATAGTACCATGTTTAAAAATACATAATAAGACATTGCTAATTTCAGATAGAATTAATAAAATAGCCATATTATAGGCGATTAGTTTCGGGATGTTTTACATGGATCGAATCTTAGGTGATGTGCAATGCCTGGCATTTATGACAGCATCTTTTTAGATTTGCAGTTTACAGAACTAATTTTTGCAAGTCTTTGAATGTCATATAGAGCTGAAGCTGTCAAAGATCATACAGAGAGTGAATAAAATCTTTTGCAACCTTGGATAGGAAGACTAATGCAAGTATCAAATCTTTTTGGTTCATTATGACAAGTTTTTATAAAGTGCATTTATTTCAGTTTTTCTATGGCAGGAAATTATATAATTTATCTAATTGTATAATGTAATATATTAAGTTGAATGATTATTAGTACTAGTCTGTGGTTTAATTCTCAAAAAACTTAGTTGTTCATTCCGAACCTTTCATACTAGACTAGTTAAACCCTTTTTTTTCCTTCGAGTTAAACGGCATTTGATCAAACTACGTATATACGCTAGCTAATCCATTAGAAATTTGATATTATTTTTAGAGTACAATAAGTGCCATGATATATAAAAACTTAGCCAAATATTCCTCTCCATCCTTTTGAGTGATATTAACTAGGTAGTTACCCGATATGAATAGTCAAATTAGGATTACGTATTCAGAGATCAGACACATGGGTTACAAAAATGCGAAAAGAGGAAAGTAGATTTGATGCCCACATTAAAAAGACTATTGTCTGTCACTCGTCTAAATTTTTATTAAGTACGTACTTATGACAATTCTAGATTATTATTATTATTATTATTATTATTATTATTATTAATATTATTATCATCGTGGAAACCAACGGTTACTTTTCGAAGTGCACACAAGGTAATCCTCGGGCTTGACATAGTTTGCAAACAACGCCCGGTCATGTATGACAAACTTGGTGTGCTAAACTCATACTTGGAATATCATGTATAGAATCAACTAAAAAACCTGTGTAGGCTTTATTACTTCACGACTAATCTTTCTACGTAAAAACATGTTTATGCAAAACAAATAATAACTCCATGGTTTTGTACAAAGATTTTGTATACTAATGATGAATCTCATTCTATGTTGCTCAGAGAAGCAAACTTAAACTTGATGAATACACAGAATACTTCTAATGGTTACACTACTAGCTAGCGTGCATGATAGTAATAGTGCTAAAATTGAGATTTTATGAGCGTCGTATCATATTCTTCTGTCGGGTTCTATTCTTTCAGTTTTGATATCTCTCCATATTGTTTTTGAAATTTATACGACAACTGCAATAATTAGAATATTTCGTGGACTAATACTATACGCCAGTAACTAATACCATCATTCAGTATCCATTTTCCTTAACTTTGAGATGAAATCATAGTCACGAACTTCCTAATTTTACTATCATTAGCAATGGTCATGATTTCTCCCACGAAACTAGTGATGTAAGCATTTTACTATTTTTTTTTGTTGGTAATCTAAATCGATTGCTTTCTCTTTTTACTCCTATAAGTTGGAAATATAATAACTTTCATGAATTATTGCACGAAATCTCAACTCTGAAGTATAATGACAGTCACGGCCACATGTTAATTATGTAAAATTGATAATATTTATCACATGTATTAGTAAATGAAGCATTTTTGACAAGTAACTCATGTCTCATGAAAATGTAAACTATCCATCTTATGTAAAGAAAGAGGCAAGTTACCTTCAGAAAGTTGCACAATGCACCTGATTCATTTAATTTTTGTAGTACATTTATAACATTTAATGGCTTCTTCCATATATTTCTAATATTATTTTGTAGTCCTTTTTAGAAAGAAGGTCAGTAAACGGCTATAAGTACATGTCACAAAATTATACCTTAAGTTTAATTTAAACTTAAATGTGGATTTTGTATTTTCTGTAATTCAAAGTATAAACCGTAGGATATACAACTTTTTATTATTATAGAGAAATGGTATATATGTCCTTTTTGACGCACAAAAATACCTAAACTACTCCTATTTGTATTAAGAATTTTGAAATCATAGTAAACGATTTGTCTTTAAATTTTTTAAAAAGATGATTTGCTCATTTAACAGTTAACACCGAGGGAAGTTTTACAAAACAACATAATAATTTGATACAAATTCAATAACAACATACAAAATGCACGTAACTTAGTACATGATATTGAACCACAATCATAACTAGTACGATTCTTTCTTCCCATGTCATGATTGAAGCCTAACAATTTTCTCAGACCCTGTAATTGATTTTTTGTGTCCTGTCTAATTATTCCAATGATGAGATAAACAGTGGAAACAAACGAGAGAAAAAGGAAATAGTACACAAGCTACAAAAATCACAAAAAAAGAAAGTTGTAATGATAATGTTGGGGCATTTTACTACACGCGTCATCATTGGCGCGTACGATTTTTTTCCACTTCACTAAAGCCATTTCTTCACACAAATGCTTTCTTTTTTTTTTTTTTTTTTTTTTTTTTTTTTTTTTTTTTTTCATTTTTGTTTTCAACCCTTCGATTCTTTCCTGCTTTCCCACTCTATTCTGATTTCTTCCCCCCCTTTTTGCTCTTTTCCACTGTTTTTTCTGTATCATTTAAAAAAGAAGGGATTAATGTAGCATGAATTGGAACATTTCTTTTTGAAATCAATTGTTTTTAGGGTTAATTGCACCAAACTCATCAATTCTATTGCAATGTGCTCCCTAATTTATGAAAATAAACAATGTCCCATATGCCATCTAAAAATGTGCGGATTGACCTCTGACGCCAAAGCGATAGAATAAAATGTAGAAACGTGTAGAAAATGAACAGTTGTCAAGAACTCAAGGGATAATTGACATATTTTTAAATAGATTTTGATACATTTAACTCATTTTCATAGGTCAGAGAGCAGATCACAAATGAACATTTTTGGTAAGTAACCCTGGTTTTTCAATTTTAGGGTTAATTCCAGCAAACTCCCCAACTTATGGGATCCGTTGCACTTTACCCCTAATCCAGAAAATGCACGACATACCTCCTAATCTATTCATTTTTGTGCGATTTGTCTTTTGGGGCAAAACGCACAAAAGTCAATAATTTGGGGGCACATGACATAGAGGACATAGTGCAATAGACACCATACATTAGGTGGCTTTCTGCAATTTGCCTTGTTCTTTTATTTGTTATGAAGCACACTTTTGTTTTGTTGTCCATATCGTGTTGACAAATTTATGAAATTATTCTTAAAATAATAGAAAGAATAGGAAGATACACAGAGAAGCCACATACATACATATATATCATACCGACTCCCACACGCAAAAGAACAAAGATATCAACAGAGAAAGTTCTAATCTTGTTCTTGCCTCTCGCTCTCTCTCTCTCTCAAATCTGTCGTGTGGTGCTTTCTTTTTTCTCTCTTTGCAAAAAAAAAAAAAAAGAAAATTTCATCTGGGCTTTTCTCATTTCATTCCAAGTTTTCATTTTTATTTTTGACCACCAATTTATTCTCAGGAGCAAAAACAAATTAGTGGGATTTTCTCCATTTTCATTTGCAGGAATGGTCCAATGCGTAAATTCCCACAAATTCTGTTCTGGGGTTGTGAAATTTTGTTTCTTTAAGGTGTTATGTTTGTAGAATTGTGATAAAAATTGGATCTTTTTGTTGTACCCTTTTTGAAAAAAGATTGAAAATTTGAGGGTGTGTTTTGTATGGGGAATAAATTGGGGAGGAGGATTCAGGTAGTGGATGAGAAGTACACTAGGCCTCAAGGGTTGTACCAACACAGAGATGTAGATCAGAAGAAGCTGAGGAAGCTTATTCTCGACTCAAAGCTAGCTCCATGTTACCCTGGTGATGATGAGTGTGGCACTGACCTTGAGGAATGTCCTATTTGCTTCTTGGTTTGTTTCTCTCTTTGTATCAGTCTTCATTTTCGATTTGTGGGGTCTTTTTTGGCTTACGTTTGAGCTTTTAATGTTTGTTTTTGAAGCCGAAATTTCGGTTCTTGAGGGGAGCTTGCTTATTTATGTGCTCACCATTTTTGGATGGTGTTTTGTGGTCTTTGTGTTGTTTTGTGAATAACGTGTAGTGCAAATTGTTGAAAAGTTGGAGAAAGGTTATTTCTCTAGCCTATAGAAGTTGGCGCGGCGAGGTTATGGAATGCTAAGTTGTTATTAGTTGAGTAGTTATTTGGATTATTTGGCGTTTGATTGCTTGACTGTCTCATCCACTTGTACTTGAGTTTAACAGATAGAATTGTATGGCTGGAGTTTAGGAGGCATTTTGTTTTCGTCATTGATCACAAGTTTGCAATGCATGAATGCACCGTTGCCCTTTTTGTTTCATGTGGCAGCTTTTATATAATTTTTTTGCTTGTTGTGTTTTTTCAGTACTATCCAAGTCTTAATCGGTCGAGATGTTGCATGAAAGGCATTTGCACAGGTACAGGGTTTGTTCATATGTTTTATTGATTAGTCATTAATGTATATAGAATCCTTACTTAAGAGACCGGCCTTTTCTTGTAACTCTATTGATTTGTTTCGTGTCCCAGAGTGTTTTTTGCAGATGAAGACTCCTAATTCTACCCAGCCTACGCAGTATCCTTGATTTCTACTTGTTTGAAATTATATATTGCTACTTTTTCGTGATATGTTTTTTCCTTTTTTGGTATTAGTGTATGTGAGAGGTTGTGTACAGGTGTTACGTTACATATATACATCTATATCGTGCTTGCATTGATCTCTATGTGCTTGGAACTTTTTCTCCGTTTACCTTGACTGTGGAAGGTGTCCTTTCTGCAAGACGTCAAATTATGCTGTTGAGTATCGTGGTGTTAAGACAAAGGAGGAAAAAGGCTTGGAGCAAATTGTGAGAGTGGCTATTCTCATTCATTCTTTTATTTAATATTTTCTGCTTTTAGATGGTCAAGATGGTATTCTTATTGCAGAAACTTTGTATTGTAACTTATTATTGTAGGAAGAGCAACGAGTGATAGAGGCTAAAATAAGGATGAGGCAACAAGAACTTCAGGATGACGAGGAAAGGATGGTGAAACAAAAAGAAACGAGTTCCTCATGCAGTATAAGAGGACCAACTGAGGTCGAGTATTGTTCGACCAGAGGTAGCTAATCACGAACCTTTCTGTTGACAGCGTCTTCTCTTTTTCTCACTTACCCACTCTCCTTTTTATTTTCAGCACCATCTCTTGCTTCTGCTATAGAAAGTGAAGAAACTCTTGCAGCCGATGATCCCAATCCTGCTTCAGCAACAAGATTATCTCCACGCCAAAGGCAAAACAGGTAGGCCATTTTTTTGTTGTTAGATAAAAAATTATTAGAATTTCTTTTACTTATTAACTTTCTGAAGTTCACGTATTCTGACTTAAAAAAGTTGTTCATTGTGGTCAATGCGGGATAACTTTTACCTAGAAAGCAGAGTTCCGTCAAAAGTTTTTTATGGCTTCTTTATGGACTAGGGAATAATGCTTATAGTCTTCATATTTTTATATGTTTTGAAGCTTGATGGTGAGTCTTTGTAATTATTCAAATACTAAGGCTGGTGTTTGTAATTAGTCGAAATTCCAAAGTCTGTAGGTGTTTAGTCTAAATATAAATTCTTCTTCTCTACTCAATTTAATTAGTAAGACATCTTCATTCTGTCCTTTTTGTGATCATATCATTCGATGTGACCTCGATCCAAGTCTTTTTGATCGACCTCGTGATTATTTTTTGCCCTAAATCTTATTTTATCAATGTATCGAACTTGTACATTTGTGAGTTTACATTTCACATGAGCAAATCATCATTAGCGATCTTCTCTTTACTGTTGTTACACCTAATATTGTATTCATATTTTTATTTTTCAACGGATTATTACACATCCAATATAACATGCATATTTCATCTGAACATATATTTGAATGTGATGTCGCTTAGGAATGAATCATCCAGAATCATTTAGTAAGAAATTTTGGAAGCAGCCTTGTGTGTTGTTTCTTTTCTTAATTGAAAAGTTATTACACAAAATCTTTGTGGTGCTCTTCTATTTCATCCAGTGAATTTGAATGGGAAGGTTGACATCATTAAATAGTTTCTTACTTTCAGAGTTACAGAGCCTAGGTACCAAATTGGGTGGTCATTAGTATCTCTTGTCCGCCTAGTGTCAAACGCCATCGTCTTGAATTCTTTGTCTACTAAAGTTGCATTAAATATCTTCTACATGGATCAGACTTCGCCAAGATTCTATTTTTTGACTTCATAGATCTAACTTATTATTAATCAATGCTCATGTCTCATGTCAGTTGATAATATTGGATGCAAGAAATACTACTGTAAGGTACTTGATCTAAGACAACTTTTGTGCTTTCATCCATTGTAATGTCAAAACAAAAGGGTTGCAAACTGATCTGTTTGTAAGGCAATAGTGATTGACAATGTATTTGTCTACACCAATGGTTCAAACCTTGTTATCACATCTTTATATATATAGTTGGTTCTAGTAATATATTTAATGGGACTCCTTTTGTCAACATTGACCATAATATTTCTCAGGGTACTTCATTCTATTTCTTTTCAAACTGATAAACGTCTTATGCAAATTTCTACTCTGTTTGAAAAATGTCAATAAGTTGGCGAAGTGTATAATGGCCTCTGTGGTCGTGTGGTCGATCTGCCTAGCATAAGTTCCAAGTGAGGTTCAATTACCAATTCCTGTAGCAATATGATACATATAAGTTATAATCCGTGGTAGTTCGAATTTTTTTTGATGTCATTGTTATTCTTCTGAAGGCGTATTAGGGTATTATTTCTCTGTCATTTATTGTTTAATTTTTTCTCGAGATCTTGTCAAAAAAGAATCTGTTAACCACGTATCTCTCTCTTGGTCCTCCATAGTTCAATATGGATTCATCTGAAGCCGCATTTTTCTTGTTTTCATCTTTTAAGGCATCTTTTAACTTGATATCTTTTTATTCTTGCATAAATCTATAGTTCATATCAACTGATATTGAAAGGTAAAAGTCACCCAAGCCTTGTGTAAAACATCCTCCAAACAATCCATCAATGTCGTTTGTACATGAGGAAAACGAATTTATTATATTGCATTAGTATTGCTTTTATGTACGGGTTTATGATTGCCTTTGTAGTCTATCGATTTTAAGTCTGTCAAACTATGAACAGGGCGACTTGTAGATGGATTCTTCAGCTCGTAAGTCAGGTAGTATTTGGGATACAGTAATAACAGAATCTGGATGTTAGCTGTAAAGTAACGTGATAAGACTATTTACTCTTTGGCAAGTAGTTTTCTAGTGAAGCGGCATCAGCTTGAACTAAAGAATATGCATTGAATGTGCTATGCCAATTTTGGGTATTTAGATAATGCTCCCTGTAATATTTAATGAAATTCCTGAAGCGTTCTAGGTCCACCATGATACTTGCTGAAAATTGTAAGTAACTCATATTACATTTAGCACAACTAGATTAGTATTCTACATAATTTCTTAAATCTATAACCACAAAGGTATTTAAGTGACAAAGGAACCTAAACGACAATCGGCAGCTATCATATTGGGCGAATATACCTACAGAGTAGTTAAGTTCTGTGAAACAGAATAACAACTTTCAGTGTTGCTGGTTGAGAGTGGATTCTGAAAAAGAAAATTAGATTAATCCTTGCATTTGAAAAAGACAAATAGGATAGCAGACTGGAAAAATGGCTTGAAATAGTGGAAAATAATGGAAACTGATAAGATATAATGTAGGATCAGGAAGAGATAAATAGGATGAAATTATGGATTTTGTGAAAATGATACTAGTTGAAGATGAGCAAGATTTTCCAAGAAGTGGAAAAAGGACACCTAGTTTTGTACAAATACAGCTAGAAGCACTGCAAATAATATCCGGACATTGCTTATTTCTTGAATACTATCACATTAGCCTCACATTAAAGCTATGAGGTAGGGGCATAATGCTATCAATAATTTTCAATCAAATAGCCTTACCAGTGTGACCTTGGTAATTCGAAACTAGCTATAGACAAGTAAAAGGTCGAAAAGAAAAATGATCAAGCTAGAGTTGATTATACGATAATGGAGTCCAACAATGGACAAAAATGAAATAAATAAGAGTGCCTGGATTCATGTTCTTACACAGTTCAGTTTTTAATGAAACCTCAGTTGATTAAAATTCTTGATAGCTTGATAGCTAGTTCATCACACGATTTCTTCTACCTGTTATCTTGATTAATGTTTAAAGGCAAAACTCTGAGTTTATTATCCTCTTCCTGTAATCTTTTATAACGCGTTACTGTTAATGTATTCCCAAGTGTCTATGATTAGATATTCTCTCTCTTTTTTTTTTTTTTTTTTGCAATGTACAGGTTCTGTTTTATACCAATATCTGTTTAACGGATTCCTTACTCAAATTTTTGTCCTCTGTACCCTAGTTGTCCAATGATACATGAACTTGATATAGTCATCATTATACTGATGAAACGTGGAACATTTTCGGCATACTTTTTTAACATTTAAAAAAATATAGAAAAGATCAAGGGTATAATTACATTTCAAATATCTTTTGAAACTTGGTAATAGAGGCTTGAAGACATAATTATCTATCAGCAACAATTGTTTGAGAAGTTCTTCCTTATAACTTATTGTTGTCCGTTACTTTGTAGTATGTATTGGCTTGACCTTTTGGTTTAGCCGCTCAAAATTTAAGGTGGTAGCCTGTAGGGAAATATCGAGAATCAAGTCAAGTAGAGAATAGACCCCTGATTACGTCCCAAGGTTGCAGGTCCCTTCTTTTCTTGTCATGATCTATCAATAGGCCTTGGGCCTATGGAAATTGCCTGAAGAGTTAACATAGGGAATATATCATAACAAGTTGGGTACCTATCTAGGTCGATGTCCATGACCTACTATACCGTCGTCATAGAGAGGATATCAACACTTTAACTATATGCTGTACTCTTTATTTTTAATAAAAACGAGAGAACCTTTTGGAAAAACACTAATAATCTGAAAGAAAACAAGAACAGTTTATATTTTTATTTCATCTCTCACTCCGAGCAATATGCTTAGCGGGGAGTAACTTTTTGACCCCATGGCTTTTGCCATATTTCTACTTCCCTCCCATATTGAACCTGTTCATGCCAACCTCGAGCGAGTCGCATGCTTGTATGACACACATGTGACAGTGCTCCTGGGAATTATCTCTCGTTCTAGCTATTGGATTGTCTTGGGAAATGAAAATATTATACTGATTGCAGATTGTCAATGGTTTTGAGATTGGTTCTTTATGGTCGTTTTGCTCTTGCTCTTGTGGTTGCAGGGAGGATGAGTTTGACCTGGATCTTGAAGACATAATGGTCATGGAGGCTATTTGGTTGTCTATTCAGGTGCTTATGGTTCTCAAAGAAATACTTACACCTATAATTAGTCTAAGGAACTTTGAATCTTCCCTTTAGCCAATTATTTTTGACTCTTTTGCCTTGTGTAGCTTCTTGTTAGTGAAGTATTGTGTATCTCAGAGTCTAAACGACATCATGTGTATACACTTAGGTTGGGAACTCATTGATGTTTTAGAAATTCTGAATAATACTAAGCAGTTTTGGACCATCAGCATCTCTACTGATCATTCCTACTTTTATCTGTTATATAGGCGTGGTTCAGAAGAACTTTAAACTCTAATTTGACAATGGCTTCTTAATGTATTGCCATGGTGATGACAGGAAAACGGCAGGCGTCAAGAGCCCCCATATAGTGATGCAGCTCATTCAGAACAATATATGGCAGAAGACCGTTGCTCGTTAGTGGCCGCTGCCCCACTCACTGGATCGTCATCATCATCGCCTTCAAGTGGGCTTGCCTGTGCAATCGCAAGCCTTGCTGAACATCAGCAGACAAATGGAGAGACTTCTAATAGCTATGCTGGTGATTCGTCTACATATAACATGCCTGGCTGTAGCAGATTCGCTGGTCGGGGGGAGAATGAATCTGAAACTTATCTGCCAGCTGAGTCTGCTATTTTGGCATCAACTGATGGTCAGATGGCAATGAATGGTGGTGGTGGTGGACAATGGGTTGGTCATAGATCTGAGGGGTCTGAAGTGGAAACTAGCTATCAAGCTCGTGATGAATTTGGTAATGCTGTAAGGCCTGGTCCACTCCCCCAACACGATGAAAATCAATGTGGTTTTCAACCTGTTTCAGGGTCTATTGTTCCTGAGAGTTTTGAAGAGCAAATGATGCTGGCCATGGCGGTTTCGCTGGCTGAGGCTCGAGCCAGGACTAGTCCTCCAGGACTAGCATGGCAGTAGCTCTTGTAATGAGGTATGTTTGATCCTTCTTTCACTTCCTCCCTTCCGACAGGAAAATTACCCAATACTAGTTTTTCTTTTACAGTAATTACATCTACACCCCTAAGTTGTTATCTAAATGCGGAAACATCTGTCCCTTGTTTGAATAATTATGAAGGCACCCCTAAAGTTTCAAAAACATGTAAAATTGGGAGGGGTGGGGGGGGGGGGGGTGGGTGTCTATTGTTGATAATTTTTAAAAACTTCAGGAGGTATCTCTCAATCATTCTTTTTGTAATATAACTAATGTCTTTTCAGTTTTCAAGGGGTGTTGTTAAGTATTCAAATAGTATAATAAGATCAAATCTCGGGATAGGGATATATACCTGGTAATGGAAGTGATACAAAGTTGCTAGCTCATACCAAAGTGGTTTGCAGGATGGATTTGTTCGACGGCTGTGCCTTCATGAACTTATGCAGATGGCAACTGTGGTCAATAGGCTGGGAAAATAACTTTGCTCAATACACAATATCAGGCCTTTTCTCAGGCTTCAGATAAGGAACAGCTGGCCACAATTGGTAATGCGACGGCTTTAAGTTTCAGAGTGAGAGTTGTTTCAGGTTAGTGAAACTGTATGTACATATATAGGACGATATGTTTGGCGAAACAATTCCATATCTTGACCCAGGCATCTCAATTCTGTCTCTCAAATATATATATTAGTATGGTAATGTAGACTATTTTTCCATTTTCAGTTATTACGTTAATGTATGGAATTATAGCTTTTGTCATCAGAACAAGAAAGTCATTTCTACCATATTTAGCTTCTACTTTTATTTTCTTTAGCTATTGTGCCATCTAACATCGTTGTCGATCTCATCGTTGTCGATCTCATTGTTGTCGATCTCATTACTTGTAAACAAACACCATCCCCACATTGTGTTATTTCTGTAACTGGAGCTAACTTTCTAGTAAATAGAATGGGGTGAAAATATTCATGTAGATTAATGTATTTCGATGAATTAAAATGTAAATTTTTTGTCGTGATCTTATTTTGTGGAATGCCTTTCATTTTGTAGCATTAACTAGATGCATTTGTTCACTGTGTTTGTCCAAGATCAGTTCGGAATTTGAATTATAACTTACTACAAAAATGTTTTGCAAATATGTTGCAACAACTTTTGCTCACATGTCTGGTTGGGACTTTTTGCTTGTACTTGAAAAGAACGATCTCCCATATGCTACTAGGAGGTGGGGTGGGCTGTGAGCAATCCTTAAGTTACTGTATAAAGATGTTCGTTTTTGAAAACGAGATTGTAGAGGGTCCGATAGATCGACAAGGTGAGGGTGACTCATAGATCTCGATCAGGTTGAGGGTTGTCCGATGAGTGAGAGGGTGGTGTCGCCTTGAAGGACTGATTTGTTTAAGTACTTGGTCATGAATCAGCACGATGATTATGTTGGGGAAAAATTCCCAGCTGGTTTAATTGATGTTAAAAATACGGTGCTAATGTAATGTATTACCTATATGGTGCACCAAGTTATATGGGAGCATGACCAATTATATCAGGTTTTTAGGATACTTTTGGAACAGTCAATAATGAAAAAGCTTCGATTTAACCAAGCACAGCTCCAAAAATCGACTTTTAATTTGATTGAGCTATGGTAGACCTCAATTGCTATTATACTCAAGTTCCAACTCCAAAAATTATTTAGTTATTCACTAAGAAATGCTTGTGTAACCTGGAAATGTAAAAGCTATGGGTATTAAAGTATTGGATACGAATACCAAGTATTGGATACAATACATCGTGATTTTTTGAAATATCTGCACTATATAGCTCATAAGTATCATTTGTACCCTAAGTCACATAGAGCGAGAGCGTGTGCGCCAGTACGTCAAATTTAAAATTTCATCAATATGAGTGCGCCTTAATGCGTTTATTAAAAATAATTATAAATATATATTTATATGAATATAAATATAAATAATAAAAGTAGTTAATAAGTAAATATAATGAATTAAATCAAACCAATATAATCCATCATTGTCTATTTATTTATTCATAGGTAGACGTGAACTTGATTTTTAATGTCAGTAGTTGTATCATTTTTTTTATTTCATTTTTTCTCATTTCCTTTCCTATCTTTAGTATTATTAGTCAAAACATGACAACATAGCCATTTGATATTATGTTTCATCTTTCAATCATTTTATCTCTGTATTTTTATTATTTTCATATCTTTAATTTCTTTTAATTTTATCTTCTTACATATTAAGTCGCTACGTACCAACATTGTGGAAGACTTTAAACGATTCTTCAGTTCAATCTTTTGTTTCCATAAATTTTTTTTTAATTTTGTAGAATTATTCGTTTTACCACTTGGTTTCGTTCACTCTTATTTCGGTTCTCAATTTTTTGTAATTATATTGTTCTCTAGTTTTAATCGTCTAATTACTCATTCAATCTAGTCGAAGGATGATGCACTAGACACATGGAGTAGATTAGATGTGAGCAAAATGTAGATTTGAATGTGTGTAAAATAAGAATTCTCATTACAAGAACTAAGATTTCTTAGTGCTAGAACTAAGAATTCTTAAATCGTCTTAGTTCGGAGCACATGCACTCAATTCGCGAGATCGCGACTAATGCGCAGTGCGTTGACCAATGGAGGAGGATTATGTGACTTAGTTTGTACCTTAAGCTCAAATACATCGTCTCTGATAAATAAATAAAAAATGACTCCATGTTCAAACTTTTTTTTTTGTCAAGAGAGCTCTATCTCACGATTCCCTATTTTCATTCTTGTGTAGCCAAAGTGTTTCATTCTCGTGTAGCCAAAGTGCCAAACAGAAGTAGTCCATTTTACCTCGATTCAACATCTAAAGATTTTGCGACTACTTTGAGATCAACATTGGAAAAGCTTTAAAGCAAAGGATGAAGTATCATAAAAATTTCAATTTCACTTCAGGATCATATTTATGCAAAAATACAACCTCTCCGAAATTTAAAACATTTTCTATATTAACGATAAGCATAATTCTGAATAAATTTTGTTTAGGACAAACATACTGCAAACAATTACTCACCAGCAAGGGTATGAGAACTATCAACATTTTAACAAATTCCAGCTTCCCAACCAAACATCTAGATATATACAGGTTCTATTTTTGCGAGTGAACACAATGCAGAAAACTACCTTGATTATAGTGACATGATCAAAGCTCGATTAATAATTTACTTTTTTACTATTTATTTTGAAAACTCAAGAATTCAAGATTTTTAATATTTCTCAAGTTAAGCACCTAAGCAGGATGATAACATCACGATGCTCTTTAAGACAATTCATGTCTCTAGTTGGTAACTTTCAGTACTAGCTAGGTTTTTTATCAATGCGCCACCTCCAAAATACATCAGCACATTCAATAACAATGTAGTTTTTTTTTTTTTTTCCTAACAACGTACTTAATAACAAGTCCCTAAAATTCATGCAACCATGTTCAAAAATCTGGAAGTGAAAGGATTTATTCCCACAATTAAAGTATTCTTCCAGATTGTTCAAGGTAAAATCATCCATGTTGGTGATTTCCGGTTGATCAACTAAATTTCGTATGACGAAAGCTATTTATATCCTGAAAATCATAAAATGCAAACATACTTAAAAGCCGAATTTCTCCGCAAATATTAAACACAACAGAGGGATGGAATATACAGAAATCCTCTAGGTTTACATCCATGACTTTTAGGATCCACCGACCCATGCAGCTCTTGGAAAGTCTTGGAAACAAGATTATATCGTATGGCCTTCCCCGGAATCCACAAAATTGTTAAGAAAGAATCATCATCTTCTTCTTCCACACCAACCCGAACGATGGAACCTAAGAAGAGTTGGTGATAGGAACTAACCATCCAAGGATTAGCAGAAGCAACGACAGAAAGATCAACGTGGTACTTGACAAACCACTCAGAATAATCTCTCTTCATCTCGTAGATGTTGAACAGAAATTTATTATGACAGATCTCAAAATAATGCAGGTGATCACAAGACTCTCCAAAGTATTTACAGGACCTTCTCGAAATACTCATTGGCACAATAGGCATTTTCTTTAGCATCTCGTCATCAATATCGAAATACAATGAATCTCCATTCCAATGCAGTTCAGTCATCCAATGGACCGCACCTTTCCAGTATACACCATCTTCAAAATCGACTCGTGCGTAAAAGGAGGGCGCACCACTTACTCTCCACGCACCGGTCTCGGAAGAGTAGATATAGATTTGGTATGGATAATGACAAACACAAACAACTTTGTAATGATCAAGAGACTTGGCGGGATCAAAGGCCAAGCTCATCCCGGAAACATCAATTCCGTCTAATTTTGGGAGGTTGCAAACTTGGTTGGTAGTAGGATTATGAACGAAGTAGTATTTGTCCTTACTCTTACGCCAGTTAAAGCCGCTACAGAGCAATAATCCGTTGCAAGAATGCATAAGTCGAACGTTGAAGCCATATTCGGTGAACTTCAAAGGCGACAAGGCACAACCTTCTGGAACTAATGGTACATAATCGTGAAACGGATAGTTCCAATAGTCGGTGCGAGGCAAGAAGAGGCCAACGGCTGGATTGGGATTGGGATTGTGCCGGCTGCCAAAACTCGGGTTTATGATGAGGGAGTGCCAGTGTTTTGATACTTTTGTGAAGCGGATAAGAGATTTTACGGGGAGGCGAAGCAGAATGTCGATTAGGAGATCATCAATGGAAGCTACAGTTTCAGCAGATTCTGCATTCTGGGTTGCTTCAGGCACTAAGTCGATTATCATGTTGCTCGTCTCGCGTATGTTTCTGTTTGCTTCTTAGTTTTAGCGTTGTATATATATATATATATAAGTATATTTATGGATATCTATCCTAACAAAAATCTTGCAAAGTATATCTAATAAGGAAATAATTTCTAAGTGGACTTCTTCTACCTCTAAACACGGTTGCCTTATAAGATACGCCTTAACATATAAAAACTTCTTTAAAATAAAGAAGAATTTGAGCAAAAACAGTAAAAGTCTTGTACAAAAAATAAGTTCACAAGTTTCTCGTAAAACCGGGGATCCTACAATAACAACTCAAGTAGCTGCACTATTGGTACACGTAACTTTTCCCCCAAACCAAAAAAAAAAAAAAAAAAAAAAGAAGAGAAAGTTGTCCGTAACAACTAGCATGTCACCAAATGCACACAACTTAATTAAGGAGATTAGTGGTAAAATAAAGGAAAGGATTTTCTAATTATGGCTATTGCTGAATAAAGGTTGAAGACCATATTTATTACCTTTATTGTTTTCTTCTATTTTCATTAGAATAAGTCTAGCCTTAAATTATGTACTTACCTTATGTATAATGACTATTCGGCTATAAGAGCTTGAGGTCATTCATAAAATAATTATGCTGAAAAACATAATAAACAACCTTTGTGTTGAATTGAAGTTGTGGTTTTTCTCGAATTAAACCAATTTAGGAGGTCTAGGTTCTCTCGAAGTATCCTACAAAATTAATCATAGGGAGACGACGCAAGTTCGATCCGCCTCTTTACTCATTAACAAACCAATTACACAAGCCATGTCGAGAGAACGTGACATAACAACTGTGGGAGGACATGTAAATCAGAATACTACCAACCAATATGGTAATGGTTAAAGTGTTATTGTTTTCAAAAATTTATTGTTCTAAACATAATTTGCTTTTTTTCCTGTGATATGCCACTAATTACGTTTAATGCCAAAGCTAATAATCTGACTAACTATTCATATTGGTTTATTTTTTAATAGCAGTAACCTAACTTATTACGAAAAAAAAAAGGTTCTGGTGGAGCATTATATTGTATTTCAAAAAGAATGCCGAAGTCAGTTATTGTTAAACTAGATGTTAAAAGAATAATTTACAATAATATATCTAGCCTAAATACCCCACATATTAAATTCCCTAAGAAAAATCTTCCTTTTTTGGAAACTTTAAAATCGGTTGGTATGCTATTAAGAAAAAAGCTTGTGCCACTAATTAAATTAGTTTAAAAGATTGAAATCAAATATTGAAAACAGATCGAAAATCGATAACAAAACTTCGTATTGACGATTGGAGAGAAAAATCTCTCAAAGAGTTTACAAAAACAGAACAGAAAAAAGTAAAAAATAAAGAAGCAAGGGAGCGCCTATTTATAGTAAGTTAGCTCCAAAGGTCTACAACCGATTTATGAAAAATTACTATAAAAGGAAATAAAATACAAAAATATAAATTGAGCTGTATATTTTAACACCTCCCCCTCAAGAGGGGCATGGATATCAACAATGCCCATCTTGGAAAACATTTTGGTGAAGGGCAGAAGAGACAATGGTTTAGTTAGTATATCTGCCACTTGGTGTTCATTTGAAACATGAACCACTTTTATAAGCTTTTGGTGAACCTTCTCTCTCACAAAATGGCAGTCAATTTGTATATGTTTTGTCTTCTCATGGTGTACAGGATTGTTGGCTATGCAAAAGGCACTTTTATTGTCTGTGAAGATCAATGGAGTCTTGGTTTGTTGGATGTGAAGATCCTGAAGTAGTTGCCTTAGCCAAACCAATTCACAGGTTGTTGAAGCCACTGCTCTATACTCTGCTTCTGTAGATGATCTACTAACAGTTGGTTGCTTCTTAACTTTCCATGAGATTAGTGATTCCCCAAGATAAACAGCAAATCCAGTCACACTTCTTCTTGTCTCAGGGCAGGTTGCCCAATCACTGTCACAAAAAGTCTTTAAGTTAGCTTCTGATTGACTAGAATAGAAGAGACCTTTACCTGGATTTGTTTTTAGAAATCTCAGAACTTTCTGAGCAGCTGCAAGGTGGGAAGTTGTAGGTTTGGACATGAATTGTGTTAAGCATTGTATTCTGTAACTTAAATCAGGTGTAGTTATTGTCAGATACAGCCTTTTTCCTACTAATCTTCTGTAAACAGTAGGATCTTCAAGGAAGAGGGAATCAGTGGTTTGAAGCTTGGTTGAAATATCCATAGGTGTATTTGATGGTTTGCATCCAAGATAACCTGCATCATTTAAAAGATCAAGTGCATACTTTCTTTGGCACAAAGTTATTCCTTTAGAACTTCTTGCAACCTCAATCCCAAGAATATATCTAAGTTTGCCCAAATCCTTTATTGTAAACTTTCTGTCAAGTTCAGTTTTGATATGATTTATTTCAGTAATGTCATTTCCAGTGAGAATTATATCATCAACATATACACATAAAGCAGTAAATGAAGAAGCATGTTGTTTGATAAACAAAGAACAATCACTGACAGTTTGTTTATATCCAAGAGAAAGAGAAATGAGAAAAGTGATGAGTTTGTTATACCACTGTCTTGAAGCCTGCTTTAAACCATATAAACTCTTCTTGAGTAAGCAAACCTTTGTTTCATTTGGAGCACAATAACCAGGAGGCAAAGACATATAAATTTCTTCATCTAAATCACCATGGAGGAATGCATAGTTCACATCCAATTGTTGCAAATGCCAATTGTTAGAAGCAGCAAGAGCAAGTAGAACTCTTACAGTAGTGATCTTAGCAACAGGAGAAAAGGTATCAAAGTAGTCTAAGCCCTCTTCCTGAGTGTATCCTTTAGCAACTAATCTTGCTTTGTATCTCTCTATGGAACCATCTGCTTTGTGTTTCACTTTGAAAACCCATTTACATCCAATACAATGCTGGTTAGGAGGTAATTCTGTCAAAGTCCAAGTATTAGTTTTTCTCAAGGGCATCCAGTTCCTTTCTCATAGCTTCTTGCCATTCTTTAGATTTCTTAGCTTGATTATATGTTTTAGGTTCAACAACTTGAGTTACAGCAACAGTAAAAACTTTATGTTGAGATCCTAAATTATCTAAACTAACATAATTTTGAATAGGATAACTAGTAAATGCAGACAATGACAGAATTAGACTTATGCATAGATGGCAATTTATAATCATATGCCTGTAGATAAGCAGGAGGTGCAGATTGCCTATTTGACTTTCTAGTATTGATTGTAGAAACAGGAACAATCTCAGAAATAGGAACAATCTCAGAAACAGCATCAGTGGAAGGAGTAATATCTTGAGATACTAAATCTTGATTAAATTCAGGAGTAGAAGTGAAATTCTGTTGTAAAGACGCATCATGAGTATTATGTATATCTATACTATCATTTGCAGAAGGAGTATAAGTTTCAAAGTTACTTGACACTTCATGTGGTTGATAATCCTCATGATGAGTAGAGCCATCAGGTTCAGAAGAATCTGGAACCAACTGTGAATGACTTTGAGGTATTGTATCTGGCATCAAAACAGGAGTTTCAAGTATTTGATGCTGAGGTGAAAGAGATCTGGATTGGACTTGATGTCCTTGTAGAATGATAAATGGTTCTGAAGAGTCATTAGAACCACTAGAAGATGGAGTTTTAGTCCCCTGCATCTGTTTATTTGCTTCAAGAAAAGGAAAGTTATGTTCATAAAAAACCACATCCCTGGATATAAAAATCTTACCACTATTCAAATTAAGTAACTGATATCCTTTAGTGCCTCTGGGATATCCTATAAAAACACAATTGTTTGCTCTAGCATCAAACTTGTGTCTATTAGCTGTTAATGTAGATGCAAAACACAGACAACCAAAAGATTTCAAGATAGAATAATTAGGAGGTCTATGAAATAACATGTCAAAAGGAGTTTTATTCTGTAAAACCAATGAAGGAAGCCTATTGATTAAAAAAGCTGCAGTAGCTATGGAATTTGTCCAGCATTTCAAAGGAACATTGGACTGAAACTTTAAGGCTCTAGCAACTTGAAGCAGATGCTGGTGCTTCTTTTCCACCAAACCATTTTGCTGTGGTGTTTCTACACAGCTGGTTTGGTGAACAATACCTAAACTCTCATAGAATCCTTTCATAATGGATTCAGTTCCATTATCAGTTCTAATAGCTTTGATCTTAACACCAAACTGATTAGTAATTAAAACATGAAACTGCTGTAATAAAGTATGGACTTCAGACTTGTTTTTCATGAAGTATATCCATGTAAATCTCGACTAATCATCAACAATGGTTAAGAAATATCTATAACCTGCATAAGAAACAGTGGAAAAAGGCCCCAAAACATCACAGTGTATCAATTCAAAAGCTGTAGAAGTAGCAGATAAATGATTAGGAAAAAAAAGCCTTTTCTGCTTGGCAATGTGACAAATTTCACAAGGCATAGATGCTTTATTACATTTCAAATGAAGAATGTCAGGTATACAAGACATCTTCTGATAAGAAGGATGCCCAAGTCTATAATGCCACACATTATTCAAGGATACATCAGTTTGAACAGAATTACAAAGAGAGGAATTAACAGAATTACAGTGAAAACTATTGGTTATAGCATGTAAATCAAGAACATATAATCCTTTATATTTTTTAGCTAAACCAATCATCCTCTTCGTGGATGTGTCCTGCAACACAGAATCAGAGGATGAGAAAGTTAAATGTAAATTATTTGCTTTAGTTAGTTTACTTACAGAAATCAAATTGAAAGTAAACTCAGGAACATATAAAGCATCATTTAGGATCATATTATCTGCTAACTTAACAGAACCAATAAGAGTAGCAAGAGTATGTTTCTCATTAGGTAAAGAAACAGAAATATTAACTTGTTTAGAACAAGAATCAAATATATCTTGATCACAAACCATATGATCAGTGGCACCACTATCAAGAATCCATAGTCTTTTGTGATTCTTTAACTGTAAAGCAGATAAACAAAGAGGTAAAGAGGATAAAATTATACCAGTAGTTGCTGTTGCAACAAATGATTTACCAGCACCAGGATCAATATTAGAGGAAGTAGCATTCAGTGTCTTTGCAAAAGCTAGAAACTTTGCAATCAAAGCTTGATCAGGATCAGCTGCCACCTGTGCTTCTGTACTAGCAGAAACCATGTTAGCTGAAGAGTTATTTGGTGGATTTCTCTTACCAGTAGCACCTTCCCACCCTGGTGGATACCCAATTATCTGAAAACACCTATCAACAGTGTGTCCATTAAAACCACAGTGGGTACACTTGAGTTTCTTCTTGTCCTTATTCTTAGAAAACTTATTCTGAGGATTATAACCATCATTCTTGGACTGTCCAGTAGGATTCTGAGAGTTGTTTGATCTTGTGAACATGGCTAATGGATCAGTAATGGGAGCAGAATTATGAAGACTCCTTTGATTTTCTTCTTGTAACAACATAGAATAGACTTTTGACAAGGAAGGAATAGGAGAGTTCAAGAGTATCTGACTCCTTATAGCAGAATATGATTCATTCAATCCCACCAAAAAAGTCAGAACACAGTCACATTGCTGAAGAACCACCATGTTCTTGTTCACATCACATTCACACTTTCCACAAACACAAGCAATAATTGGGCGCTGACTTACATACTCATCCCAAAGCTTTCTAAAAGTGTGATAAAATGCAGTAATGTTCTGAGAACCCTGAGTTATTGTAGCTAAAGACTTCTGAAGATGGAACACTCTTGATCCATCTGACCTGTCATATCTAGTTTTGAGTTCAAGCCACACTTCTTTAGCAGTTTTCAGATACAACAAACCATATCTAATGTCTTTAACAATTGAATTAACTAACCAAGATAACACCAGATTATCAGCCCTCACCCAACAAGTTCTCAAAACAACATCATCAGCAGGAGGAATAGGTAAAGAACCATCAATGAAACAGAGTTTATTCTGAACTTTCAAGGCCATCTCAATGCCTTGAGTCCATAAGATGTAATTATCTCCATTAAACATATCACCTACAATAGATGATCCAGCAGTATTCAGATTACCAAGGAAGTAAACAGATGTCGAATCATCACTAGGATTCTTCATCGAACCAGTAGAACTAGAAACAGTAACAGGAGTTGTTGATCCACTCATGATAAAATAAGATCAAAATCAACAAATCTAACCGATCAAATTGAAATCAACACCTCACAGATGCTATAGTCACAAGATCAAACAAATTTAACCGATCGAATTTAAAATCAAATCCGCACAAATTATGAAACCCTAGAAAACAGAATTTCACAAAAAACAACACAAATCGAATTCAAATCAAATGAATTCGCAGCAGAGAACAAAAGATCAGAGATTAAACGACGGAATAGGATCGTATTTTGGTGAATGATACCATGAAAACAGATCGAAAATCGATAACAAAACTTCGTATTGACGATTGGAGAGAAAAATCTCTCAAAGAGTTTACAAAAACAGAACAGAAAAAAGTAAAAAATAAAGAAGCAAGGGAGCGCCTATTTATAGTAAGTTAGATCCAACGGTCTACAGCCGATTTATGAAAAATTACTATAAAAGGAAATAGAATACAAAAATATAAATTGAGCTGTATATTTTAACAAATATCCTTGAATCTTTTAATGCAAGCGATATTTTCAGAGCAAGTAATGTTGCTGCCAAAGCAATATTGTTAAGTTGTAAAAATTGTCCTCACCTAAAATGTATCAAGATTCTAATTATATAAGATTCATTCATTACCTCAATAAACCTCTCTAAATTATGTTAGTCGTCGATTTATTTTATGGTAAGACGGCAAAAGTTGGAAGCTAATCACAACAAATTGCTTTCCATAGGAAAACACAAATCGCTCGAAGTTGTGTTTTCTAGGGTTGTGGAGTTTGAAATGCCTAGGAATTACGTAGTTAGTCTTGGAACACAGACCAATTAGTCTAGGAAGCGAATACTCAGTTGATCTTAGAAGTATAAACCTAAGTTCATGTAAACTATAATTAGGATAGACATTCCTAGTATAAGTAGCTAATAACACGTAATTGTAATCTTTAACTAGTCATAACACTCATCAGAAAATAGTAGAAGAGTCTTGGGGTAAACAAATTACATATATATTTTTATTAATTTTCGTGTGTATATGTTTCTTAACATCCTGATTATTTCATAACATTATTTTCCTAAATTAATATTGTAGCTTTTATTTAATATGCGTGTGTTTAGTTAAAACTTAAACGTTCATGATCATTCCTACTTAAAGGGTTTTGTAAACAATCGGAACAAGCAAATCAGTGCTACCATATTAATCTTCTACTTTTGTATTTTATAGCAATTGTGCCATCTAACATCCGTTACCTCATTATTCATACCAGGAGCTGCTTCGAAGCATGCGATATCCCCATATTTGCGTTATTTCTGCAACATGAACTAACTTTATAGTAAATAGAAACGGGATGAAGATTTTCATGTCGATCAATATATGTATATTAATGAATTAAAATGTAACTGCTTGTTGTGATCTTATTTTGTTGAATGTTCATTTAATACCATTAGTTTGATCCAACATGTGAGTTCACTGTGTTTACCCAAGATCAGTTATATTTATAACTTACTACCAAAATGTTGTGCAAATATGGCACGACATCTTCACTCTCAGATTACAACTTTTTCACTGATTAATCTTTGACTGTTTGTCTCGGTTGATTTCATCGGGATGTTAGCATATCATCTCAAAAATGCAATTCCATAAAAACCATAATTTTAACATATCAGATAAAAGAATCAGATAATCAAATGCCTATATATGATGGCCTTCAAAATCATAATCAATCACATGAAATTAGTAAAATATCTGGGTGAGGCGCAATCTCGCACCAGCTAGGCCTATAATATAGAGAAACATGTGAAATCGAATGATGAGGAAGTGCCAGTGTTTTGATACTATTTCGAAGCGGATAAGAGATTTTACGGGGAGGCAAAGCAGAATCTCGATTAAGAGATCATCAATTGAAGCAACGATTTGATGAGATTCTGCTTCGGGGATCACTAATTCCATTATCATGTTGCTTGAGTTTGTGCATGTTTCTGTTTCTTCTTAGTTCCGGAGTTCAAGTATGTAAGGCTTCTTAAATGGACAAATAAGAACAAATATAGGAAACATGAGAATTATTGTCAAACAGATACTTACTTGAAAAGGGGATTTACAACTTCCTTTTCTTTGCGTATGCTATGATTTTAATTTTCCAATTAAGAAAGTACTAGGAAGATTGAGATTTCGTCGAAAAACATATTTGAAAAAATGATTTACTTTATTTATTTGTTTTGCACTTACCATCATTCTGATTTATATATGTACGTTCAGAAGACAATAAACTCATCATTTACAAACACAACATAAAGCAATTAGACAACTTTACGAGTGCTAAATGGTACGACAAAATAGATATTGACGTTGCTGCCAACACCAAAAGTAATTAAATATACAAATTGCACTATATTAATTTTTTTTCTTTGATTCAAACTTAATTTAAGTTGACAGAAATCACCTTTGTAACTTGTTAAAAATGAAAGAAATAGCAAGAGAACTGTTTTCCTTCACTGATTCACTCTCCCACATTTTCTCAAATATTCTTTCTTCATTATAGTATAGGGAGTACAAGGTTACCGAAAAAAAAAATATATAGGGAGTATGTTAACAGTACCAAACAAAGAGATTTAAAGTCTTAACATAAATAAAAAAATTTACATAAAGAAAAGAATTGTACTACTAAGCCTCGTGTAGTACGAAGTACAAAAACTTTCTTTCACGTGGCAACAATCTTACTGAAAATTTGGAGCGGTACAGTGGACATAATAAATGTTACATTAAGTTGTATCTTTTTATAGTCTAGCCATTTAATCTAATGTTATGATACCACAGAAAAAATTGATACCCATGCATGGTAAATTTATATTTATAAAAATTATCAGATTTTTATATCACATACATTTTCTTAAATTATCTTTAACTTTTCACAAATAAACACCACTATAGTATCAACCACGTGCTCACTTTTCATTAATTTAAGGTTGTTGACTAAATGCCCTTGTCCTAAGTCCTATTGTACTGTTAATTTGTAACATTATCAGTAGTACTACAAATGGCAAAAAGTACAACAAGATAACAGTTTTGATCATAGCCCATACCAGGAGAGTTTTTTGGCTTTTATAAATGAGAAGAACGTAATCTTTTTCTCCCATCTGATGAGAGGTGCTGTAGTCCGAACTCAACGGTGGATCTACCACCGTTGATGGTACCAAAATCGAGCGGCCAAGATTGACCGATCTTGGTACCACCAATGGTGGCGGAGCCGCCGTATGACCGCTCACTACCATTGCCGTATTAGAGAAAGCAACATCCTTTGGGTATCTTCTCTTGTTTCTTTAATTATTTTCTAGTTTATTTCTTTTTTGGCCTAATTAAGATTTAGGATAAATTACAGTGTACCTCCAATGTTTCAAATTTCAATACATGTAAAATAATTAAGTATTAGTCAAACCTTAAAAAGGATGAAGCTGAAATGTGATTTGAATTTCAATGGAATTATTTAATCAGTAAAAGTGTCCCTCAGATGTCTGTTTGTGATGAGCCTACAGGAGGTAGAAAAATCAGAACTAGGGACGACAAATGGATCAATTATAGCTTTCGATAAATTGGTGCTTTCAATAATATACAAATACTTAGCAACTTATATCTTGAAGCCAAAGCCCTCCCTAGAGACATGAACATAGATATTGTAAAACTCCTTGAATCTTTTAACATTGGAGGTAGCTTGTTGAGTAGCATGAGTGACCACTCTTCATTAAGCTTTATAGTTTCGTTCCTTTCAATTTATCTTTTTGGGTAATATTTCTTTCATGTACATAGCGCGCGCAGTTAAGCATTTTGTGTAACACTTATGCAGAAGACATTAATTTGTAGTTTATAAAGATTCCGGAAAATCATTGTTCTTAACGAAGTTGTGTAAGTGATGAGAAAAAAAAGGAACAATTAAGGGGAATGTACTCCTTTTATATGGACTTTGGTGGTGTGAACTCTTCAACTTGCTAATCCTTCTTCTTTTCTTCCTCTACAATCTCCTTTGATAGTTTATACTTCTTGCCACTTCTCGGATCGAGATATAACATTCACTTGCTCCGGAACTTTTTTTAGTGTGCTTAGCAAAGAACATCGCAATCTTGAAGTCAGTTGCATTGCCAATTATATTTACCTATTTGTTGTTCAATATATTGGATCAAGAAATCCTAGTTTTGCAGACTAATATTCAGTTTTGTGATAAGTTTGGTTAGCAGCTTTCCAAGTTTGCCCTCTTCTCGGCTTGCTGAGATTATAAGGTGGCCTATGTTGTTAATTTTGTTATCTTTGCTGGCCTCCCATGAAATATTAGTATTTCCATCTCGCATCGTATGTGTTTGACTATGAGTTGTTTTACGCTAAAAAAATTCTGCATAATTCACTAGTTCAAGCGTATTACTATAATTCCCATGCACTTAGTTCTGCAATAGCTTACTCCACACCCTCATAAAAAGTAGGTCTTCTCAACTCTTCACCTAGACTGCTAAAGATTCCATTATAGCTTTTAATGTTGTCATACAATTACTATGCTTCTATCCGTACATCCTCGAGAGTGGTTTTCAACAATGTCATCAAGAAGGTCAAAAGCTTCCACCAATTCTATTCATAAATTCCCTTAGCCGCGGGATCTACTGCAATCTTATTTGGGGTTAAACCCCATATAGGATGCTTGCAGTTGGATACAAAGGGTAACTATATATATGTTGAGGATCTTATAAACTAATACATCCGCATATGAATATGGCACAAATATTTGTAACTATGGTTTACGAGGCATTTGACGTCTAGCTTTTGAGGTCTGGGAGGAAGCCTTTCTCCGGGCTTATCTTCAATTCTTCATCAAGGCACCTACACGAGCCCATACAAAAGTTATAATCAAGAAACAAACCGAATAAATAAACGAGGAAAAAACTACTTACAAAATTGTGCATCTTGGGACAAGTTGGAAATGACGGAAGCCACCTCGTTAAAGGCCACATAGCTGAAATAAACTTCAGCAACTTTGTCACACTGAAGGTCCTCTTAAAAAACCCCTTCCGCACCATATTGATCCAAACTCACTAGGAGTCGGACAGATCGAATGGGAGAGACAGCTCACTTCAGACCCTTGTGAGCCCCCACTCCTCTGATCCTGCGGTTGCGAAGTTTAATAAAAAAGAAACAGGCTTTCCAGCTTCCATATAAGGAGATGATAACAGTCAAAATCTTGATATCTTTATCTCGAGGTGTTAAGTAGAAAAATGGAGCCGACACTAGACTTATCTCATAAATAAATAAATAAAGAAAAGCGCTCTTGTTCACAACCCCCGCAGGCGTCAAATGTCCTCAAGACCTGCTACTATGGAAAATACAACTTGGCCTCGGCTTGCTTAGACACATGACACACGTCTGGACTATTTTGTCGAAAAATGGAGGAATGAACTGTTATAGCCGGAATAAAACCCAAGAGCTTTCATGTGAAATTATCGAGAATCAATATAAGGTAAAAGCTTGAGTACCGAAAGCGTACCTTCACCACCGATTCATTGTTTATGGATTGATGCGTGGTTGGTCTTCCAGATCAGCACGAAATCCTTATTTCTTGAGAGCCCCTTTTGATTTCTCTCAAGCTCTAGACTACCAATGATATATAGTGTAGAAAGTGTAACGTGTGTTTCGGGGACTATGACCACCTATATATTTATAAGATACCAAAAACCTGATATCCTTTTAATAATTATATTTCAGCCCATCATCAAAATATAATTATTCCCGAGTCTCTACCCATAATTGAAACCTATTAAGATACATTAAGCCTATATAATTGAAATCTTAACAGATCACTTTTATTTGGCTTATCCTTAACGACTGTTTGCATCACATAATTATTTAATATATAAGCCCAACGTTGGATTAAGGATCCAACAACGTTGGACAAATGTTCCAACAATCTCCCACTTGGGGTATATATGTGTAACCTTATAATTATGGTTAGCCAAAAATTACAGAACTGAGCTCAACCTTGCTTTTTACAAGGACGCACATCATAACCCACTCACAAGTTACCTTGCATGCTAAGTCATCTCGGACCGCCCGTCATCGCAATCCTTGCCCAATCAGAGTCGTACATGAAGCTCTGAAGAGACTGGCATTGTATATAATCAAGTACGATCAACGCAATAGCGACCTTCAATCCTAGCATGGAGCCACTACGTGGCGCTCGATTCAGTAATCAAGATGACAAATGTCCTAGCCCACACTACGGGATCCTCCTATAGATGGAAACGATTCACAACCCAAGAGATGGTTGGACTACTCACATTCATTCTGGAAAGCATAGATTTTAAAAGCTAAGAATTGTGCATAAACTCGTTGGTATAATATTCATTCTCTCCACGGAGAACTTGGCCACGGTCGAAGGCTCACAATAAGAAGCATTCAAAACAGGTCAACCCCTCCCATATTCTCGATTCTCCATTAGCACAGCTCTGCCAGGTTCCACCTCTATCTCCTAGGTAGGAATGACATCTAGACGTAAATACAAGCGGCGACGTGTGTCGCCCTATACACGACGAGAGAATATCCTTCATCACCCATATTTCAATATTATCTGCAGAAGATGTTTTAATTAAATTTTACACGGAGATTTGCTAGTAAGAAATTAGTTGAACTGATCTTTTCTTCTCTAATGAATGGATAGTCTTGCCAGCGGCTCGGTTAATCATATAAACGATGTATTAGTTTATAGCAACGGTTTGTTAAATTATTAAAGAGTTACAAAGACAAACACATTATATAATTATGAATATAAGATCATTGAAGTATTATCAGACTAAACTATCGATCAATGATTTTTGAACTAATGCTGATAACTATATTCTAACAAATTGTATTCAATTAATTTACAAATTAACAACTTTAATATATATCTGATATGCGAGTCATTAGATTAATTTTTTTAGGGGGAGAGTCCATCATAGTAGCTTGCTGCTGGGGCTCTCGAGCCTCGCCTTGGCCTGGCGCACCCCACTTTAAGAAAAATATACATGTAAAATAAGATTTCTGCCTGATGTTGACTTTATGTTTTGAATATTAGAGAACAATAGGTGTGCATTGAACTGACTGAATAGTGAATATCATAGATTCACGTGTAACAACGTTGTACAACTGTGATCCACTATCTGATATACTTTAAAACGAATATGCTCGGTCGGAATCTTAGGTTTGGACCTATCTCTATATATACACGTCTTGCGTTAATATAAGATTTATGATTGTTATTTTTGTTTTAAAAAATGGCAAACTGTCTATTGATGCAAAAGCAATAATAGTCGCTTGATTTGCCGACGTGCCACGAATATAAAAGTATGTCAATATGTAACTCATTTTTGTTAAAGTGACTCGTTGAATGGTAGCTGAGTACAAATATGATTGAATTTTTCAAATTGGTCATGTCTGAGAAGCCCATAAATAAAGATTAAGGTCACCTTTAAGGATAGAGATTTATAATAGGAGAAATGGTGTTGGCCTTGATTTTTATAAATTTAAGATCTTATCCAATATCTTTAGGACGATCACGAGAGTTAATTTTAATGCAATAATCTTGGGGTCACTTTTTGGAAAAAACTAGTAAAACTTGCAAACTTGCCAGGAGTGCCATAACATTTAGTTCTCTAGGTTTAGATATTACGGAATTACATATTTTAGCAAGTCAAACACACCTTTTCCAAAAACAAATGGAACACCACATTTAGTTTATCTATCAAACAGTTTGTATCTCCTTTGTAAAGTTTTTTTGATTCTTTCAAACATGTCAAACATATTGTAATACAATTTCATAGCAAATTGGTATTCTTTTTATGCTGTGTGTGCAAGTTCCAAAATCAACAGCATAGCAATACTGAAATGTCAACTCATAGGCATGCTATAATTAATTAGAGCCAAATGGGAGTAAGCAAACAAACACTATACAATCTCCAATTGTTAATTACTGTCATTTTCATATATAGTGCGTAATTAAATATAACCTTATATACAATATTGTATGATATGATCAAAAAGCTTAACTGTCATGGCTCGGAGTAGGTTGGACAGTATCCCAAGTCGTATATCATTAATTCATTATGTAATGCAAATATGCTGGCTTTTGTCGTGGCAATGTAGTTTATTAATTATAAGCATGATCTCAATCTAGTTGCGTTGCACATTTCTTCGGAATCGATGAAATACATAAGACAGCTATATATTGTACGAAGTCTGACAACTAAAATTGATTATATATAAATTTCTTACCACAATTTTGTGCTACATCTCCAGTGACATCGTCTGGATTTATATATATATATATATATATATATATATATATATATATATATATATATATATATATATATATATATATATATATATATATAGATATATATAAATCGTGCCTTTCTTATATTTGGGGAAAAAAAAGAATGTAATACAACTTTAAAAATTGGCAGCGAATGGAAAGTTTTCCCTGAAAATATTAAGTGACGAAATTAAAGTGTCTTTGTCCGCAATGTTTTTCCGTCGTCACCTAATTAACCCCTTTATAGTAGTTGTTAAAACTTAAAATTGAACGTCACCAACTCTTATGATTAACTATATAAGTCTCGCTATTAATCATATTATATATGTGGCTAGTGAAATGCTATAATAGCCAGAGCTAAACATATAATGTCAAATTTCAAAAAAGAAAGACGTAGGTAGAACTTGAAATCTCTGCTTAATTCAGTGAAATATGTTCAAGTTTCTTTCAATATTCATCATACCTACATTAAAGAGTTATTCAACATATTTACTAGTTGCATACTAATTTAATATATTTTTAATAATGATGACTTTACTAAACATTCTTTACATGCTCCGTTGGTATACAATAATCACATCAACAAGAGTAGACTCATCTATTTTAGACATGAACTCAGAGCCGTGCTCAATTTAAGGCTAATACTTTACAAATAGAGAAGCTCAATGCACTTGTGACACAGCCCCACACAAGCCATTAGCCATGGCCTCTCTTCATATTGCATGCACCACCACCACCTCCATCACTCCCTCCCCTCACCCTGGCACCTTGCCGCGTCCTATCTTCGCGAAGCCATCACATTTCATCACCAATGCAAAGCGCAACAATCACCTCCAAATTTCTTGCGCTGCTGCCCAAAACCCTAAAGACGCTTCAAAAAATGTCGAAACTTCACAAGAAAAGAAGGTTGACAGGAGGAATATGCTTCTAGGTTTAGGCGGTCTTTATGGCGCATCGAACCTAGTCTCCACTGAAAAATCCTCCGCTATTCCTATACAAACACCGCCTTTTGACAAGTGTGGTCTCTCGACTTACAAGCGCTTCACCGACGGTCAGGACGTAGAGCTAAATTGCTGCCCTCCGGTTACAGACAAGATCATTGATTACAAACTCCCCCCTGTTTTCCAAATAAAAACTAGGCCTTCAGCTCATAGAATATCCCCTGAACACATATTCAAGTACAACCTTGCTATAGATCGCATGAAGCGCCTTCCTAAAGACGATCCTCGTAACTTTATGCAGCAAGCTAATATCCACTGCGCTTATTGTAATGGCGCTTATGACCAACCGGGACAGGGCACTCTCGACGTTCAAGTCCACAACTCTTGGCTTTTCTTCCCTTTCCATAGATGGTACCTCTATTTCTACGAAAGGATTTTAGGAAAATTAATTGGTGATCCCACTTTTGCTTTGCCGTTTTGGAACTGGGACAATCCAAAAGGTATGACAATACCTCCCATGTTCGTCGATCCTAAATCAGCTCTTTACGATGAAAAACGAAATCCGGCTAGTATGCCACCTGCAGTGGTAGATCTTGGCTTCACAAAGAGCAAAGACCCTCTTCAATTGGTGACTAATAACCTCACTCTTATCCACACTGAAATGATCCGTGGAAATTCAAGTGCTATTGACTTTATGGGAAAGTCTTATAAAGTAGGAGTCACGCCTGATCCAGGGCCAGGGGCCTCTGAACGTGGCTCGCACACTGGAGTTCATGCTTGGGTAGGTGATCCAAGGCAGCCAGCGGGAGAGGATTTGGGTAATTTTTATTCGGCAGGTCGTGATCCGTTGTTCTATTGTCATCACGCAAATGTCGACCGTATGTGGACTCTGTGGGAATCCTTGCCGAACCACAAAGTGCCTGATAGGAGGATCACGGATCCTGATTTCCTCAATGCTTCGTTCTTGTTCTACGACGAGAATGCTCAGCTCGTGCGCGTGGAGGTGAAGGATTGTTTTGATAATTTAAAGATGGGATACGATTTTCAGAGAATCGACCTCCCTTGGGTGGATTACAGGCCACCACCACAGACGGCTCGTGCCAAAGTCATAAGAACTGGTATGTCATATGATTCATCATGCTTGTGTATTCATTGTGAATCACTATACGTATTTATAATGTATGTTAAACTAGCAAAGGGAACTGCATCATGTGATGAAGCTAATAATCTCTACATCTAAGTCAACTAGCATGATGTTTGCAAAAGCTTCTCCTTTTGCTCTAAACTTGTTAAGTTTTTTAATGAAAAAATAGATAGTGTTCACAGAGTACGTTCGCAAGCTACTTAAATCAAGGAGCAATTACTTTCGAAGTGTTAAATAATCTTTACTCTGTGAACAGCACCATGTACCAAGCTTCTCTGACTTCTGCTTATTTTGGCTTTTAGAGAAAACTAAGAGCATAAATCAATGATGAAAATACTAAAAATGTTCTTATGTGAGCCTAAAAGTCTATAAACTATTTTCATAAGCATGTGTGAACACCTCGAAGCAAACAATATTGACTAGTTATATACTATAACAATCTCTCTAATGTCCGTTGATTACACGATAATAAGGTACAAGTGCCCCAAAGGCTGAGACAGTGTTCCCTCTCAAGCTCAACAAGATTGTGAGAGTTATAGTGCCAAAGACCAAGAAAGGGAAAGCTGATGAGTCCCTGGTGTTGGAAAACATAACTGTGGACACTACTAAGTTCTTGAAGTTTGATGTTTTCGTTAACGATGAAGACGACAATGTGGAGGAGCTCGACAAGGCGGCTTATGCGGGGACTTACGCGCAGGTGGCGCACAAAACGGCCAACAAAACAGCCACAACTTCCATTAGTTTGAAGCTGACTGATCTGTACGATGATATGGATGTCGCTGATGATGATGAAATACTCGTTACGTTGGTTCCGCGGCATCATGGCGATGGTGTGACCATTGGTGGCATCAAGATTGTGGAGAATCCTCCACCTCCAGCAGCAAAACAACCAGCGAGTTAAAAGCAATATCCATCGATTTGTCTTTGGCTTGTGATGTTTTCGCTGATTTCGTATTTGTTTTTAGGGATAAAAGCATTAAACCCCCTGAACTATACCCCATGCTGCACTTTGCCCCCTGTCCTTTTATTTTTTGCGACTTGCCCCCTGTACTATGGATAAATAAGCAGTTTGTCCCCTAAGTCCAAATCCAACGGCAAAAAATGTTGACACGTATTCAAATTCAATGGTGAAAAAGTGACTCAGGGGGGAAAGTGCTTATTTATCCATAGTACAGGGGCAAGTCGCAAAAAATAAAAGGACAGGGGGCAAAGTGCAACAGGGGCAATAGTATAGGGGGTTTAATGCTTTTATCCCTTATTTTTATTAATAAGATCTCGCTTTGTTATGGATCTCCATATCATCCTGCTGAAGCGCTTTGTACCCGTCTTTTGGTCAGGATCTCGGGATCATTTGAAATAAAATTTTCCCATATTTCAATGATTAACAATTTTGAGAAAAGAAGCTTAATACGCTGAAACAGAGGTCCTATATGAAATCATTAGTTCGGACATGCGTTCCAGTTAAATTGAATCGATCAAATTAATTGGATCATTCAAATTTGGTTTCGGAATATGATAAACGGAAACTGAATGGGTTGGCTGCGATTCGGTTTAAATCGATTCTATTGGATGCGATTCTGATTGTGAGCCATTTGTTTATTCCGATTGAAACTTCTACTCAGTTCAACACAATTCATAAACAATCAAATTGTAAATTGAAACATAACTAAGTAAAAGGAAGTTAAGCCATGCATGGAAATTCATAAACATTAACACATCATTAGATTCATCTGTCGATTTGAGATATAGAGATGAATTAGACTTTTTTTTCCTTATTTCACTTAGTTTAAGTTAATTACTAGTTTGATTTGTTTGTTTTGGAAAATAACTTGTTTTGTGTACTCAATATTAAAAAAGAAAACATGAATCAGTGTTTGATCATTCAATTTGAAGATCAACTCCTATAATCGAAAAACAAATTGAAGTGGATTTCAACTTTTTGTGACAACCAAAATTCGGATCAACTATTTGATTTAAATTGGATTCAATTTTGATTGATTCAGTTTAATTTGTTTGCGTAGCCCTAATAATTGGGAACAAAAAGACTTCTGATTTTATGTTACTTTTAACTAAACCGTCTTCTAGTACAACTGTTTAATTTACAAACTCGTGTAAAAAAAATTAATTTGGATTCAAAACTTAACTAGAAGTTTACATCATTTGCTACAAAAGTATATGTGCTACTAAAAATGCAAGGCTTTTATAAGTTTTATTCAAATTAAAAGTATATCGCCGATAAAATGATTATACAACAAAATTTGATACATAAAGAATATTCGGTGGCAAAATAATAGTTAATCTTTGTCTAAATTGACATAAAGAAAATTCTGTGGCAAAATAATAGTTGACTTTGGTCTAAGTTTTTCATAATGTTTTCAAACGGTGCAACTAAACTGATATTGAGTTAACTTTGTAAAGAGATCAATACGATATATGTATGGGGGTGTATTTGAAAAATTACACAAAAAGAAAAGTTCACAAAAACTATAAGTAATGCAACTCATCCGAGTTATGTCATCACTTCCTTTGAAAAGAGGATTATTAAAAATAATCAGCCGCCAGCGTCACTCCTTTTTGTTTATTGCCATAATTGCAGTAAATATATGTCACCAATTTTTGTTTTCCGTATATTATTACACGATAATGACAAAACTTAACAAGTCAAAAGGTCGCATGATGATATGTGCTAAGATAGCCTAGCGTGACAATTAAGATTGAGATATATAGATTATATATATTGTGAAACTTTGACTAACTTAATTATACAACCCCCTCTACTCAGAAGAAAAACTTTCAATGGAAATTCAACATATAGCTCCGTTTGGTTCTCAACAAAACAGGGGAAAGAAAAAAAATAGGGAAACAAATTATTTTCTTGTTGTTTGACAACTCAAGAATTTCGTGAAAAAGAAAGGAAATTTATGAAAAGGGGAGAAAAATATTTCCTCATGCACAAAGATGATAAATATTAATGAAATCTATAATTATTTAAGCTTCTCAATTTCTATCTACAATATAAGTGAAAAAAATTCATCATGTTTTAAATCATTTCATGAAATTATTAGAACTTTCATATTCCCACCAACATAAAAATGAAATACTTAAATCGAACCTCTCTATTTATAAATATTTGGCATAAAAATTTATTTTTTCTTGTTTCAATTGAATATGTATCATTTAAGTTCTTTCAGTCTCGAGTGTATATATGACATCTGTGAGTTTAAAAAACAAATAGAGTTCATATTTTTTAAGGAAGGACTTCAAAATAATTTTTTTCTATCAACCTAAACCCATACTTTCTTTAAATAGTGTTCTTACCATTTGCTACAAGGTTTAAAATATAATAGTTATTTTAAAGAGTTAAATTAATATTAAGTAGTCAAAACCTCTAATTGTAACATTTTTCTGAAAAGTCAATGTACTGCCAAACATTATGAAAATAGAAGGATTTATTTTTTTTATAGAACTATTCTTGGAAAATCTCATTTTCCCTCATTTTTTTTCTTTTTTCTCATTTTTTGGGGAACCAAAGTGAGCGTAAATGGAAAAAAGTTCAGAATTGAACAACCAGTCACCGAACCAATGACTTAACTGATTATTGATTTTAGTCGTTCAACCGGTTGAACCATTGGCCAACCCAATATGATATTAATAATTATAAAAACTATATATATATATATATTATTGAATTTTGTTCATATTTATTATTGGAGATACAAAACATTAAGAACAAACTAGTCCAACATTAATTAATATCACTAAAATAAAAATTATGTAATCATTGATTCAAATTTAGTTAATGAAATCCTATTTCATAATATATTTATTTAGTTATACTATTCAAATAAAAGAATTCAACTAATTGATTCAACATTTTTTTTACATAAATACATGTGTGGCATACAAATTAAGAAAAATTAAAATTACACAATCAAATGAAGTTCTTTATATAAAGTACTATTGAAGTAAGTTTTAGAATAATAAATTTTAAAAAGATATCCATAATCATATATTTGTAGTTTATAGAAATTTTGGAGAAAAATGATTTTTAAAAACCTATCATTTTAAAGAAATTAAAAACATATTTCTAAAGGATATAATTAATATAATATAGAAGAAGTTAATCTTAATTATCTATTATGTATATTAATATGCATATATAACATTAAAAATCATCTAGCTCAATCGGTAAAGGCATTGTAATTTTACTTAGAGGTCAAGGGTTCTATTCTTTTTCTCATTGTAACACACACAAATAGTGGTGGAGGAGTTTCTATTGCTCAATTCTAAATGACTTTTTTGAATAACTTAGTTACTTAGGAGTTTATAGGATTTTCTTCACATGAATATAGCCTAGTTCATGTACCATTAATTAATTGCATATAAGCCACCAATCTTAGTATACAGATGTCACAAAAACATAAATACATATTTACTGTAGTTCATGTATTATAATATTCAAAGTACTTATAACTGTTCTTGCATTTCCATAAACAACTGATCAAATTTAGTATCATACATGCGGGATTCAGATACTTTTCATTTCAGCTAAAAGTTCGTTGTAGGCTTTGATGGGGAAACAAGTTAAATCTAAAAATCAATGGAACCTCATTTACTATAGAAGATCAGAAAAGGCTTCTCGGACTACATCATGAGTAGGAAAACAAGTGAACCACCGTTGCAGATTTTTCCTTAGTCAAACTGATAACCAGGTGAAGAATCGGTACCATGTGCTTGTTGGAAATAAAAATTAATAATCGAAGCAAATTTCTCAACTTGGAAAGTATTCTCTTATTTATTAAGATGGTGGAAACTATTCTTTGCACTTAGTTTTGCTTTCTTTAAGAAATAATGGTTTCCTAATTCTTGAGCACATGTGTTTTGATTCGTAGGTTTATAGCTAAATATCTTTTAAATAGGAGAATTTTGTAAGTTTAGTCCTTTATTGTGTATGCTCTCCAACTTTAGTCCTTTAATGTGCACTTTCTCTAATTTAGTCTTATAATGTGCAACAATTCCTAAAATGGTCCTTTATGGACTTAATCCTGAGCTAATCAACAGAGAATTACACAAAGTACCCCTTATCTATTAATAAATTACACAAATCACCAACTCATATTTAAAAAATTGCACAAACTACCCCTATAGTTAAATTTTGTTAAAAACCCTAACAAAATGATTGAAATTCCATCTACACCCTTCCTTTAATTTTTTTTAGCAATTAAATTAAGGAAAAGAAAAAGAATTTATTTAACAAATTAATGTTTTTAATTTATAACTTCAAATTAGTGTACTTTATTAATTTTTGTAAAATATTTTAAGGTTTTTTATTTTAATATATTATGTATTAATCGCCGTTATGCGGCGGCCCGACCTGGGTTAGGTCTGTCCATCGCGCGACCAGAGATGGTAGCAACCCACCATCTCCAATTTGGCGTAATTTGGGTGCACTCTGGCGCTGTGACGTGACGCTAAGCTGGCCGGAGCTTCGCAGCAATCAATTCGCACCGCCATGATCGTGACGACACGGAGTAGAAGTGAGGGCGAGGGTCGCGGTGGCGGTGGAGGTGGTGGGCGGCGGTTGGTTCCCGATTTTGGTTTTTCTTTTTCTTTTCTTTTTTCAATTTTTTGCTGTTAAAATCAATACATTAAAATAAAAAAACCATAAAATTATTTACAGAAATTAATAAAGTACACTGAAGTTATAAATTAAAAACATTATTTATTAAATAAATTCTTTTTCTTTTCCTTAATTTAATTGTTAAAAATATTAAAGATGAAATTTCAATCATTTTGTTAGGATTTTTTAGCAAAAGTTATGTATAGGGGTTGTTTGTGCAATTTTCCAAATATGAGAGGGTGATGTGTGTAATTTATCAATAGGTCAGGGGTACTTTTTGTAATTCTCTGGTGATTATCTTAAGATTAAGTCCAAAAAGGACCATTTTAGGAATTATTGCACATTATAAGACCAAATTAGAGAAAGTGTACATTAAAGGACTAAAGTTGGAGAGCATACACAATAAACGACTAAACTTGCAAAATTCCCTTTTAAATAGTATCTCATAACATGTGCAACTTTCGTGCAATTAACTTAAAAAAAATTAAATCAAATGGATCAAGACATCATGCAAGGTTGTTTGTTCGCAAGACTCTGAGTCTGTCTCTTTTATGCGAGTAGACCTGATAGATCTTTAGGTCTAATACTTTACGTTTTAAGCAGTAGTTGCGATACCTAGTCTATACATGAATATAAGACAGGTATGTAAGACAGTAAAGTAAAACAACAGATTTTTAACGTGGTTCGGACTATGTCCTACATCCACGAGGCTTTCGCCTGAGACAAACTTATTTCAATGGACAAAAGTTATTACACCTAATGGTTTTACTCTAACACCGAATCCCTCTAATGTTGATACCACCAGAACCATTTTTGCGTCTACTCCGTTTGACCCGTAAGACTAAAACTCCCGTAGTGATCTTCTTATGAACAAACTTCCAAGCGAACTGCACGTACGTATAGAACCCACTAACTGGCGCAATCCTTTCCCGTTGAACTCTCTTCAACTCTCGTCACGTTCTTGAATTGAATCAAGAGATGAAAACTAAAAAATCAAAATAAAAGAGAACACCTAAAGATGCATATTTTGTTACACAAGTGTTCTACATTGATTCCTATGATTTCTACTATTTATAGGATAGCTCTCCTTGAAAGATCTTCTTGAATCTCGGTCAGTCTCCATATCCAGTCGAGACAGTATCTTTCCAAGTATATCCGAATCTTTCCATTGAAGGCGTCTTTTCCTTTTGATAAGTCTTTGTTTCCGTTTGATAAGATCTTCATAATCTTCGTGAATCTGCACACCAAAGACGAAAAAGAACTCCACATAGAATAGATTACTAAAGGATATAAACAAAGAGTTTGATAAAGATTAACTTTCCATAAGATAAGATTCTATAAGATCAAGTTAAATCTTTACAAACTTACCCAAATATTCGATCACCTTTAAAAGATAATTTCCATAAAATCAAGACTGAATATTTAGTAAATAAATCAAACTAAAATAAAACCGAATTTTTCTTTAAAATAATTTTGCAAACAAGGAAATAAATCGAGTTGGACCTGGCAGTCCTGACTGTTCAATCAAGTTCAAACGTATTGGACTTGCGGTCCTAACAATCTCCCCAATTAACTTGTTTGGCAAAAACACTTTTAAATCCCAAGGAAAATGTAGACATGCTGAAATAAAACAAGTTAGTAAGAGATAGGCACATAAATCAACTAACCAGTCTTAACAGCAATAAAAACTTGTTGCAACAGCAATGCAACACTCCGCAAAACAACTTAATAAAATAAGCAGTTAATAACATTGTTCTTAAACGGTAAAATAAAAACAAACAAAATAAAAACATAAGATAAACAACAGCAGCCTTGAAGATCTCACCCATTCTTTAAAGTCTCTCCCATTCTCCATTTTCTGCTTACTTCTCCATTTTGCCAGAACTAGTCAAGGCTTTGCCGCTAATTGGGCAAGGGACTGGTTCATGGACTCCAACAATGTAATCATCCGGGCAAGTTGCGACTGTAGGTTGTCGAGACTTCCCTGGGGAACAGATAGTCCAGCTTCATTATCCCGAGCAGTTGGGACATTTCGCCGGATTGGAGAACCAAGGAGAGCTTGAACAAGGTGACTCGGGGCATGATAAGGATTGGGCCGGCGCGTCATCTTATCCTTCTTGACCCGGATATCCATTTGAGATATGAGCGTGCGGTAGATCAATGATGGATAGCCCAATGTCATCTTTATCTTTTGGTCGAATGCTTCAAGTTGAATGCGCTCAAAGACCAGTTTCCCAAGATTAATGGGAGCATTCGAACCAATGCTGAATAAGACAGAAGCAGTTAACGGACTTATGGTAGAAGTATGGGACATAGGGAACCAATTTTTTACCATAATGCCGTAGATCAGACCATACCATGGAGAAAGAGAACCTCGCTGGAGATTTCCATTCTTTGGCCACTTCATGGGTTGGCCGGTTATGGTCGATGCAACTGCGTCCAAGTCTTCCTCCAGTTCCAGCTCGGAGTCGCGACCGGTTTGCACATCAGGAGAACCCAACTGCATGTTCAAGATTTGAGGGCTAATCTGGAAGATGTATTTCCTCACGTATGCTGAATGTTCCTTGGCTGAGCCTGGAACGCCAAGTTGAGTATCCAGATTGGCATAAAACTCGTGCACAATCTGGGTTACAAACGGTTGCACCCTGCGAGTGGATTCAAGAAACCCTCTCCCTTCTAAAAACTCGATAATCTCTGTACCCGCATAAGAATTATCATGAAGTTGAACTTCATTAACAGGAGTGCGACGGGCAAAAAGAGGATACATGAGTTTGGCATTTGCGGTGTAGAACCTGTCGGACATAGCTTTTTTCACCCTGAAAAGCTCATCGGACGGTAGGAATCGGGGAGGGACGGCGTAGCCTCCATCAGCTTCTTCTTCAGACTGGGCATGACTGCCTTCATCAGAGGCCGACTGGTCGCCCGATTGGTTTGCCTCATCAGACGAGGACTTTGCTAGCCGTTTCTGCTGTTTGCGAACGGGGATGGAATCGGTGTCAGAGACCTCGATTAGAGCAGATTTCGAGGCAGTAGCAGTGGATTGGGGATGTTTATGAGTAGGAGTCTTGGTACGTGTCCCGACTCGGCTCGCGACACCCTCTGCAACAGGTTTGGACTTTTGGCGAGCAGATGGGGTGCGCTTTGGAGGTTGAGCCTTCTACTTCCTTTTAGACGCGGCGGTGTGGCGGCGAGAGGATGCAGGAACAGGTGCAGGTGGTGTCCGTGATGGAGACAGAACCACTGGTGACGACGATGCGTCTTCTGGCGGCGGAACAGAGTGAGAGTCATCCAAAGGAGGAGAGAACTCTCGTGCTTGAGATGGTGTGGCACGTGGGGGTGATTCTGTCGCCGGTGGCGGTGGTGTGGTGTCTTGCGGCGGAGGTGGTGCAGCAGCACTAGCCATTGGTGGAACATAATCCGGTGGAATCCGGACGGAAAGTGGCGTCGGTTGCAAGACATTAGACAACTTGTTGTCCGTGGAGGTTTCACTATCATAGTCGACAAGAGGGTTCGACTGGGACGGTTCACCTGTGGACTTGTTTTTCACCATGTTAAAGATTTTCTTGAGAAACGAAGGTGAGAAAGAAGACATAAACAAAACCACACACTAAGAAAATTAAGCACAAGAGAGAGAGCAAGGATGGCGTGAGATATGAGGGAAAGACATATAAATAGATAAAATCAAATCAACATTATATCTTCCATAATCATTATCCACAACTTCCCATAAGTGATATGACTCTTACCAAGACTAATCAAGGAAAGATTCAACTCAATTTGTACCAAAAACGCGGCAAAAGATAGGCGGGAAAAACAAACATGCCAAAATTAAACATCTCGCGTTTAAAGACAAATTAAATTAAAAATAAAAAATACACCTGATTAAAATAAACACAAATTAAAAGAAACAAACAGAAAGTAACTCAGCAAATTATACATAACTCACCTAGTACCGATTCAACTGGTGGAAGTGGATGTCGAGACACCCTGTCATGACAGACCAGAAGACTGAGTATAGAACAGCCATAACTGAAGAATACTCATGAACCAGATGAAATTAAAATGTGTGTGTGAATTCTCATAAGATAAATAGATGAAAGGGAAGAGAATTTGAAAGGGGCAAAAAATTGTTTTGCAAGATATCTCTTTTCAAACAATACAATTGCACCATGTACACACACTTTGAGCCTTTTGCATTGAGGTAGCTTTCGCTCACAACTTTATGTAGAATATGGTAGCTCATTTCAATTTTGTGATGACCGTGACATATGAATTGAATGCTTTCACACATATTCATTGAGTTTAGGCAATTTTTTCCTCCATATATTTTTCTTTTGAAGCACTTTTTCTTTTGGCTCATACTCTCTTTGTTCTTTTCTTTTCATAACTCTTTTTCACATTCATACTTTTCTTTTCATGCTCAATCCTTCTGTTTTTGATGTGATGAGGTAGCAAAAGTGGACAATGTCCATGTCAAAGAGATAATAAAAACAAATTAAAAACAAAATTTGCCCGTTGCAAAATCCTTCGATTTCACTGATTTAACTGAGGGAAAGATGTGCACTGTGTATCAATGCAGTTCTAAGTACGCTCCAGAACCGGCTGTCCAACAGATCTGCAAGTAAGTCATGACAGTTAGTTCAACAAATAAAAACATCTCAGTTAAATCGGGCACGACCAGCGCTTAGTGAAGACAAATGCCGAGAGACTTTCTGAGGGTCTCAAAGTGTTGTGAATCCAGGGCTTTTGTGAAAATATCAGCAAATTGTTTTTCGGTCGCGACATGTTTAAGGACAACAGTTTTGTTTTCAACCAGCTCATGTATGTAATGATGTCAGATATCAATATGTTTAGTGCGAGAGTGCTGAACATGATTTTTAGCAATGTTAATAGCACTAGTATTGTCACAAAAAAAAAAAAAAAAAAAAACAGTTCATGTTGCACAATACCGTAGTCGTTGAGCATTTGTTGCATCCAAACTAGTTGGGCACAACAGCTTCCAGCTGCAATGTATTCAGCTTCGGCTGTTGACAACGATATGGAGTTCTGTTTTTTGCTATACCAGGAAAAAAGATTGTTTCCTACATAGAAACATCCTCCAGTTGTGCTTTTTCTGTCGTCTGCACATCCAGCCCAGTCGGTATCACTGTATCCTGCAAGATTTGAATTAGTGTCAAACGAGTAGCTTAGACCGAAATCTGTAGTCCCACCAATGTAACGAATTATTCGTTTAACAACACGAAGATGTGATTCTTTGGGATTTGCTTGATAGCGGGCACAGACACCGACGCTAAAACAAATATCAGGACGACTTGCAATAAGGTACATGAGACTCCATATCATACTTTGATAGAGACTAGAATATATGGAGTTTCCTTCAACATTGAGAGCAAGTTTATCGTTAGTTCAGGGAGTCCTCAAAGGTTTTACAGTTTCAAGCTCAAATTTTTTCACAAGATTCCAAGCATATTTTGATTGGGAAATGAATAGCCCATCAGATCATTGTTTAACCTGCAAACCAAGAAAGTATGTCATTTCACCAACCATGCTCATTTCAAACTCATTCTTCATGAGATTAATGAAGTCGCTCAACTGGTTTTCTGAAGTGGATCCAAAAACTATGTCATCAACATAAATCTGAGCAATTAACATATGAGTTGAGACATGTTTGACAAATAAAATTTTGTCCACTCATCCCCTAGTGTATCCATTCTCAATGAGATAGACAGTAAGTCTTTCATACCAAGCACGTGGTGCTTGCTTTAATCCATACAAAGCCTTTTTAAGTTTAAAAACATGTGAGGGATGGTGAGGATCAACAAAAACCTTTTGGTTGTTCAACAAACACTTTTTCATTAAGAAAACCATTTAAAAAAGCACTTTTAACATCCATTTGAAAAAGTTTGAATTGAAGAATACAGGCAATGGCAAGCAAAAGACGAATAGATTCAAGTCGTGCGACAGGAGCAAATGTCTCATCATAATCTATGCCCTCGACTTGAGTATATCCTTGAGCGACTAGTCTAGTTTTGTTTCTCACAATGTTACCGGATTCATCAGATTTATTTTTGAATATCCATTTTGTTCCGATTACATTAGTGTTAGATGGTCGGGGAACAAGTTCCCACACATATTTCTAACAAACTTACCAAGCTCATCTTGCATGGCTTCAATCCATGCATTTTCAAGTAATGCCTCTTTTACATTCTTCGGTTCAACTTGAGACGTAAAACAAGCATATTGAAACATCTGATCATACCTTGGTCGTGGTAAATTACGAGTAAGGATACCTTCAGATAAATCACCTATGATTGATTCAGTAGGATGATTCTTCCTGATTCTGGTAGAAAGACCAACTGAAACAGGTTCTAGAGGTTGATCAGTTTCATCTGAGTTCATCATCTGAGTCTGGATACAAGTCAGACTCTTGATGTGTATCAGCCTGATTTTCAGAAGTCGCTTCTGGGGTCACGACTGGTTGGACAACTGGTTCATGACTGCACTCATCATCACTGCAAGAACTATGTTTTTCTTGATTTCCAATGAATGATTAACTTTCACGCTCCTGTGATGTGTCTGAGAAGTCACTGGAGTCATCAAATTCAACATTAGAGGTCTCAATAACAGTTTGAGTTCTTAGAATGAGCACTCTATAAGCACGAATGTTATTGGAATAACCAAGAAAGATACCAAGATCACTTTTGGATAGGAACTTATTCAAGTGTTCTCGATCTTTGAGTACAAAACATGTGCAACCAAAGATATGAAAGAATTTAACGTTGGATTTCTTACCTTTCCACAGCTCATATGAAGTTGAGGATGTACCTGGTCGGAGATAAGTGCGGTTAATGATAAAACATGTTGTTTTTACCGCTTCTGCCCAGTGACGCATAGGTAGTCTCTTTGAGTTTAACATGATTCGAGCCATTTCAAGTAATGTTCTATTTTTCCTCTCAACTACCCCATTTTGTTGTGGAGTTTTAGGTGATGAAAACTCATGAGAGATACCATATTCTTCACAAAACTTAGAGAACAGTGAATTCTCAAATTCCTTACCATGATCACTTCTAAGTCTTTTAATTTTCAGATCTTTATCATTCATCAAAGGGATAAATGCGTCAAACACCCTAACCTATACTATGTTTCTCAATGTGCACCCTAACATATTAGAATGTGCGATTTACATCCTAACGTTTCAAAAGGTGTGCACTTTGCACCATGGTCAATATTCCGTCCAAAACTAACGGAAAATTCTGTTTTGTTCCCTTAGACGTAAGGTGTCATAGAACAAATGACAATACGTTGGGATGTACATAGAACAAATGACAATATGTCAGGGTGCACATTGCACATGCGACAATACGTTAGGGTGTACACCGCACAAATGATAGAATCAAAAATAGAATATTCTGTTACTTTTGGACGAAATGTTGACCATGGTGCAAAGTGCACTCTTTTTGAAATGTTAGGGTGTAAATTACACATTCTAATACGTTAGGGTGTACATTGAGAAACAGGGTATAGGTTAGGGTGTTTGACGCATTATCTCTTCATCAAATTAACACTCAGTGCTTTAAAAACTTCAAATGTTTCAGATTTTTCTTTCAAGAATTTTACCCAAGTAAATCGTGAAAAATCATCGACACAATTAAGTATGTACCTTTTACCCCCTGTACTTTCTGTCTGAGCTGGTCCGACAAGGTCCATATGAAGAAGTTCAAGAATGCGTGATGTGATTGAATGATTACATGTAGGATGGTTACCTTTCTTTTGCTTACCACGAAGACATAGTTCGCATTTTTGTGATGGTTTGGAACTAAACTCTGGAAGACCTATGACAGCTTTTGATCGGCTGAGCTTGATCAACAGTTTGTAGTTCACATCTCCCATTCTTTGGTGCCACAGTTTGGTGTGATCTGAGGAACTGAATAAGCATGTAAGTTGTTCTGATGGAAGTCGCGACTGCGTAAGAGTGTAACAATTTTCTGCAGTTCGTTTTCCAGTGAGAACACACTTGTCCTGACCATTCACAACACCGCAATCTCCTTTCGAGAAGTGAACATACAAATCTTTATCACATAACTGACTAATGCTGATCAGGTTTTGCTTAAGTCCAATAACATGATACACGTTTCGGAGCTTTGGAAACCCTTTGATGTTGAGAGTTCCTCTTGCGACAATTTGACCTTTTTTACCATTTCCAAACTGAACTGTTCCTCTTGGATCAGCAACATAGTTTGTCAAGATGTCTTTGTTCCCCGTGATGTGTCTTGAACATGCACTGTCAAAATACCAATAATCAGGTGAGCCATTTTCAACAGAAGAATAAGCAAATGACACATCATGATAATTTGGACGTTCCACCCAAATTTGCTTTGATGTTTTAACACTCCCCTTTTTCACTGATTTCTCTTGAGTCTTCTTAGCTGTTGTGACTCGTTTTGGGGACATCCTTGGAGAATGACCAGGGAATGATGATTCCCTATATTGATAGCAATATGGACGAATGTGTCCTTCAACACCACAGTGATGGCAAACGGGAATGAACTTGTCATAAGAATTACCAGAATGTGAGATATCAAAATTTGAGTTCTTTCTAGAATTCTTACTTTCTTTCTTCCTTGGTTTGTGAAACACCTTTTACAAAAAGATGATTAAATTGAGACTCATTTGTTGCAAACCCAAGTTCTGCACGATCTCTCGTTGTTTTGTGATTTTTCAACACATGGTCCAATTTTTCTGTTGCAGAACTAAGAAGTTTCACATTCTTTCTGACCGCAACAAGTTCTGCTTGAACATCTTGGTGCAGTTGCTCAAAAATGTTGGTTGTCACTTTGGCTCCTTCCACATCAGTTTTGAGGGCTTTAATTTCTCTCTTGAGATCAGTATTTTGATTTTGTAGTTCAAGAACTTTCTGCTCAAGTGATGCATTTGAATGAGGTATGCTGTGACCCTTGGATTTGATTATTTCTTCCAGCTCGGCAATTCTAATAGCTCATGCTTTCCATTTATCGGCCAATAGAAGATAATTTTTGCCAAGAGCTTCTGGATCAATTTCCTCATCATCAGATTCTGAAAAATCATTATAGTCGTCCTTGCCTGTCTTGACAGATGAGGAGTCATGTCTGATGATTGAGGTGAATGCAAAATTGGATTGAAGGTGACGTTTCCTGCATTGAACATTTCTTCCTTCTCTTTTGACAAAAAGAGCATTAGCAGCGGAAAAAATTATCAGAGTATGAGGAAGACATATTCATACCTTCAATATTCATCAAACCTGCAAGATCTAATAAAACCAGAATCTCACCAATGAAGTAGGTGATAGGCTCTTGATGCCAATTGATAGATCTTTAGGTCTAATACTTTACGTTTTAAGCAGTAGTTGCGATACCTAGTCTAGACAGGAATATAAGACAGGTATGTAAGACAGTAAAGTAAGATATTAGATTTTTAACGTGGTTCGGACTATGTCCTACATCCACGAGGCTTTCGCCTGAGACAAACTTCTTTCAACAGACAAAAGTTATTACACCTAATGGTTTTACTCTAACACCGAATCCCTCTAATGTTGATACCACCGGAACCTTTTTCGCGTCTACTCCGTTTGACCCGTAAGACCAAAACTCACGTAGTGATCTTCTTGTCACTACAAAAAAGTGATTTTTTGTGACGACATTATATGACGTAGTACATTTTTTGTCGCATAAATGTCAATATATATGACGATTAGGAATATTGCCACATAAGATTAGCTTTTTATGTGGCAATCCAAAATTTCGCCATCTAAGCTAAACTTTCGTCATAATTTGTAAAATTGGAGTGACAAAACACGATTTTGCCATAATTTTTGTCACTTGAGTTGCTGCACTAAAAAAGCGGCAAATTTCCCGCGACTTTGCCAAAATTTTCCTCTCTTAAATTTTTTTCCTCATTTTCACTTTGCCACAAAAATAATATTTTTGTCCAAAAAAAAAAAAAGTGAAACGACGTCGTTTTGCTTATAACGCTCAATTTCAGATTATTACAACCTAAGCTTCCACAATTCTCGAACAAAACACGCTCCACCAAATCTTTCTCAAACTCAAACAAAAAAACACTCTTCTTCCACCAGATCTGCAAAATTGCACAATTCTCTCTCAGTTTCGCACTCTCTCTTCACATGTAGTGGTAAGAAAACTCTTCTTCTCTCTTATATTCTGAGATTAAGTTGTAATATCATCCTCGAAAACCCTAATTTCTCGATTTTTTTGATGTTTAACAGGTGGGTTTGTTCGACCTTGCTGGATAGCTAATGTTTCCCCATAATTTGTGTAAGTTCCATCTTACTTTAGCTTTACATGAGTGAATCTATGGGTTTTTCTTGTTCTTTTTTTGAAAAAAAAAACAAGTACGAATGAGGATTTAGGGATTAGGGATTTCGAAGTTCTGCGTGTATTTGTGCAATAGTGATGTTGTGTTTCTCAAACATGGAGATATCTTGCAGATTAGTTATCTTACTTCTAACAATGTGTTAAATTTTGGTTCACAACTTTAAAATATGTTGTTTTTGCGTGGTTTTTGTTATTCTTAAGTAGAAGCTCTTAAAAAACTGAGTGGTTTTGTAAAATCTCTTCGTAGATTTATAAACTGCTATTATTGTTATGATTTTTTTTGTTAAAAGTTGTTGGTCTTGTGTATTACTTTCAAATTGTGTTGAAATTTCTGTTCATAACTGTAGAAATTGTTGGTTTCGTGTCATTTTTGTTGTTAAGTGAAAACTCTGCAAAATTGTGTGGAGTATTTGTGATTTCTTTTTAGAACTTTGTTGGCCGGTCATTTTTTGGTGATTAGTTTTGTTAAAAGCTCTTTAGGAAATGTTTGGAATTGCAACTTTACTTCATTATTGTATAAACTGTTGTTTTTCAACGTCATGTGTGTTGTTGAGTAAAAGCTCTTTAATAAATTTGTCATTCTACTTATGACTTTGGAAACTGATGGTTTTCATGTGAGTTGAGTTGTTATTTTGGATGTTTTTACTGTAGTTGTTAAGTAAATTTACATTACTTTATGCAGGTTTAGCAAGTGGAGTTGTTTACCTGTTTAATTTCTTTGGGGATTAGATTGAGATTCTGCTAAAAAGTTGAAAAGGTTCGTAGAGCTTCAGGTTATTTTATAATTTGGTCATTTTTGGTCTGTTTATTAGATTGATTTTTGGTAAATTACATTGTTTTGTGAAGAACTATATACTACAGCTGGAGTAGTTTGGTTGGGAAGGATTGAGAGTCGGCCTATAATCTGAAAATGTTTTGTGAAGAATTATATACTACAGCTGGAGTAGTTTGGTTGGGAAGGATTGAGAGTCGGTGTATAATCTGAAAAGGTTTGTTCCTGCATCTCCAAAGCTTTCTGTTTAATTCTCTTATCCATTACATTTTTTTTTCATCATATACAATATAGAGAACTAAAGCACAACTATAATTTAACATTGTATATAGTATGATGAAGGAGAATATGATAAGGGACACTTGGAATAAGAAGATGAAGAGTCTGATAATGATTAAGCTAGAAAAATTAGCCTTTAAACAAATATTTGTGTTTTTTGTACTTAGTTTTATTAAAAAAAAACCTTATCTATAATATTTCCTTATTATTCTGGATTGGTTGGGTTAATTTATATTCAATTGGATTAGATAAAATAGTTATGACATCTTTTTTTGCATATTTATACATAATGCATTTAACAAGGGAATGTTGGAGTAAAGGGAGCAGTTGGAGATGAGTTGGAAGCATAAAAGGCTAAAAATCGGAGGTATGAACACCAACTTGAGGCTATGCAAGCACAGATTCATAAGATGCACAACATTTGGCGAAGACTTAAATAGGTAATGATGCCATAATCATGTTGTTTAGTTTTCTAAGATATACCTATTACTATGATGATAATTAGGGGAAATGAGCATTGTGTGCCATGAGTTTATGTGAAATACGTTTCATTTGGATTTTGAACAGCCTATAGAAATGAAAAGTATAATGAAGACAATGGAATTGTTGCCTGATTTTGTTAAATGTGTGAAAATGTATGAGTTTATAATGAAGTTTATGTCGAAGTGCGATTATAGGATTTAATAAGTGTGTAAAAATGTTGTGGATTGGTGAAATTGTTGGTTGACTTTGATAATTTCATTCAATATGTTTATATATGTTGTGGGCAAATGTTGGATTTTGGTAGCTTATGCCATCTAAGGAGTTATATGATTTGATATATTTTCAAGTTTATGGTGTTTGCATATGGTTTGTGTAAGTGGGGCTACAATGAGTTTGAACATGTTGCTCTTTTCTTATGGTTTGTGTTCTTGTAAGTAGCATCTTCTTTTGTGTGAACGTGCTGCTCTTTACTTATAGTTTGTGTTAAAGTCTCTGGATATTGAAGTAAATGAAGAAGGGTGAAGGTTCCTATTTTGATGACTTATGGTTACTAGACCTATCTGCTCTCCAGGAGGTATGAAGAATAACTCGAGGCTATGCAAGCGCAGATTGATAAGATGCAGAACTTTTGGTAAAGAGTTAAATAGGTAATGATGTCTTAACCCCTTTTCGCAGCTTTCTGAAGATATACCTATTACTATGATGAAAATTATGTGAAACGAGCATCGTGTCCAACGAGTATATGTGAAATATGTTTTAGTTGGAGGTTGAACAACCTATACAAATGAAAAGTATATGAATATTATAGAATTGTTGGCTCACTTTGATAAATGTGTGGAAATATCTAAGTCTATATGGAAGTTCATGTAGAAGTGCAGTTATATGATTAAATAAGTGTGTGAAAATGTTGTGAATTGGTGAAATTGTTGATTGACTTTGCTAGTTTCATTCAATATGTTTATACATGTTGGGGGTAAATGTTGGAATTTGTTAGTTTATGCCATCTAAAGTGCTATTGATTTGATAAACTTGCAAGGTTATGGTGTTTCCATATGGTTTGTGTAAGTGGAGCTGCAATGAGTTTGAACATGTTGCTATTTGCTTATGGTTTGTGTTCTTGTAAGCAGCATCTTATTTTGTGTAGACATGTTGCCCTTTACTTATGGTTTGTGTTCATATGAGTAGCATCTTATTTTCTGTGAATGTGGTAGAATATGCCTGGTTAATTTCATGCTAAATTGTTTAGTGATCAGTGCAATGTGATCAGTTTTGTAGGTGTGCAGTGGTCATCTACACAAAAATAGAGATTATGGCATTTTTTTTGAAGTCTCTGGATATTGAAGTAAATGAAGAATGGTGAAGGTGTCTATTTTGATGAAGTATGGTTACTAGAACTAAATGCTTTCCGATTGTGAAAGCTATTTTGGCTTAATTCTGGAGAAACTATGTTATGTAAGAATAATGCAATTTTTTGATGGATTTAGGGTGGTAATTGATGAATGCAATTCTGGAGAAACTATGTTTTGGTATTTATTATTATGTCAATCACATTCTATTGTATTATATGTAATTATGAATGGTGCATTTGTTGTTATTAGGTGCGGCAAAAGAACTAACGCATACAAAACTCTTGAGTGACAACAGATTCCCCACAAGAAAATCAAAATAACACGTTTTAGTGACAATTTTATCGTAGTAATTATTTTATGTGGAAGAGTGCTTGGTACACAAATGTTAATGACGAAATATGTTGTCACAAGAAATCATTAATGTAGATCCTTTTATGTGACAATGTGATGCTATGATGGCGAAATTTTACTACTTATGTGACAACAATATCGTCACTTAAATTAACTTTTTTGTGACAACAGTATTTTCGTCACAACTATATGTGACGAAACTAAAATTTTGCCACTTATACTTAATACGACGGGGTTAATGCGGCGAATTTTGTGACGATATATTTTGTCGTATAGGGTTCATACGACAAATTATTGAGGTTAAATGACGATACTTGGCGCCACAAAAGTTCACTTTTTTGTAGTGTATGAACATGATTCCAAGCGAACTGCACGTACGTATAGATCCCTCTAACTGGCGCAATCCTTTCCCGTTGAACTCCATTCAACTCTCGTCAGCTCGTCACGTTCTTGAATTGAATCAAGAGATGAAATCTAAGAAATCAAAATAAAAGAGAACACCTAAAGATGTATAGTTTGTTACACGAGTGTTCTACATTGATTCCTAGGATTTCTACTATTTATAGGATAGCTCTCCTTGAAAGATCTTCTTGAATCTCGGCCAGTCTCCATATCCAGTCGGGACAGAATCTTTCCAAGTATATCCGAATCTTTCCATTGAAGGCGTCTTTTCCTTTTGACAAGTCTTTGTTTCCGTTTGATAAGATCTTCTTGATCTTCGTGAATCTGCACACCAAAGACGAAAAAGAACTCCACAAGGAATAGATTACTAAAGGATATAAACAAAGAGTTTGATAAAGATTAACTTTCCATAAGATAAGATTCTATGAGATCAAGTTAAATCTTTACAAACTTACCCAAATATTCGATCACCTTTAAAAGATAATTTCCATAAAATCAACACCGAATATTTCAGTAAATAAATCAAACTAAAATAAAACCGAATTTTCCTTTAAAATAATTTTGCAAACAAGGAAATAAATCGAGTTGGACCTGGCAGTCCTGACTGTTCAATCAAGTTCGAATCGTGTTGGACTTGCGGTCCTAACAAGACCAACGGAGTCCATGGTGAGAACCTTGTTTCTTTTTCTTTTGTTAAATAATTATGTTTTTGAGATATTACATTTTTATTCACTTTGAAATAATTCTTGCAAAATGTTAACCTCAACAAACTTTAGATGGCTGCACCGTGGAGATTATAAAGTTACTTTAACCTTGTAAATATTTTGACATTAGTAACAAAATAACTGGGGTAAATCATATGCAACCCTTGAGTTTTAGGCAAAGGGTCTCTAATTAAAGTATTAGACCAAACCTCAAGGTGTGTTTTGATCCCTAGGTAAATTCAACACGCACAAAAAGATACGCCCGTAATATAATGATGATGATGATGATGACGACGACGACGACGTAACAATATCCCTAACTTTATTATTGTGTATACGTGTCATTTTTCATTGTCGCTTAGGTAGAATACATTCCTAACCTTTCTAAGGAGACATTTTCCTTTACAAAAATATCCAAAACCCGGGTGTTCTTGTCTTGCTTCAGTCTCTCTCACTTCTAAAAAACTCGACCTCGAGTGAATATCTATATAATCAATTGTTGATCTCCTTTAGCTAGTTTCTTAATCTTTTCATTCTTTGCGTGGAGTTTTGCTTTGGCTCTAACTTGAACATCACAACTATTTTGGTTGCCTTGATATTAGCATCGAACTTACTTTCTTAATTTACCAAAGATACGAATTGATGATTTTGTGTTTTATCTTCCTATCATCAGTCTTTTCATCTTAAATATACTTTAATATACTTTATGAATTTTCATCTAAGTTTTCATCTCATTTGTCAACTGAATTTTCGTCAAAAGTCTCATATGAATTCTTATCCAAATTAGCATTTGCATTACCTTATTTAATTTATCCTCCTTCTTCACATCAATTAAGCTTACATATTTTCTTGATATTTCAGCATGAATATTGAAATCACTTTCGAAATGGTTGCTTTGTGAACTGTTCTGGTAGCAGTGAAAAGTATATTGTTAATAGGGTAGTAAAAATTAATTTATTATAATCAACTTCATCCTCCTCCATGACCGTATTGTTGCATTGCATATACTCTCTTGCATCTACTCTCCTATCAGTTTGTGACTTCTCCCACTAGACAAAAACATAACTCCAAGGTTTACATGCCACCAACCTCGCTTGTCGAGGTTCATCAATTTTAGTGAATTCAAAGAACTGCTCACCCTCTGAAATCCACTCCAAGAAATATTTGTCATCAAACTTTCGTAGAACAACGGAATATGATGTCGAATATTGTAATTAAGTCAAAATTTGTTACTCTCCATAACGCCACTAAATAAGAGATTACCAATTCTAGTCGACTCTCCTTCTGAATTATCGATACTAAAATTGTGAAGAACGACCATCCTTCATGCCCTACATTACATGGCGATTTGGTTGATTTGGTTGTTATGAGGTTGAAGAGAAGCCATGTCTCAAATCCTGCACAGTGCTCATAATCCTTGGACTAGCATCATCCGGAATAACTCTTGTTGTGCCTCTCACAGCCATTAAACAAGGCGAAACCCTTGATCTGATGCCACTTGACATTGAACAAAAACGTGCAATCAACACACAAACATATAATTGATGAAAGAAAACTGAAATTCGAATAAAATTGCAATTTTATTAATAAGTAATTATAAGATAAATAAACATAATAAAAAAGAGCTATATATAGTTCTCACGAATAACCAACTAAAGTATAGGAACTGCATTATACTTGAAAAACATTTCAGACAGGAAGCATATCTAATAGTAATAAAATTCTTATAATATTGAAACTCTAATTAAATTAAAATCCTAATATATAAAGTCCTAAAACTCATAAGTAAGCTTTGTCTTAATTCGAAACTGCTTTGAAATCCATTTTTTGGACTCAAAGCTACTATATCCTATACTAGTAGCAATTCAACTGTCTTGATATCTTATTGGTCTTAATCAGAACACTGGATAAAAAGTTGTGATGATATCTGTGCAAACCTTTTTGTATTACGGATATATCCGAAATCCGGGATTTCTTCTCATAAGTCAAATTCTAAAAAGGGAAAAAGAATGAAACAGGTCTCTCAGGGAAAAGTTACTATACACAATCACTACAAATAGTTTTAACAACTTTCAATCACAAAACAAAGTTCCTTACAATAGAAGTCGACGCTAACCTTTGTAGTTTTATTGTTAATGTATTGTGTGAAAAAAAAATTATTCAAATCATCATTTTGCGGAATAGTTTTTCAAAAGATAGGCGCGGCAAGTTTGAAATTAGTATCTCCATTAATTATGACCTGATCTGTAATTTCTTCTTCCTAGAAATTAACAGATACAAGCCAACATGCACTCCATGCCCTGTTGAATTCATTTATTGTGACAAGTTCTACAACGCACGCCATGCTCTATTTATTTCATCTGATTGCTTTCTTAAAGAAAAGGATAAAGGCGAAACGAAACCAGAGTATACAATGATATAACCAATTTCACCATCCTTCGCAGTAAAATTATTTGTAATTGGACATTATTCAGCTTTTCTTACTTGGGGCGGTAAGTGAATATATATAATATACTTGTTATATATATACACACACTACTGGACAAGTGGGCATTAATTAACTTTAACAAATGGATTCATTTTTGGTCATCATATTCACTAAATTAATTACGGTGAAAAGAAAAATGGTAAGTTCATTATAATTATATATATACTAGCACTTTATTTTTTTCTTTCACTAACCAGATTCAGATATAAGAAATTTCATGTCGCTCCTTGCATAACTTAGAGATAAACAACTCAAAAATGACAAGGCTAATTAAAGAGCTGGAGATGATCATCGTGATAATTTATCAGAGCAATATATATATATATATATATATATATATATATATATATATATATATATATATATATATATATATATATATATATATATATATATATATATATACATTCCTATATTTATATATGTCTACTCTTTCTTTTAATAATAAAGTTCGGTTTGTAATCCAGGATTCGAACTTAGGCTTTAATCATTAGTGAGCAACATCCATGACCATTATATTTTTACCATTTGCATGTAAGTGAGTCCAACGAAATACGAAACAAAATAACATCTGAAAATGATTTAGTGTTCAAGTAGGCAATGATCAATTGTCACTCTCATAGTTAGGTCGAAGAATACCATTATTACATCACCTACTATTTATCTCCACTAGACAAGAGTAATGAAAGCGATCAATCTCGCTATTCAAGAAATCTTAGGACAAACGTGGTCTTATTTTTCACTATAAATAATCAACTTCACTCCTAGCAAAAATACACATCCCAATCGCCATGGCATCTCTTCACATTCCATGCACCACCACCTCCCCCCACCCCTACCTTAGCCCTTCCCCCCGCCCTCTCTTCGCCAAGCCCTCGCATTTCATCGTCCATGCAAAACGCACCCGCCGCATTCAAATTTCCTGCCAAAACCACGACGACAACTCCCAAAATATCGAACCTTCCTCAGGAAAAGTCGACAGGAGGAACGTTCTCCTAGGTTTGGGCGGCCTATACGGCGCAGCCAGCCTAAGTTCCGCCCCGGGAGCCTCGGCCAACCCCATACAAGCACCCGAGCTAGACAAATGCGGTGTTGCCACGAACGCGTTCACAGGGGAGGCACTGGACTATTGCTGCCCCCCTGTCACGAATAAAGTCGTCGATTACAGACTCCCCCCGGTTTTCCAAATGAAAATCAGGCCATCTGCTCATAGAGTCTCCCCTGAATACATATTCAAGTACAATCTCGCCATGGATCGGATGAAGCGCCTACCTAAAGACGATCCGCGTAGTTTTATGCAACAAGCAAATATCCATTGCGCTTATTGTAACGGAGCTTATGATCAACCAGGACAAGGCACTCTTGACCTTCAAGTCCACAATTCCTGGCTTTTCTTCCCTTTTCATAGATGGTACCTCTATTTCTACGAGAGGATATTAGGGAAACTTATTGGTGATCCCACATTTGCCTTACCTTTTTGGAATTGGGACAATCCCAAGGGTATGACAATGCCACCAATGTTCCTTGATCCAAAAGCAGCCATTTACGACGAAAAACGTAATCAGGCTAACCTCCCACCAGCCGTGATTGATCTCGGCTTCACGGGTAGCAAGGACCCTCTTCAAATAGTGGCTAATAACCTAACTATCATGTACTCGGAAATGATTCGTAGTAACTCTGACGTGTATGATTTCATGGGAAAACCTTACCGTGAAGGTTCTAAGGTCGATCCAGGGCCTGGTGCAACCGAACGTGGCTCTCACACCGCCGTGCACGTGTTTGTTGGTGATCCAAGGGAGAAAAGTGGAGAGGACATGGGTAATTTTTATTCGGCGGGTCGTGATCCGTTGTTCTTTTGCCACCACGCCAATGTCGATCGAATGTGGACATTGTGGCAATACTTTTTGCCAAACAACAAAGTGCCTGATAAGAGAATTACCGACCCTGATTTCCTAAACGCCGGTTTCTTGTTCTACGACGAGAACGCTCAACTCGTGCGAGTTACCGTTAAGGATTGTCTCGACAACCTACGTATGGGATACGATTTCGAGAGAATCGATCTACCCTGGCTGGATTACAGGCCTCCACCTCAAACCGCTAGAGCTAGGATCGTAAGGACTAGCACTAATGCTCCCAAAGCAGAGACTCTGTTCCCTCTGAAACTCGACCGAGTCGTGAGGTTCGAGGTTCAAAAGGCTAAGAAAGGAAAAGCTGATGAGTTGCTTGTGCTGGAGAATATTACGGTGGATACGAGTAAGTTCTTGAAGTTTGACGTTTTTGTTAACGACGAAGACGACAATGCAGTGGAGCTCGACAAGGCAGCGTATGCGGGGACTTACGCTCAGGTACCACATAAAACGAAGGAACAAACTGCGACGACTACGATCAGGCTGAAGCTGACGGACTTGTATGATGATATGGATGTTGGTGATGATGAGAGTATTGTGGTGACATTGGTGCCGAGGCATCAGGGTCCTGGGGTTACCATTGGTGGCATCAAGATCATCGAGGCTCCGGCTAAACCGAACGCTGCACCTGCACCGTCTAGTTGATTTTGAGCATTCGTCGATTTGTCGTGTTGTTTGAATAAATCTAATTCGTGTTTTTAATGTTCAGGTTGTCGATCAGGTGTGTTTTGTTTGACATTCCAATGCTGGAATGATGCTTCGTTATTGTGATTTGGAAATAAAAGTTTCTATGCTTGAATTTGAGAATTGTGTTATTTAAGAAGAATCTTTTGTACTTTGCTCGATCACAAAAGTTCTGTATCTAAAAAGTGTGCCAATTTCACTTTACTCTTTATTTTCACTATTGAGTATTATCAGTACGTAACTGGGGATTTATAAACTTATAAATATGCACACGCTAGTTATGGTTTTTGCAAATAAAATAATTGGCATGTCATCAGTGAAGTTTATATGGTTACATGTTTTTGTCTCAATATCACGCGGCACGTATTATATATAATTGTACTTGGGAAATAATAATCTTTTTTCAAATAGGTAAGCCTGCACACGTATATGCCAAATTTTGGATTTCAGATTTAAGATATAAAAAGAATTGAGGAATCAAATCAAAAGTTATAAATACAAAATGCTTATTAATTATCTTGTAAAGATTGAATATATATAGTAGACTGGGATATAAAATATGAAAGGATGATTCTCTCGTAAATAATGAATATACGTAGATTGCAATACTTAATTTATTTCGATAATTTGATTTTATTAGGTTCTTAATTATTTCTTATTTTTTAGGCTAGGCTTTCTCTATTTTTGTCTTATTTTTCCTGAAAAAAACTTTGAATTATTGTTGTTTTTATTTTTGTGTGTGTGGATACAAACTTATAAGAGCTCTCAAATAAAAAAATTATTGAAGTAACCATGAAAACCTGAAGGAGAAAAAACTACAAAAATATATTGGTTATTTGAATGTTATAAATAATTTACCAAGATAAGTTGAGTATTAAAATACAATAAAAAACGTATAATATTGTTGACAACTGAGTACATATATAATTAAATGGGTATATTTATGAGTAGCTACGAAAAGGCAAGGACTTAAGAAGCAGAAAAACTTATGCAAGTTATTAACTTAATAAGAGTAAATGACAATATTCTTATGTTTTAAAAATATAAGAACTTTTTAAATGATAGACCACATGGTGTTATGAAATACATTTATTTCGCCCTCATTTTTCTTGATTTTTATTCCGCACACCGTGCACGGATCAATTACATAATTGCAACACATCTCCAAAGTTTCAAGTTTCAACTTAAACACTGTCATATGAACCCGTATAGTATACCGACGTCGTTTTGGAAAAAAAAAAAAGGATTCCTGCTTAATTCGTCACTTCTTTACCGGTGTTTTAAACAGTTAGGATTAGGATGATCCAGGTACGTACGTACTTGAAATCTGCATGTCGTAAATTTCCTTTAATTAGTAGTGCTCATTTAGAAATTGAGTATAGTCTATTGTTTTTATTTACAACTCAAGGTTGTAATCGAGATATTAAGGGAGAGTTTATTATATGTTAAGAAATTTGGAAATCATCCATGCATGTCCATTTAAAGCATGCATGCAAGCTCAGAAATTTAAAATATAAATTACCTATAGCTAGTTGCCTCATATTCTCGCGTGTATCATTAATTGTTTCTGACCCGTTGTCCATATAATTTACTCCGGCCTACAATTAGAGAGACCATTACAACATCTATCTTCTGGGGCCTTGAGTCCAACCACCTTATCTTCAGAAAAGGATGACCCCGAACCCGGTGTGTTTTTAAGAATATAAAACAGGAATCTCCGTTCAGTAATTTCAATTATAAGAAAGTAGAATATGCGTAATCAAAACTTAAGTTTAGTAGTAAGTGTTAGAAAAAATAATACTGCAACAAAAATAGAAAACGAAGATTGCCTTGAGGCGTGAAAGAGTACTTATCTAAAGGCAATATTTCACCCACTATTTTGTATAGAAGAAATTAGCCTACGGAATACAACAAAGTTTAAGAAATATTTTGAGACAAGTGCAGAAAATTGGATGAATAGTAATTCGTCCCACATTATTAATTTATAGAAGATGAAGAGACTATTCTGAATGGGTGCATCTTTTCCAACTTTTTTTCGGAGTGTGTTTTAAACCAAAAATTGCATCTGCTCATCTCAAATTTAAATTCAAATTAATTTAGATTTTTTAAAATAACATTAGTAAATCCAAAAAATAAATTTCATATTTAATAATTAAACATAAATCTGAATTAAATAATTCATGCCCAAGATGCCCTAAGTGCCCATCTTTGACTTTTAATAAGAAATTACTACAAGGCCCCAAAATCCAAAGTCCAAATCCCATACAAAAGTCCAACTCATTTGTAAACACTATATTGGGCAAATACATATAAACTCATTTATTTAGTCATCTTCTTCCAATGTGAGATATCTCCCACATGTCACTTTACACCTTACACACACAACACACAAAATATCAACAGTAAGAACTATGCGTAATATCAGCTTAAAACGTGACCTTCCGAAATTTGCACGAAACTCTTCTATAGCTTGTTAAATGTGTAAAAATTATTTATGAATTCATAAACTCTGCAAAAAATTACCTCCTTTAAGTTTCAAATAAATTCGTATTTTTTTTATTGGCAGCTAAATTGCCCTTAATTCAAGTTTTATGAATAAACATTTATCTATGTTTCAAAAAATATTTTATCTTTAAAATTTTCTGAAAAATAAGATTTTTGATTTAGAAAAACCAATAAAAATAACTTTATGTAATAAAAAATAAAACAAAATAGGGGTTTCGTGCATGATTTTCAAACCCAATGGGGTTCTCGTAGGTTTTCAAACCACAATAGAGTTATATGTAAAACTTTAAAGGATAGAATTAATGGACTTTTCAAAGAGGAAAAAAATACTCAAAAAACAAGTCTACTCTCACATATGTGGTGTTTGCAAACTCTTAAAAAAAAAGTTAAAATCAGCTTTGGACTTAAATTAAGTTGTTTGGAGTGTTTGCAAATCTAGCTTCTATGATTTGAAACTTTTTTTAATCTAAAAATCATCACAATCTTGAAGTTGGTAAAGAGATGCTTCTAGTTTATGTTAGCAATTTTAAAATAAATTAAATTACCTATCCAATTATACCCTGACCTTTGGTTATCAAATAAAAAATCATGTCTAATAATTCTAATCACTACGAAAGATCTGGACCCTTTATTCTACAGCAAACAAAAAATATTACCACTCTAGAAATGGTTTATAAGTTTTTATTAATTATTAAATTGTTTCATACCATGTTGACGAGTTTAATTTATTAACAGGTTCATTGAATTCAATTTTCTGATAGAGATATCTATAAATTAAATCATTCTTACAAACTTTTTAATTAATTTGTTCAAACGTAATTAAGTTTTCAAAGTCATAACTGCAAATTAATTTTAACAATCTAGCAAACTAAAAAACAATATGGGTGTGAAGTGTAAATAGTTCTTATTATTATATTTATTTTCTATTTTTTTGCGATTACTTCAATATTTTAAAGTTGTAGTATTCTCTAATTGTAATATATTTAGATGATGATAATATATAAGTTATGGGTACTATAGTCAAATTAGTAGAATCACTTTTTTTCTTGCAAACACTCGATCACAAAAACATCAACTTTTAGATTATTTTCCAAATACCTTCAGCTTTTTTGAGCTTTAACTTAAATTATGAACTTCTGCTTTTTGAGAATAGTTTGCAAACACCACCATAGAGTGAGTATATTCTACTCTCAGAAGGAGTTATACGAAAAATTGATTATGTGAGAAATTTATGAAACCACAAGGGGTTCTAGAAAATTATCAAATCGTAAGAGGGTTTTGTGCAGATTTTTAAAACCACAAAGGGTTTTAAGCATTTTCCCAAACTATGCTACATATATACATACACACATACACACACACACACACACACATATATATATATATATATATATATATAGTAGAAAGACCTTGGACGTTGAATCTAATGAAAGAGACAAAGTGTACTGGGTATATAATAAACTGAAAACAAGTAAATGATTTAACTACAAAATCTAAAATATAGTGAAAGACATACAATCTGTAAGTCAGTAAGAGCAACAAACATCTAGTATCTAAACCATCTCTTGTTAGTGGTTTAATAGTAACGTCAACAAGGCCAATATGAAAGAATTCATTGTTATTGTTGAAATAGTGTCGAATTTCGGAAAACAATTATAAAGTTTGTTCATGACCGAATAAAGATAAAGCTTGTTCTCCAGTCTTAATAGTATAGGTAAGCCTAAAATTCGATACTGATCTTTTGTAAATTGAAATTTTTTCTATATTTGGAGGTAGCCAATTAATAAGTCTTTGTCTTTGTCTTTTATTTTTTTTTTTTTTTTTCTGTTCTAAGAACAATATTATAATTAAAAAAAAAAAAAAAAACTGATGTAGTAGTAGAAGCGGCCATATTTTTGACATGTGTGCTACAAACAACCTTTAGATCAAACAATGGATTTATAAGGCACGAAATCTAAGCTAATTACCACGCATTGAAGTCTTAACTTGTATGTTATATAAATATATTAAAATTACTATATATTTCTCCACATTTTTATGGCTCTATGTATATGATCTACCTCGACTTCAGTTGAACTGTGGCAGAAATTTTTCTGGAAAGAGTTTCTACCCCCATCTAGGTCCATTGTTTTCTGGCGTGCAACGTTTAGTTACCTCCCATCCGAGGATGTTTTGATGAAGAAAGGTTTCAACGTTGCCTCAATATGCAGATTATGTGGCTCGAGTGCGAAGTCAATAGCCCATCTTTTTGTCCAATACCTATTCGCCGCTAGTGCATGGACTGCAATTCAGAGAGTTTTTAGGCATCGTATTAATACCACAGGCTCACTTACCTTCTTGTTCATGGATGCTGCCAACGCCCGATTTAGCTCACAAGTGCATGCTCCGTGGGTCTCGGTCAGGGTTGCTTGTGTGTGGCTTCTATGGAAAACTTGCAACCAGATATATTTGAAGATGTTCCTCCGAACATTACAACTTTCTTGAGACAAATTTGGCGACTGATCAACATGGAGTTTTTTTGATTTGGTTCGGCATCTAATGTGGAAGATTTGAGAATTTTGAGGATGTTTAGGATGTCAATCTTACCCCTTAGAGCACCTAGAATCATCTCGATTTTGTGGCACCCGCCGTTGGAGATGTGGATAAAGTGTAACAGTGGTGGTTGTTCTTTCGGCACTCTAGGTTTGGGTGGAGCTATAGGCGTTTTTAGAAATTATCGGGGATTTCCTCAGGGGCTGTTTTTGGTTCTATCTCGATGCAGTTTTTGCTTTTGAAGCTGAGTTATGGGCGGTTATTGAGGCGATTACTAAAGAAGTGGATTTTAATTGGACATTTTATGGTTGGAAAGTGATTCTACCTATGTAGTTAACTTGCTCAATTACAAATCTCACAAAGTACTATGGAGAATGCGCTTGAGATGGTTAATCTGTTTACGGTATATTAGCGGGATTCATTTTCAAGCTTCCCACATCTTTAGTGAAGGGAACAAGGTGGCGGATGCACTTGCCAAATATGTAGCAGAACATGAAGGCGAACACGTGGACTTCGTCTCCTCAATTTATTTCGGCTTTTGTCAATACTGATATTTATAACAATGAGAGCTATATATAGATTTTGCTAGGTCTCTCGGCTTTCCATTGATGTATTAACTCTTTCTTTCTTTTAATTCAACTCGAGCCACAGATCAGACGGGCCTGCATCGTTCACTCAAAAAAATGCGGAATTGTTTTCTTGGTTGTAGAGTTTTAAATTTTCAATAACCAGTTTCTCAATAATTGTTGTCTCAATGAGAGTAATCAGGATGATGGTAAAGATAAATTAAAAAACCTACGGAAATAAAAAATTATGATCATGATTGAAGGTTTTCAACAAACTTGATGTAGGAGATAATTGTCCTGTCCAAATTCCCTTTCCCGAAAGTCCTTATAGTGGTTTAATATATAAGTTAACTGATTATGGCTGCATATCTTGAAATTAGGTGTAGTTATAGAAACTACCTATATTATTAAATGTTGGAAGTTAGTTTACTCAACTTGAACTTAATTGTGTTGGTTTTCATTTGCTAGTTAAGGGATATTTGCAAAAGCATATATATAAAGAGCTTGTTCACTACTTTTGCTTAAATTCACTTTAAGTAACTTTTGAAAAAAAATTGGAAGTGTTTGCAAATCTTTTAAAAAAGCTATTTAAAGCATTAATTATATGTTTGCAAAAATAATGAGAAAGGCTTTTCCTTGTAATTTCTTTTTTAAGAATAACATATTTCCAGAAGCAGTTGGAGAAGCACCCCTAGCCATGCTTTATGAGCTTGTGTTTTTTCTTACTTTTTTTTCGACAAGGAGAAACAAAAATCATTGTTCAAAACTCTAAAAATTTGCCTGCAAAAGCCAATAAACTTTTTTCATAAGCATTTGCAAACAACTCAAAGAATATATTAGTTAGATTAGTTTTTTTTTTTTTTTTTAGAACTAGAAATATATTACTAAAAAAGGGGGGATACAATAGGGTGGCCCCATCACAAAATACAGATAAAGGAATCAAGTTTAAAGGGACAATTCCAGAAAATGAGTTGTCCCTCGCCCAACATGCCAAAAAATGAGCTGCATAATTGCAGTGCCTAGGAATAAATTTGAACTTCCACTTAGGCCAAAATAACCAAGCTTTCCTAATAGCTAAAATCGTTTCTTTTGATCTCTAGTTGCCTTGAGAGTTCGGAGCATGGAATTGATCAATTACACTTTGATTATCGGATTCAAAACAGGCTCTTTTAATCTTGAATTTCTTTGCCCAAAAAACTGCCTTCAAAATAGCTTGTGCCTCTCCTGCTTCTGCATCAAGACATTCAACACTGTCTGCATGAGTAAACACAATTGATCCTTCAGCATTCCTCCAAATTGATGCAACAGAAGACACTTTGTTAGCAGCAAACGTGGCGTCAGAATTGATTTTAATCCATTGCTTTGAAGGAGGTTGCCAACACAAACTGAATGATGCTCCTTTCTTGAACTTCTTGATTTCTGATTGAGCTTTGGTGTGCATGATGGTCTGCTCTTTCACCTTATTAATCAATTCTTGGATCACCATCTTTCCTTTGTTATGAACTATATTATTCCAGGCAAACCAGATAGCATTCATAAGGCAAACAACAAAGTTTGTGAACTCCTGCTGAACCTCCCAATCTTCCAACTTGTTCTTAGCATAATCTACACAGAAAACCAGAAAATCAGCGAAGGAAAAGTGCTTAAATTCAACAAGTCTAATGCCCCAATTAGAAGAAAACCTTAAAATCTCAGCAATATGACATCTCAGGAAAAGATGGTCCACAGTTTTAATTTCAAGCTCACACAGAGGACACAAAGGTATTGTCAATTTTAAAGATGCTATTAAGCTTAGAACGAGTGGGGAGCACATTGTTAGCACATTTCCACCACAATAGCTTGTTTATATTGTGGATATCAGCTTTCCATATCATGTGCCAAACCACATCAGGTGATACACTTCTCTTGTTCCTGATAATGGACAAGTAGGCACTATTCACAGAGAAAGATCCAGTTTTTTAAGGAGCCCAGTAGAGCTCCAATGGTTCTTGGGAATCAGCAATAGGGATTTTAATAATCTCAGTCACTGATTCTGGCAAGAATAAAAAGTTAAGCAGAGGAATGGTCCATTCTACCAACCCATTTTCCATAAGGTCACCCACAGATGGACAAATCAGTTGATGATCCACTTGGTTATCTTTCAAAGCAGGAATTCCAAAGTCAATAGATGGAATCCATGGATCATTCTAGGTGCTGACTTCAGAGCAAACTTTCAGTTTATGTCTAATTCCTATCTTGATGATCTCCCTGCAAAGAAAAATGTCTTTAGCAATCCAAGAAATAGGAGAAGATGGAATACTCATATAAGAAAAAATTTTACTCTTCACATATTTGTCTATGAACAAGTTAATCCACAGTTTCTTATCCTTCACAGTAATTTGCCATGTAAGCTTAGAAACCAAAGCTTTATTATGGTCTCTCATCTTTCTGAATCCAATACCTCCCTCAGATTTAGATAGGCAAAATGCATCCCAGTTTTTAAGATGGAGGATGTTCTGCTTCATGTTCTCTCCCCACCAAAATCTCATCATGATACTGTCCATTTTATTGATAATGGCCACGGGCAACAGAAAGTTTGCCATTTGATAGGTGGGGAGAGCTTGAGCCACTGCATTGATGAGCACCATTCTACCGTCCTGAGGAAGGGTGCCACTCTTCCAACCTGCAAGCCTCTTACTCATTTTACCTGTCAAATCGTCAAAACCTAATTTCCTCCTATTAGTTTTGCAAAAGTGAATGCCAAGGTGAAGAACTTTATGATTACACTCTTAATGCCAAGATCAGAAAAAATCCAGTCTTTATCAGTAGCTAAAGAGTTGGAGCTGAAATGAATGAAATATTTTCTTTTATTAATCACTTGACTTCCCCAAATCTCAAAACATTCCAAGCATCTTTTGATTGCCTCAACATCTTTGTTATTATTTCTGCAAAAGATAGTTCAATCATCAGCATAAAATAAGTGAGAGATAGGCTTGCACCCTCTTGCTATGTTTATGCCAACCAGATTGTTACTCATTTCCTCCTTAAGCAGAAGTCTGGATAATAACTCAGCATAGATAATGAATAGGTATGGGGAGATGGGATCACCCTGTCTCAATCCCCTAGAAGGTTTAAAATAACCACAAGGAGCACCTTCAACAAGCACAGAGAAAGAAGCAAAGTTAAGACATTTAGCAATCCAGCCCCTAAACACCTTATTGAAACCAAGACTCTTCAAAATACACAGAAGAAGGGGCCATTCCACCCTATCATAGGCTTTTGAGAGGTCCACTTTTAAAGCAATATATTTCTTTTTGGTACCTTTTCTGCTATTAAGAAAGTGCATCATCTCATGGTTGATAATATTATTCTCACGAATTTGCCTATCTCTGACAAAGGCAAATTGAAGAGGAGAAATAATATTCTCAAGATAGCCTTTTAATCTGTCAACAATGATTTTAGAAATGACTTTGTAGGTAACATTGCACAGACTAATAGGTCTGAAATTCTCAACTTTACAAGCTCTAATGACTTTAGGTATCAAAGCAATAAAGGTATGGTTGAAGTCTGGTGGAATGTTTTATTAAGAAAGAAAGCTTGCACCGCTTCAACCATATCCTTGCCAACCACATGCCAGAATTTCTTGTAAAATAGACCAGAGAAACCATCAGGCCCAGGACTTTTATTAGAGCTAATATTGAAGAACACTTATTTAATCTCTTTAGCACAAGGGATTTGAGAAAGGAATTAATTATCATGCTCTTGAATAATACTAGGGAACAAACAAGGAATCTCCTCAATGAAAGGCAAATCAGAAACATCAAGCTTACTTCTAAAGAGATCAGCAAAGTAATCAGAAAAATAGGTACCAGTATCCTGCCATTTATAGAGCTTGACACCTGCAGAATCTTTGAAGAATTCAATCCTATTACTTTTAGCTCTAATCATAGCAGAGATATGAAAAAATTTAGTGTTAGCCTCTCCCTCCTTGGCCCAATGCTCTTTAGCTCTCTGTTTCCACATGATCTCCTCTTGCTTTAGTATAGCATCTAACTCCCATTGAAGACTACCCTCTTCTTCCATCACAGCCTGATCTTGGATTTGGTCTTGTAACCAACTGATTTTCCTAGTGATCTCAGCTTTTTTCAAATTCAAGTTACCAACCACTTTTTTGCTCCAAACCATGAGGGTCATTGTTTTTAATCATAGTTCTGTCTAAAGGTTGACATCTTTTATTAACAATCTAACTGCTACTAATGATGTGAGCACAATCTTCTCTATCAATCCAGAGATTTTCAAACCGAAAAGGTTTCTTTTTGGACACCTGATTGCAATCTAAGGAGAGGAGAATAGGTCTATAATCAGATTTTAAAGCAGACAGATGATAAATCTTAGCTTTAGGATACAAATGACACCATTCAACATTAGCAACACCTCTATCTAATCTCATACGGATATTAGCAACACCTTTTTTTTATTATTCCATATAAAGATGTTACCTGAGTAACCAAGATCCAACATCTGGAGATTGTCAAGATTTGGTTCCATCATAGATTTAGAGGTGGATGGAGTAGGAACTCCTCCTTGCTTTTCCCCTTGGTTCAAGACCCCATTGAAATCACCAAGCATCACCCAAGGCTCTTGATTACAAGGCTTTAGCTCCTCAATATCTTGCCAAAACAAGTGCTTAGTTTTGGTTTTACACGGGCTATAAATACATGTGAAAAACCAAGCTTCATCAGAAAACCAATTGGAGATATGACAATGAATAAACCACATACTTTCTTTGATGATTTTAACGAAAAATCTGTCAGACCAAGCAAGGCAAAGGCCTCCAGACAAACCAACAGGTTCTACAAAAAGAAAGTTAAACACAGACGAAGAAGAGAGAATTTTTTTGGCTTTTTCAACATTGGAAGTTTTAGTTTCAGACATAAATAAAATATCCGGCCTTGTTTTTTTAAAGAAGGGATTTGAGCGCCCTCACTGTTGAAGGTTTGGCCAAACCTTGACAGTTCCACGCTAATTCCGATGGTGAATTCATGGTTGCTCCCCCTCTGGGGCTGCGAGATTTGGATTGTGAGGTCTGAAATTTCCTCGATACGAATCGAGTTTCCTTCTTCAGCTGTCACGTTTCTTCTACGGTAAGTTCTGATCCTTCTGAAAATGGTAGTTTCAATGCTGATTTCATTCATCTCTTCATTACCATCATCGTTAGATGTAATATCTGTTTGCTGGTCTTCATTATCTTGGTTCACCAAGATCTCATTCTCCTGATCTATCTTTTCCAGCCAGTTTAAATTATTTGCCGCTTAAATCAGACTGTCGATAGCCTTTGTTGATTTGGGCCTCTTTGAATCTTCTGAGCTTAGATCATCAGGTTTCCTTTTGGATCCGCTAAGGGCCTGATTGCTGATAAATCCCAGCGGTGCTTTGAATCCACATGGGCCTGAGAATCGTTTTGAACTAGGCCCACTAGTAGACAACTGGGCTAAGTCCAGCTTCTCGGTAAGTTGGATAAATGATTTATCCACGACGAAACTGGGTGGGCTCGCCTTAGTAGGAATTGAGTGGGCCATAGGTATATTTTGGAAGGTGATTTGACCCATAGCCGTTGGGATTTTTTGGAACCTGGACTCAACTTGTGGACCATTGGTAGAAAGGGTAGATTTGTCTTTTTCCACCTGTGACGTTTCTGGCCTTTCTTCTGTCTGGATCTTTGACTATGTTTGAACTACATCATTTTCCGTCGTCATCCCTGGTTCCAAAATATTTGATCTCAAATCCACCGTTATCATTTCTCCTTCGTTTGAGTCTACAATGTAGTTCATCGGAGCATATCTTCTCGGTCGATTTCCCCAGTCCAAAGTAACCTCGACTGGATTACCTGGTTTGCCGTACGGTTTCTTCCTATTGATTTCGATTTTCAACCAAGAACCAAAAACCTCAATCAATTGTGATGGTGGAGGAAATGTGAAGCCTTCTTCAGGGAGACATTCGTCCCTTTTGTGTCCCACCAGACCACAGCAATAGCAGAATTCTCCCAGCCTTTCGTATTTAATGTCGCTAATTATTGGAGTTTTTTTGGGAATATTGATAATAACTTGGTCCACCAGTGCTTTGAGTAGATCGATTTCCACTGTGATTCTAAGATCTTTTCTCCATTTGGTGGATTTGTCAGTCTTGGCACTTATAAATTTTCCGACTGCGTTTCCTATGGTTTTCACCATATTTTTCGTGACAAAGCAAACTGGGATGTCTTGAGCATGAATTCAGAACTCAGTTTTGTCCAACTTGAGTTGGGTGAAAGCACAATTTGGATCCCATCTATTGACCAACACTTGATGTCCTCTGAAGTTCCATGGACCTCTTTCAATGATCTTTTGTGCTTCACTCTCTGTATTCAGAATAACAGCTAATGAGATGTCCCCCATGTTTATAACTTCAGGATTGTTATGTATACCCCAAGCCATAAGAAGTGTTTTACTAAGAGCTAGAAAGTTCAACGGTTTTTTGGTAGTAAAGACTTTGGAAATAACAGCAAATTGATCTTCTGGATTATCCATAGCAAAAAGAAAAGGAGAAAGACAAAATAAAATACCACGAACAGAGGACGCACACAAAAGGGGAAAACGAAAAAGGAACATAACACACAGAAATGGAGGGAGAAGCAATGCGAAAAGAAGAAGATGAAGCTCGAAAGGAAAAGGGTAAAGGAAAAACAAAGCGAAGAAAGAAGAAGAAGCAGAAGAGACAAAGCAACGGTCAGAAAATCCACAAGAGCGAAAGAGAATTCTTAGAAAGAGAAAGTTTTTTGCACATAGCCATTAGTTAGATTAGTTTAACAGCATTTAGTTTGTAAGATGCTAGTTGTTCGGTGTTACATTTAAGCATGATCAACCATTCTATGTTTGAAGTGATTATCCAGAGAGAATATTACGCACTTGTATACTCAAATACTTAATGAAAATCAGCAATTTTCTAAATGTAGGTGAAAATCCATTTGTTTGTAACTCATACCCAGTAAGACTCTTATGTGCGGTAGTTCCTTTTTCTTCATGAAATTTTTGTTTATCTTAAGTGATCAATCAATATTGCTTTAATATGATAGATGATTAAAAACTAAAAGTTCAATTGGTATTAATTTATCAAAACTTAAAAAATTGGTACGGTGAGCATGGATCAACGACTATGGCAGCTGCAAGTATGATATTGAGAAATTCACATGACCAAATTATTTTAGATTGAATATGAGAGCTCTCCTCGAACAATAAACTCGATTTGACGAACTTAACGAAGCCAGCATTGACAAAGGCATGGATAAAAAGGTCAAGAGAGAAATTGTGAGTATTGGTTCAAAACTGGAGTTGCAACTAGGAAACTTGTTAAGTTGTAATTGGATGACGGACACAGTAACTTGAAACACGCTAAATAGTTGACTAGGCTTAGTCAGAAAAGTTGATTTTTGAGAGTTAGTTATAACAGTCAGTTTCAGTTATTCTGTTAGACGCTTCAATGCGGGACCAGTCAATTGTATAATTACTTGATCAATTAGTGCAGAAGGATAGTGAGTGCTATAACACACGAAATTAGTTAGATCAGTCTCTCATCTCTACAAAAACTCTCCTTTATTCCGAATAAAAGATTGGAAAACTCTCGTTTATTGCTTGAAAGAACTGAGACCATCACTCATTCTATTTTTTATGGACTCAAAAACAGTCCTTTAATTAGTACATAAACAAGTGAGTGTTACAACACACGAAATTAGTTAGATCATTCTCTCACAGAAACTTGAAAGAAGTAAAGAATGTTCTTGATTTGAGGAGAAATTTAATTTCCCTTGGTGAATTAGATAAAAAGGAGTTTCAGTTCACATGTAACGATTGTATCTTTAGGGTACGAAAATGCAGTATAAAGGTCATGAGAGGTTCTAGGAACAATGACCTATATACATTTGAATGAAGGTGATCAAATGATCCATTGTAACTGTAGTAGCGGGGAGTTTGGCTAGACTTGAGATAAAGCATATGAGGTTAACCCATGTGAGTGAGAAAGGCTTGATTGAGCTCACTAAGCAAGGTCTTCTAGAGAGATACACGCTTAAAAAGTTGGAAATCTGTGAGAACTTATATTTGGTAAATCAAGTAGACAAAGTTTCGGTTCTGTACAACATAGAACTTAAGGCATACTAGATTACATTCATGTTGGTTTGTGGGGGCCATCAAGGACTTCTTCTCACTCAAGAGCAAAGTATTTTCTACGAATAGTTTATTATTACTCGAGAAAGATATGATTGTATATATTGAAGTTGAAGGATGAAGCGTTTGAGGTGTTTAAGAACTGGGTAACTGTAGTACAACTCAAATAAGGAGAAAAGTTAAGAGGGTTAGAAGAGATAATGGCATGGAGTTTTATGCTGAATAATTCAACAGTATTGTGATAGTCAAAGATTTATGAGACACAAAACTGTAGGAAGGACCCCTCAAAAAAATGGGCTTGCTCAAAGATTCAATAGAACCATTCTTGAGAGAGTAAGATGTATTCTTCAAACTGCAGGTTTACCAGAAGTGTTCTAGACAGAGGTTTTTGCAACTGTAGCTTACCTAATCAATAGGGATGGCCTTATAATTGGATGGTGTTGCCATTTGGCCTTTCAAATTCACTAAGCACATTCATGAGGTTGGTGAACCAAGTATTCACGCCCTACATTGATAAGTCTGTTGTTGTCTATTTTGATGATATCTTAATTTTTAGTAAGAATAATAAGCAACACTTGGAGCATCATAGTTTTATGCTAACATGAAGAGGTGTGAGTTGTTTTTCAGAAGTCTTGTCTTCTTAAGTTTTATCATATCTGGTCAAAGCATCTAGGTTGACCCCTAGCAAAGTGGTGGCAAATGAAAAGTGGTCGTTTCCAACAACTATTCGTGATATATGATGTTGGCATGGTCTTGCTTCATTTTAATGATATTTTATTGAATGATTGAACACTATCATGACTCGCATCACATCATTGAGTGCTTGAAGAAGGAGAGATTTCAATGGTAAAAGAATGCGTAAAAGAACTTATTTATACTCTAAAGAATGATGACAAAAGCTTATGTTCTAGTACATTCAGATTTTGACAAAGTACTTGACGTTAATTTTGATGTTTCTAAAGGTGTGGTGTTTAGCCAAGAAAGTAGTCTATTGCTTTCTATAGTGAAGATTTGAAAGAATGTAGGCAATATTATTCAACTTACTATGACAAGGTATTCTATGCAATTAACTGTTAGAGTTTTGAGTTACTGGAATCATTATCTTATTGCCAAAGAGTTTATTCTCTTCTTTGATCATGAGGCTCTCAAGTATATCAATGGAAAAAGCAAGCTCAACTCTTGGCATGCAAAGTGGGTTGAATCTCCTCAATCTTATACTTTTCATGTCCAACACAAATCGTAAAAACAAATTCAAGTGGCGGATGCATTAAGTCAAAACATTCTTTAATCTCCATGTTGCAAGTAGAAGTTTTAGGTTTTGATATTCTTAAAAGATCAATACAAAAGTGATCCTCATTTTAGGAAAACATGGGGAAGATGCTCGAATGGTCCTTCTAATCACTTCTATTACAAGCATGGATCAAAGCATGGAAATATTTCGGTTATGTTTCATAATGTTTAAAAAGTATTATTCAAAAATTAAAAAAATGTCATAAGTTCATAAATTAAATTATTTTTCTCATTGCTTATTAAACAGTTGCAGATAAATTCAAAATTCAGAAGTAAATTACATGACACACATTAAAAGTATCCTATTGATTCTTCCATACCGTAATTCCATTGCTATATGTGTTTAATATACTTAAAACAATCTCATTGATTTGTGCAGGAGAAAAATTGAATTATAAATCGCTAGTAGAATATATGCGGCAAATAAAACTAAAATAAAATACTATTTTTTGTTTGATCAGTGATATGATGCAATAATAAAAAAATTTAGAAAATAGTTTGATATGTAAAGGATCATATAACTACTCAATCAGCACAACTAAAACTAATATAAGATCAACAATGAGAATTCATATATATAAGAATTCTTATCAGTTAAATGAGTAAGCAACTATCATAATAAAACCAAGGGTAAACATAAAATCCTTTCGGTGGAGTGGAGACACAGAACCCAACTAGCTAGGCAACTAATAGTCCAATATATTCCCGAAATCGTTTAGTTTCGAGACTACAATACCATTTCATTTCGGTCGGCTAAGAAAATAAAAAATTTTGACTGTTTCGTACTGAACTACTCGATATTTTAATCCATGATTACAACATGGATGGGCTGGGATATCGCAAGACATGTGAGTAGTGTCGAATTTGTCACATAGCAAAAACTCAAGCTCAAAACATTGGCTTATACACTGTACCAGTTCCAACGTCACCTAGGAAAGTTGTGAGCTTGGATTCTGCTGTGGGACTCCAGGATCTCAAAGGAATAAAGACTCCATTATGATAGTTGTATCTTTGTCTTCTAAAGTGGCTCATTTTGTTTCTTGTAACAGATGATGGATGCTACAATTATTGTTGATCATTATTTTCGACTTATTCTTAAAATCCATGGCATCCCAAAGAGTATGACATCTGATCCGAATTTCAGATTATGAGTCATATTTGGCTCACTCTTTGGTGTAAAATAGGGACTGCTTTGCAATTTAGACATCTCACCATCCTCAAATTGATAGACAAATCTAAGTACCAAATAAAAGCTCAGGAAGGAGTGTCGTTCGAAGCAATATTCGACAATGGGACCTAACACTTGCTCAAGCAGAGTTAACTTACAAACAATCTTGCAATCAAACGTCGGGGGCTATTGTATTTGAAATAGTTTATGAAAATAGTCTGAATAGCCGTTTGGATTTAGTTTATATTCTTTTTGTCATTTTTATAGTGGAAATGTGGATGATAGAGCCAAGGTCATCAAGAAATACATGAGCGCGCCGCCAAACAAAATAAAAGGTACAAAACGATTGATGCTGACAAACATCGCATGCCTAAGCATTTAGAGAAGGGGGTTTGGTTTGGGTTCATTTGCAAAAAGAGCGATTTCCGAAAGGAAGACATGGTAAACTTTAACCATGAGTAGAGGTCCCATTCAAACTTCTTCAATGAGTTGGGGAGAATGCTCATGAAATTGAGCTCCTTGGAGACTGTAATGTTTCTACAAATTTTAATGTTGTTGATATTTCTAATGATGTTGAAGAGAATAAAGAAAACTCGGGGATGAGATTAAACGCAGTTGAAGCAAATGATCCTAATAAAAATCAATTCGCGTGACGAATTTAATACTAAGAATTAGGCCTAAAGAAGTTATTGGTCTAAACAAGGATTTTCAGCATAATAGCAAATAGGCTCATTTTGTTCAAAAGTTGCTTTGCTTGGAAAGGTTCCAGGAGGTGTACTATACATGGTTGGAAAGCTCTATGAGTTTTAATACAACAAACAGTAAGTCATTTGTAGTTTCCAAGAAGGAGTGATGGTTGTTTACTTGAAGGTGGCAAGCTATATATCTTGAAAATCTATCTAGTTTGAGTCTTTTTCACATTTCTCAATAATTCCGCTTTTACTTTTGTCGGTCTTCAAGGGGGTTGCAGTTTTACAAATATTAATATGTATAGTTTTCATATTAATTATTTTTGACACATTTAAAAAATCACCATGAAAACATAAGTATCACAAGGTGTAGACTTTTTTAATATATTATAATATTATTAAAATAGCTCTATAGTAACACATTAATACCTAAAATTTACAAAATAGTTAAAATAAAACTATATATATACACACAAAAATCATATGTCCCGCTAAAATAGAGATAGTTGCATATATGCTCTTAGGAATATTTTATTGTTCTTTTATTTAGAAATCTTTAATTGGGCAGGATGCTTTGCCAAAAAAGAAAAATGTAAATGAAGAGGAAGAGGAAGACTTTGAGTAAGTTATATCTTAATGTGTATTCCTGATATGATATGTAAAAATTATCATTAATTTAATCAATTACTTTATCTCCATTAATTTCCTTAATCAAAAACACATGCTTGCAAATTAACCAAAAATAAAATATATGCTCGCATGTTACAATGAATTGAGAAAAAAATGTTAAGCAGTCCAACAAATAAAATATATACAGTTAAATGTTGTATTGGACAATCATTTCTTTTCTTTTTTTATTGCTTATAAGGGTATAAGAGAGAATATAGATGATATTTAGAAATTTACTTGACCTTGAGTAAGTCAAAATAAAAGGAAAAAAAGTAAAATTTATAAGTTTATATTCAAAAAATACAAATATATATATATATATATATATATATATATATATATATATATATATATATATATATATTTCATATGTTATATTATACGTATTATGCACATACATATTATATACATATATTATATATCACATACTATATATAGGGGGGAGGGGCGACCCTGCATCCATCCCCCTCGCCCCTGGTAATGAGTGAGTTATGGAAACTCGACATGGATTAATATATAGTATTAATTTTAATTGATTGCCCCAAGTACCACATATTATAAAAGTGAAGGAGAAAAGACCGTAAGAAAATCAATTGCGTAAGAAGATAGTTTATAGTTAATGCTGCTAATAAATCAAATCTTCGACTTAATCACCTCGAAATAAGACAGAAAGTATTTTATACTCGTTAATCTTGATATTGCGGGATTTTCTAGCTCATGCACATGTGAGCCTGAATTTTGAGTGGTAAGGACATTAATGAGATATAACGATTTGGAGAACCAAGAAGCTGAGCAAGGAGTGTAAAATAGTACACAACTAGGCGGTGGTCAAGTTTTAAATTTCATTTTGCTCAACTTGGGAATGAAAGAATACAGTCACAGTACAACCTAACATGGGCGGTGGTCATATTTTAAATTCCAGTTTCCATATTTATACATGTATATATAGTAGCATGATCCGTTAACCAATTATCCACATCAACCCTCAATAATCACTCAATCATATGGCCTCACTACAATCCTCGTGCGCAATTCTCCCCACCAACCTATCCACCAAAAGCAAATCTCTTTTCACCAAACCTGCCCAATTTCCCCCCCATGCAAAAGGCTTCAAAATCTCATGCAACGCCAAAAATGATGAAGAACCATTCATCAAGCTTGATAGAAGAAATGTGCTTCTAGGGGGTCTTTATGGTGCCGCCGCGAACATCGCCGTCACTAATCCCTCAGCCTTGGCGGACCCCTTGAAAGCGCCTGAATTCGACAAATGTGGCGTTGCCAAGGACTTAAACAAAGGCGGCGCGGCTCTTGATGTCAATTGTTGCCCTCCTTTCTCGGAGAAAATCATTGATTACAAGCTCCCTCGTGTCACTAAAATGAAAGTAAGGCCGGCCGCTCATAAGGCCACCAAAGACCAAATTGCAAAGTACAAGAAAGCGCTTAAGCTCATGAGGAAGCTTCCGCCCGAAGATCCCCGAAGTTTCATGCAACAAGCAAACATACATTGTGCTTATTGCAATGGCGCTCATGATCAAGCTGGACATCCTGGTTTGGACATCCAGGTTCACAATTCTTGGTTGTTCTTTCCATTTCATAGGTGGTACTTATATTTCTATGAGAGGATTCTTGGGAAACTTATTGGAGATCCACACTTTGCTTTGCCTTATTGGAACTGGGACAATCCTAAGGGCATGACTGTTCCCCCTATGTTCGTTGACCCGAATTCGTCCTTGTATGATGCAAAGCGCAACTCCGCAAATATGCCGCCGGCTGTTATTGATCTTGGTTTCACCGGGGCCACCGATGATTTACAAAAAGTGGTCAACAATCTTACTATCATGTATAGTGAGATGGTTCGAAGTATCAACACCGTGGAGGATTTCATGGGCAAACCTTATGGTGACGGAAGTGCCGTGGACCCTGGACCGGGGACTTCAGAGCGTGGATCACACGTGGCGGCTCACGTTTTTGTGGGAGATCCAAAACAACCTAGCTTTGAAGACATGGGCAATTTCTACTCCGCGGGTAAGTAAATTGTCATCTCATTTAAAAATCAGAGTTTTTAGAGAGATTAGGCATTTATATCTTTTATGTACGTTGTTGTATGTCTCTTTGGTTATAGGATATATATAATGTAATTTGTTATGCCTAACACGTGATATCTTTCGAGAAATGAGTGTGGATTGGATTGGAATAGCAGATCTCTTTTCGATCCGGTTCTAAAACCATATATATTAAATTAGTTCTCGCATTTTAAAACTTGTCTTTTAGAGAAATTAGAAATTTATATTTCTCTTCTTTATTTGTTGATACAGGTCGAGATCCATTGTTCTACTCCCACCATGCTAACGTAGATCGCATGTGGACCATATGGCGTGACTTACAAACCCCAATACCTAAAGACATCACGGCCACGGATTTCCTGAAAGCAGAGTTCTTATTCTACGACGAGAACGCTCAGCTCGTTCGTGTCAACGTCGCCGACAGCGTGGATAACACGAAGATGGGATACAAATATCAGGAGATGGATCTTCCTTGGCTCAACTACAAGCCTCCAAGAAAGGCTGCCAAAGCAAAAATCTCACACCTTTCGACTATTCCAAGTGCCGACAAGATTTTCCCTGTGACACTTGACAACATCGTGAGAGTTCAGGTCCAAAAGTCCGCCAAGGGAAAGGCCGAAGAGCTGCTTGTGCTGGAAGATATAGATGTGGACACTTCGAAGTTCATAAAGTTCGATGTGTTTGTTAACGATGAAGATGACAGTGTTGATGAACTCGACAAGGCCGAGTATGCGGGGACATTCGCGCAGGTACCACATAAGACTAAGAACACGACGGGGAGATCGTCGATTCAATTGAAATTGACGGAGTTGTACGAGGACATTGATGTTGCGGATGATGATACGATTGTGGTGACAATTGTTCCGAGATCTCACGGCGAGGATGTTACTATTGGTGGTATCAAGATCATTCCTGCTCCTCCACCAAAGGCGTAACTCTTTAGTTGATTGATAAAAATTAGCTCCTTTGTTTGATTAATTTATGTTCTAGTTCATTTCTGTTTTCATTTCCAGATTTAAGGTACTATATATGTTTCTCGGTTTATAATAATAACAAATCCTTTGTGGATTTTGCAATATATGCAATTGGTGTTAGTTTAAAAACCGGCAGCAAATACACACTACACTGCATTTGTAATCCCTCAACAAGCACAACAAAAAAATTGGGGTTATATGACTGAAATGGTCAGGAAAATTGGTTATAAAAGATCTTTCATGACCGTCGAACAGTCATAAAAGTCAATCATAGATACCCGTTAACAACTAGTTTTTTATGACCTTTAAGCTGCGATCATTAATAATCTGAACAGTTTCTGACCGCAAAACAGTTATGAAAGATGCTATAAACGATCACAAATAACTTAATTTAAAACGTAAAATTATATAAAAAATGAAAATAACAATTTATGATCGCAAAGCAGTCACAAATAGTATGGTGTATTTGTGACGGCGTCCCGGTTACAAATAATTTAAATTTAAAATATTGTCATCACTATCTGGAACCGCGACGCGGTAGTAAAATTTCGTATCATTTATAAAAAAATCCAGAAAAAAATAATTCAAAATTAGAATAATTTTAGATAAAGACAATATCGTACTAATATAGTTACAATATTATTCAAACTTTTAAAATATAACTATGAATGAAATATAAATTTTAATATGAATGAAAAACTGTTACGCTACTAACCCATTTTTAGAAATTAAATTAAATTTAATATGAAATTGAGGATATAAGAAATTTAGAATATTGCAATAATTATTATGTATGAAGTATATGATAAAACCATGACTAATAAAAGAAATACTAAAGATGAGATTATCATGAAAGTAGTGTAAAAGAGAGGAATAGAAGAGATGGGAGAATTGAGAATTGAGAAATGAGAAATGAGAAATGAAGGAAGTGAAAAATGAAGAAAAAGGTGAGTGTTTATACATAATCGGATTTTGACATTTGTGACCGCATAGTGGTCACGATAAGTTTTAAAATTTTGAAAAAAAAAAAACGCTCAAACTATTCGTGACCGCTAAACGGTCATAAAAAGTTTTAAAAATTTGAAACATTCCGCCAAAACTATTCATGACCACTAATTGGTCGCAATAATTTTTTTAGAACTTGAAAATTTCTGCCCAAACTATTCTTGACCGCTAAACGGTCAGGAAATAATTTGAAAATTTGAAATCTCCCCCCAAAAGCATTTGTAACCATGTATGGTCATGTCTTAAACAGTCACAAAAGGGCAAAGTATTCCCGATCGTTAAGCAGTCATAAATAAATTTGTTTTGTCACCGCAAAGCTGTTATGCAATAGTTTTGGCGGTTTTTATTTATGGTCCGTAACAGTCTATGCTCTCTTTTAATTATTTATTTGCTATTTAAAATTATATTACTACTAAAAAAACTTAATCCTATTTATTCTTAAAAGTAGTTTTTACTATCTTCTTGTGAGTGTAAGAGCAGTCACGATAAATCAAATTGACTTTAGTGACTGCAATGCAGTTGAATTTTTTTTTTTACCAATATTCTTCTTGACTGTTTTGCGATAAAAAATACTAAACTTCTTTGAATTTGTATTGCGATCAATAAAAGGTCAGTTACGAATGCTTTGTTTTTTCTGTAGTGAAGGTTACATAAGCATGATTACAAAATTAAAAAGTATAACAACAGTAGATGCAAAAAATCTAAAATTTACAATTATTAAAGTTATCCGAATCCGTCACGTCAAAATTGTGACCCGCAATCATCTATCTCAATCGTGTTTCACGTTGGTACTGTCACACTACACTGGAATTGGTAGTCTCTTTCTTTAGTCTTTGAATTGAGTTTGTAGATCATCTCCAAGACAAATTTACTTTGATATTAATTAATTTAAAGCCACAAAAAGGAATAAAACAACCTTCCATAAAGTACAGTCCAATTATCTTCTCAAAAAATTATTCAATCATTCTGCTTTCTGGCAACCGATGGGCTAGCTAGCTTATGTGTTGTTTATGTTAAATGGGGGCGGCAATAGCCAAAGCAAGAATTGTTGCTTCCAGAGTAATTCTTGTAAACTCTTTAATTTGCCCTTTTAGTTAAAAACTGTATAAGTTAAGTATCTAAAGTTTAATAATAATAAATTTTCTTAAAATATCTTCCCTCTTAATTATTCAGTTTCTTAATTAATCACAACTAAATTAATGGAAAGGCAATTATCTACTACCAATTAGCTAATAGCAACACACGTGAACACAGCATGTTTTGAATTGTCTATATTTCATGGGAATTAATACGGCCACTCTATATCAAAATATTGAGAATGGCCTCACAAGAAGAGTTAATCTAACCATAACACATAAATAAGTTTTTTCTCCACTTAATAATAAAATGAGAAGGACATAAAAGGACTTTTCTACCCTAAGAGCTCATAGCCAAATCATTAGAATAATCTGTAAGTATAGTTGTGAAAAACTATAAGACTATATGCATGCCTTCATTGCATTCATCTCGACGCTTGTGCACGGCTCGATTCCATTAAAAGGTTGCCGATCTACTTGAAAAGGAAATGTCAAGTTGATATAATTAAGGTTTTTTTCTTTTTTCTTTTGTCATAATTTTCAAATTATTGCCATAAAAATGTGAATCCCAACTACCATGAATGCACACCTACCACCTGCCGGGCCGAAGCTTACGGAGTTGCTTACACAATTCATCGACACAGTGAACTTTTAAAATATATTGTTTTGCTTGACAAATTGCCTATTTTTAATTAAATAGGGAAGACCAAAGCGGTAGAGGGGTAATAAAAAAGTTGTATATCCAAAAGCAAGAGGGGGAAAAAATATAATATAAAGGAGGTAGGTGGGGATGGACCAATTAATAGAAGGGATAATATCACCACACACCCCCAAAGTTTAATATCTAAACTTTCTTTGAGATTTCAATAATATCATTGACACCCTCTAAAGTTTGCATATAATATAAGGGTCCCGTTACTTCTTTTTTGTTCTTGCCCACTTTGACCACTTTCTTACCCAAAATACTCATTGTCTATCCAAATTAGAAACTAAAAAAAAATTACACTCTTGAGCAAATATGAAAATTTAACTTTTACTTTTCAATAAATATATCTTTGAATAAAACTTTAAAACAAGCAAATAATAATTAAAATAAAAATAAAAATAAATTTTTCAATAGACATTCAAAATTTGAGTAGTTTATGGACATATTTTTGATATTAGCGTATTGTTTATATTTTTTTCACAATATATTATTGTTTGAATATTTATATCGAATATAAATTTGTCTCAGACTTCTTTGTTTTTTCTCAATACTTTTAAATGCAAATATATTTTTTATGTTTATTATATTTAAACTTTAATAATTAGAATACAAATATTCTTATTAAATCTATAAAAATTTATTTTAAATATAATTTGTGTGTTTGCAAATTCTCAAAGTGGTAAACAAATATCAACTACAAACTCTCCTCAACTTGAATAGAAAAAAGATATCTTATTCTTAAAAAGTTGGCCAAAATTATAATCGTCAAAGTTTAGTAAGGGCAAAGGAGATGATTGACCTTTATGATATATTTTTGCAAACCTTGTCACATATTATAGAAACTTGAGATTTTTTTATATTAATTACGTCAAACCTCAGCGGTGTGAACGATATTATCCCTTAAAAGAATGCTGAAAGAGTACAGATTGATCTAGGAGCCATCAATTATAACTACGTAAAGACCAAAAGCGAGAAAGAGAAATAATATTTATATTGGTTTTGATACGAAATTACTACGTATAAGAAAGAAGTATATTTTATTTGTACTGGTCTGGGATTCAACTTCTTTTTAGGGAGAGCTAACTAACAAGAGCTATATTTCTCATTGTACATGATGGCAATTCTATTAATTTCTTCTAAGTAAAAAAAGGCATACATGATCATATGTACCTATTATATAGATCATTTATTTTTATTTTTCCGTGAGACAAAGAATTTTATTAGAAAATGAGTACAAAGAGTACTTAACCCGAGTACAATCAACAAAAATCCATCTAACTCACTTCGACACCCAAACAAGCTAAAGGAGAAATGAACCAGTAATTAAAAGAGAATGAAAATCTAATCATTCTTAGTTTTCGTCCATGTCCAAGAGCTCACTTTGATGATCACCATAATTCGTGATAAGTTGATCCCCATTAAAGACTCTCTTATTTCTGTTCTTCCATAAGAACCAAATAACAAAACACCAATCTCCTTTCTACGTTGTCTGCTCTTGAATATAGATCAGTCTACTTAGATTGGGTAAGCACAAAAGGTCTTTCGTATTCCAATTAATCTCAATACGCAATATGACAAAAATAAATAAAGATTATTTGCATAAAGTACACCTAATTTGATTTGTCATATCGTGCATGCTGTCACGCTTATCCCAATGGTTAGCTATTGTCTGTGATAACATGTGCATTGAAAGCTAATATATGATATAATTAAGCGAGTTAGTTGAAAGTCCATTGAATCCAATTGTTAGAAAAATCATTTTATGAGCACAGTCACCTAGGCTAAACACTTTGAAAGTTTATTGTCATTGCCATAAATTAACCTACATGTTATTATACATTTACAAAGTCGAAGCAAATTATTTATACAATTTTTTTCTTTATATATCATAACTTGTTGAAATTGTGCAGTTAGCATGCACTCTTTTCAGAACAAGAGTAGTGAGAGGAGATTACTCTATGTTCAAATACTACAAATAATAATACAGGAAATGATATGCCTAATTCTTTATCATAATTCTCAAAGGTGAAAATAGTCAGATCTCGTGATGAATTCATGCCAAACATTAAAAAAGTTTAAAATGCTTCGTTAGTCTCAACTATTTCGAGAACCCAAAATAAGCTTTTCACGTATAACATACGTGGTCACTTTTTCCCGATCATATATACTATTACATCACATATGAATCACATGAAGTTGGGAAAAAATCATTGAGATAGTGATATACATAATAAATTAATCTGAGCAAATCTTTTTTGATCCCGCATTCAATATTACTCTACCAGCATATCTAGAACAGCAACACTTAATACACATTAATAAATAATATCCAAAATTAAACACAACATCTTGATACAACCAAGACCAGATCTGCAACTAGCTAGTCAGTTTTCCGCGTGTAGGATCAAATTAATTTAGAGTAAAATAATCCATGAATTGGTAACTTTTTGCAATTATAAATATGCCTATCTTGACCAATACCTAACATACCATGGCAACTCTCAACACTACATGCAAAGTGCTCTCTACTCCTCTTCACCACCACAATTCCCCTCCCTCTCCCCCTCTCTCCGCCAAACAATCCCATTTTTTCACTCACCCTAAACGCACTCGCCGCCTCCACGTGTCATGCAACAACGCCGAACCCAATAATGCGCCGCAAGGCCAACTAGACCGAAGAAACATGTTGTTCGGTCTAGGTGGTCTTTACGGCGCAGCCAATCTCATTTCAAATCCCACGGCAAATGCCAACCCGATCGAGGCTCCCGAATTCACAAAGTGCGGTATAGCCCGCGACGTTATGACAGGGGACGTACTAGATATCAATTGTTGTCCACCAACTTCGGACACGATCATAGACTACAAACTACCACATTTCACCAAATTGCGCGTTAGACCCGCGGCTCATAAAGTGAGTAAAGAATACTTAGCCAAGTTCGAGGAAGCCATACGGCGCATGAAGGCGCTCGACAAGTCGGATCCCACTGATCCACGCGGCTTCATGCAACAAGCTAATATTCATTGCGCTTACTGCAACGGCGCACATGATCAAAAGGGGCACGAGAATCTTGATCTTCAAGTTCACAATTCTTGGTTGTTCTTTCCTTTCCATAGATGGTACTTGTATTTCTACGAGAGGATACTCGGGAAATTGATTGATGATCCAACTTTTGTACTCCCATTCTGGAACTGGGACAACCCTAAGGGCATGCAGATACCCAAGATTTTCGACAACACACATTCACCGTTGTACAACACAAATCGCAACCAGAAAAATCGCCCTCCAGCCATAATTGACTTAGGGTTTTCTGGCGCGAGCGATGACTTGCAAAAGGTAGTGAATAACCTCACTGTCATATACAGTGAGATGATACGTAGCGTCAATTCTACATTGGACTTTATGGGAAACAAATACGTAGCTGGACAGTCTCCCAGTCCTGGCATGGGCGCATCGGAGCGTGGATCACATGTGGCGGCACACGTGTGGGTTGGCGATCCGAGGAACAAGTACATGGAAGACATGGGGAACTTTTATTCAGCCGGAAGGGACACGTTGTTCTACTCCCACCACGCGAATGTCGACCGCATGTGGACGATATGGAAGACCCTAAAAACCGACGTGCCCAAAAATATAATGGACCCTGATTACTTGAACGCGTCGTTCTTATTCTACGACGAGAACAAACAGCTTGTTCGTGTGAGAGTTGCCGATTGCATTGACCACAAAAAAATGGGGTACGAGTTCGAGAAAGTGGACACTCCATGGTTGAATTACAAGCCTTCTAAAAAGGCTGCAAGAACCAAAATCGAGAAAATTGCATCTAATGCTCAAAAGGCAGAAGGGCTGTTCCCTCTTACTCTTAACAAGACTTTTAGAGTTTTGGTTCCTAAATCCGCTAAGGGAAAAGCTGACGAGGTTCTAGTGTTGGAAAACATCGAAACCGACACGACGAAGTTTATTAAGTTTGATGTTTTCGTGAACGATGAAGATGATGAGGCTAAGGAGTTGGACAAGGCGGAGTACGCTGGGACGTTTGCTCAAGTGCCGCATAAGACTAAGGACAAGAAGGGGAGGTCTAGTATTAACTTGAAGCTGACTGAATTGTACGAGGATATTGATGTTGCTGATGATGATACTATAGTGATCACGCTCATTCCTAGATCTAACGGTGCGGATGTGACCATTGGTGGTATCAAGATTATCCCTTCACCTCCAAGAGGAGCATGAAGAGTTTGATTGGTTGTTTTATTCGCATTTTGTGGTGTAATTCGTCGAAGTTGCAATAAGTTGTTTTTTGTGTGTTTATGTCTTTCCCTTGTGCTTTGTTTTGAGATTAATAAACAACTTTTGTTTCCTGATGAGATCTTGTGATCATTATAAGGCTTTTCTTTTAAGTTGGATTGTTTTCATGCATACGCATAAGTGCCGCATGAGAATGTTAAAAAAGGAATGAACTATAGCTCCGGCCAGTACATATCAAGTTAGCTCAGAACATTTTATAGTTGTTTTCTGATCGACGCAGAACTTTTTAATTTTCTTACCGTTTGTCTCTATTTTAATTTAGAAACGTGAAAGTAGACCCAACTCCCAAGTTTTATTCATGCATATTTAACGTGTAAATCATATTCTTAAAGTCAAACTAATTTATCCATAAAAAGTTAACCGTCAAGAGTTAGATATGCAATAGGTTGATATGTTGATGACTGTTAATCTACGTCAAATGCAGTGCCTCGAATGAACAAACTGATACATGTAGATGATATTAAATATGAGTTGTATATAAACTAACCTGACAATATGACTATTTAAATGACTACGTATAATTAGATTGTATTGATTTTTTAGAAATGCTTTAATAATGATAAAGCCATATAATTAGTTGCATAAACAATAGCAGATTAAGAAATTTTATCGTCCCTGATTTGAGATTTAGAAGCAATAATACTATATATGGTGACGAATAAGAAGACGAGCGACGGAGAATTTACTCATATATATTATACATGTGAACACTGAACACAAACACCTCATCTTTAACTTTAAGATTATAATTAAATGTACGTCCCACTAATCACCACCATGGATCTTTATGACTAAGAGTGTTCGGAGAAGTCACCTATTTCGTTAGAAATTTAATATTGGTTAATTAAAACAAAGAAAAAAAGTTTGCGTCTCCAACCTTTTAATGAATGAATAAAAACTAAAAGAATTTCAAATTAATCTCATAAGGTTGTTATTCTTTGTCAAACTTAGTAAGAGTTTCTGCATACAACCATGATAGTATATTAAATGTAATGCAAGAGTATCTCTTTATTATGCGCGTCTAAAGTTGTGTGCCATGCCTGCATCCACGTTAGTACTTAAAAGACCATTGATATGAATCTTCATAGTTAAGTTTATCTAATATAATATATGCCTTAAAATAGAAAAGGTTTATCTATTACAACTAGATATATACACAAAAGAAATAGCTACCTACTGACTAGTGACTACTGCCAAATTAAACTTACCTCGAGAGCGTGAAACGAAATAACTCACCTACCTTCTTGTCACAAAAAAGAAAAGAACTCACCTACCCTTTGGTCGGCTATGGTAAAAAATAATTTTTCCTACCTCTAGATATTTGGTAACTTACTCCATGTTATGCTAATTTAGCAAATTAACCTCTTACCAAAAATAATTGAGTAAGACACCTAAATATGATTTCAGAACTAAGCACGTTGCCCCTCTTTGTAGTCACCCGTATAGTCATCAAAAGTGTTGCAATTGTAGTCGGGAACATAGGAATGTGAAAATGGTAAGATGAAGGGATAAAATAGGGAAATAGGGTTTCAAAAAACTAAACATCTCTAGAGACAAAGGTGGTGTGTGTTGTAAGTTTTACAACTTGTAAGCCTTCATATTTACCGGATAACAAAAGAAAATGCATTTAATGGCACAAGGTGAGAATAAAGCATAAGCAATCACATGGACTCGGCTGATCAAGGTTTGGTGTATGGATCCAATGGTTGAGATATGTTGCGGTTAAGACACTCACCCAAGAACTGAAGTGAGAAACTGGCTTGATTGATTATCTCAAATTCTCATGTAACTGTGTGAGAGTAATTACTCTATGTGCTATTGACAGATTTAACATATGATAAATATAAATTAAGCATTCACTTTTTTGTGTTTCTATGAGTCTAGGCCCATTTACATGTCCACCTTGTTTAACAAAATATTTTATGAGGATAGGCCCATTTAAATGTACATGACCATGTTGAACCAGAGATTCAACCCGAAAATTCACAATATTTTATGAAGTTTTGTTTATCAGCAAGGTATATGTTTAATTCGTACCCGTTAAGCGAGGAAGTGGACCTTACCTCAAGGTGTTACAAGTTATAACAACGACCAAAGGCAGCCCAAATCCACCAATTTCTTTGGGTTGAAAAGAGTGGTTTTAGAGGGCACAATACTAGATCATTCGGCACATAATAGATATTAACAGGCACTTATTTTGCGAACATAATTAAGTCACCACTAACCATATATTGTCCAAATCATCAGCAAAACAAAGTGATTCGATAAACCTCAGTCCCCAACTTTATAATTAAAAAGGTGAAAAATCAAGCATCAATATTCATCAAGTTGTATTTTAAGTGATTTACTGATAAAAGTCGAGGAATACTGAAAGGATGATAAGAAAATACTATTTCATCTACGTGTTTATCGCCAAAAAAAAAGTTTCAACTTATATTTAAGGATGATGACGCTGAACGTCATCAGAAAAGAGTCCTAAACAAAATAGGAAATTTAGGAAAATTTCTAGACAAAAACGACATAAAACTGTAAAGCTGATCTTCTGCCTTCGACATCCAATTTTGGGCTTAATCCTTGCGTGAAATTGTAGAAAACTCCAAGTCGTTCGATTTGGTATCTTATGGGCCGAAAACGGAGCATTGGATCTGATGCGGGTACTTTTCGTATGCTTACTGGATACTCCGCGTCAGACTGATCCAACTCCTGAATCAGCTTCGAGTTCGAGTAACCTGCACTCAAACACTGCACGTGAGCTAAGCCGGGGGTTGACCCGGCGTAGACCCTCCGATGCCTAAGTCAGTAGAGATTTTCGGTAGCAGCTGAGCCCATCAATAATGACGGAGTTTACTGTCGTATTAGACGGTAAAGATCAGTGTCGTTATGACAGTGATCAGCGTCAAACAAGACAGCTTAGTGATACTGAAGAGTAAAAATGGCGTACCTTGTTATGATTTATGAGGGGGTATTTATAGGCAAATTGGCTCCTTAATTATCTCCTAAATATAAGGATTAAATCTTGACCAAATCTTTGAGATTTATGATGACGGCTTGTCAGCGTCATATTTGACGCTGTCGGCGTCAAACATGTGACTTATAGGCATCAGCGTTATTTATGACGCGTAGGCATCAGCGTCATTCATGTCAGCGTCATATTTGATGCTGTCAGCGTCAAACATGTGACTTATAGGCATCAGCGTCATTTATGACGCGTAGGCATCAGCGTCAGTTATGTCAGCGTCATATTTGACGCTGTCGGCGTCAAACATGTGACTTATAGGCATCAGCGTCATTTATTACGCGTAGGTGTGTTGACAACCCATTGTTCAGGTGCATTCCATACTCATGACATGTCTTAATCAGATAATGCCACGTGTAATACCGAAATATGGTATATCAGTAGCCCCCCAATTCGTAGTGGATTTAACTGTTGGATAAATGCGCTGCGAATTTTATATAACATCCGACAGTTTGTAGAATATTTGAGATTTGAATCTCATATGATTTGTCGTTAATACTAAAATATGGTATATATCTCATATGAATTGTCGTTAATACCAAAATATGGTATATCAATTCGTAGTGGATCTAACTGTAGGATAAATGCACTGCGAATTTAATAGAACATCCAATATTTTGTAGAATATTCGAGATTTGAATCTCAAATAAATTGCCTTTTTTCTTTTGATTTTGAGGATCTTCTTGTCAAGTGCATCAACTGGGATAGTAGTCCCCCAATTCGTATTGAATTTGTTGTAGGATAAATGCACGTCGAATTCTGTCAAAATATGAGACTGCGTTGACATCTCACATAATTTTTTGTCTCGAAGGGTAATTTTGTCATTTATTTCGATAGTTGAAGTGCCCAAATGTCGAGACTTTATTTCAATATCGAGTCGATACCTTAGACATGTCGGTATTTCATTGTCGAGTCCATACCTTATACATGTCGATATTTCATTGTCGAGACGATACCTTAGACATGTCGATATTTCATGTCATGTCGATACCTTAGACATATCGATATTTCATTGCCGAGTCGATTCCTGAGACATGTCGATATTTCATTGTCGAGTCGATACCTTAGACATGTCGAATTCTGACCCTTACTTTTAATATTTATAGTAAATAGCATTTTAGCTATTTACTTAAATATTATTTTGTAACGTTCTTCTCTAACTAGGATATTGAATTTATCCTTCTCTTATGAATAGAAGAATTATAATAAACTTTTCTTTCTTTTATTTATTTTCTTGTAGTAGGTTTATTTATTTCTCAGTTGGTTTGATGAAAATCATTATCCGAGCGATTTCCGCTTGGAATCTGACTCGCCATGTCACCGGCGATTTCCTATCCACCACCGCCGCCAAAACGCCTGACCGCCGCCGCCACCTGGTGGTGGCTGCCTGTTTATGACCTAGCAGGTGCTAGGTCATTTGTGCTGCTGGGTAGACAAGCCCATCCCTCTAGGCTCTAGCTGCTAAGGAGCGCTGGGCTCTGCTGGAGAGAGCCCAGCTCGCTGGTCCATCTTCACAAGGGCCTAGATGGGCTTAGCCAGATTTCAGGCGTACTGGGCCTTAGGCCCCACTTGCTGAAGAGAGTGATGGGCCATCAGTGCCCAGCCCATGGGAGTTGATTTGCTGGATAGTTAAATTCGACCCGTTGCGAATTGAACTTTGGCCCGTCGAGTTCGACCCACTGGAGGTGGTGTTGGGCCGTCGAATTCGACCTAATGGAGAGGTGTTGCTGGGCCGTCGAATTGGCCCAATTTCAGTCCATTTTCTTTTAAACAAAAAAGAATAGATTTGGTTGCAACTAGGGGTTGAACTCCCAACCTCATGAAGGTAGAAACTCAACCCAACCACTGAGTCAAACAGGACGATTGTTAATTCAGAACAATAGTCTTTATTTCATTTGTTCTGTTGTTGAAGTGAAGTAACAGCAAAAACAACCGAGGAGGAGGTCGAACACGAGACCTCAAGGGAGGAATTTGAGGTGGTAAGCCAACCGATGTAGATTCAATTGTACGAAGCTCCACATCTCATCTATAAGAGCATTATAAAATTGCTACTTCCACCTCCATAAAATGTGAAAATGGCCTCATGACAGTTCATAAGGTGCATAAGAACCCTAAGCAATTTCTGAAACTTCACTAAAACCCGAAATTTTAAGATTATTTCAGTTTAGACCCCTGAAAGACACGAGATTTCTGAAAGCCGCGCATATTTCATCTTTGTGCCTCTTTATCATTTTTGGTATAACTTTTTCTCTAGTTGTACAAATCACAAACCGTTTTTTGCGTTGGACACTATACACCCATGGCTGTCTAGTGGTACATGGCTTAACTGATTATTAACAGCAAAATAGTGCCAGTGAATTTAGAATGTGGCATAAGCTTCGGCTTTGGGCCACTTCAACGCTTTTTGCATATTGCTTTTAAGTTCTTCAATACTTTAACACTTGTACTTGTTGAACTTACATATCCTTCACATATGTACTAATATTCAACTTGTTTAACTTCTTTCAGGTGTTAAGAGGGCTGGTTCTCGGAGATTTCCGTTTGTGGACCGGCCTGATCTTCCATATAGGCAGGCTCATCCTTGCTACTTTCATTCGCGTCATTCTCTTGCTTGTTTTACATGTCAAGTGACCTTGAAACTTCGAATAGTTCTTCATCACACGCGTCTCGTGGTGATTTTTTGACTGAAAATGATTGTGAGGTAGCTACCTCGTCATCTAGGTTGACTTCTAGCAATAACTCTCAATCTTTTGAGAACGCATGTGTTGTTTTGCAACCATTGATCATTGTTGGCACCTTGTCTTTATCTTAATATATCGACTTTGACACCAGTTTATGATATTGCCAATCTATGCCCATATTCATCACGAATACTTTCTCATGAATCCATCATTTGCGATATCACGGGTTCATTATCACTTATGCTTTGCTATTGTTTAGATAGCAGTGTTTTCCCCTTCATATCTTTTACGTAGTAATATCATTTGGCTCCTGCTTTGACCACTCTAGATGGTCCATCCTAGTCTGCCTTCAACATGCTTGTTGCCTTCAATTTGTCAACGTGCTTGTTGGCTTCTACATTTTTAGCACCAAGTCTCCGACTTGGAAAACTTTGGGTCTTATTCTATTGTCATCATTTTCTTCTTCTTTAGACTGCTCATTCTGCAGATTAGTGTTGATGATCACACCTTGCCCTTTTTTTTGTTCATGGGGTGCAACCTCCATGATTGATTGCTCAATCCTTGTCACCATTTGCTCCGCTATATGACTTCACGGCATCATTGGCGACATATAGCACTGGCAAGCTTCCTTGTGATCCCCCACAATTTCTCCAACTCCAGCTACAGTTGAGAATATTGCTTTTTGGTTATAAGCAAAATTTAACGCCATATACTTATACGATACAAGATGTCCAACTATCACATTCTATGTGAACTGAACATCCACCAACATAAAGTCCAAGTTTAATGTTTGTCTTCGTGGGTGCGTTCCAAAAGAAGTAGGAAGGATCATGGTTCCTTAGGGAACCATATCACCTCCTCCAAAATCATGGAGCGGGGTGCTTACGCTCTTGATGTTATAATCTCCTAAATGCATTTGCTGCAAGGTCTCGAGAAAAATTATGTTTGCAGAGCTCCTATTATCAATTGGGATTTTCTTTAAAGTGTTGTTGGCCACATCCAAGGTTACAACCAGTGGATAGTTCAAGTGGCATGCATCATTTGCCTGAGCAGACAATCCTTGCAATAATTGCACCCACAAAACTTGTTGAACCCTAGAAGATTTTATGCAAGATATCCCTAGACTTCTGTTTACGACAATTTACAGTGTCGGCTCCAGCTGGTATCATATTGGTTTCTCCTTTCATCAGTAAGTCGTGGGATTGCTTGTCTTTATCATGGGGCAAACGTGATCGAGATCTGTGCCCCTAACTTCTAAAATTCTTTCCTCGATTGTCAGTATCTTGGGGACGCCTGAATCGCCTCAGTTGTTTTCATTTTTCTTGGTTCTTTCAATCATACCTTTACTCGGATCACCGAATAAATTGTCGTTATATCCATGTTAATAGTATGTAATAAGTGTAGCGTCGTGGGGGTGATCTTTCTCTGCTTCTATCATTATTTTCTTTCTGCCAAGGCTTATTCTTGTTCTTGTACCCTGTTGGTACGGTAGATTCTCTCTTTATGAAATCATCTTTTCCCCTCATTTGATTCAACTTCTCTAGGATCATTTCTCTTTGTGATAACTCATTGATACGGTTTATCGTATCGGCTCTTTCTTAATTAAAGATTCCGAGAAACTCTCGTTCCTCAAAAATGCGAATAGAACGGTTCGCACAAATTCAGCGGGTGGCTCAGCTACCTTCAACAGCTCAGAATTGAGTCTGGCACTGAAGATACGCAGGTCCTCTCGATTTTCTTGAGGTATTGAAATATGTAACTCTGTTGCAGCTTAACTTTCTTTCGGCTGGAAACTAGGCCTTGGATTTATTTCTCAGTTGGTCAAACAACCCAATAGGTTTATCTTGAATTCTCAGAAATCATTCTTCGTCCACTCCTTTTAGAGTTATCGCAAGCACTTTAGCTTGCAGATTCTTGTTGTTTTCATGCATAACCAGTATCCTGTCTAAGGCATACAAGTGGCGGACTGGATCAACCGTTCCATCATACATTGGCATATGGGGGATTTTCTCTCCGTTAGCCAATACCTTACCCTCTATAGCGTCACAAAAGGGTGACAGTATGTATTCCTCAGTTGCTTCTGCAACTTTTCTTTTGTTTGTTCTATCTGGCAATGAAGGTGTATTATTTCGTCAGACACTTCTTTGATTTCCGCATTCGATTGTTCTATATATTTTTCTTTGTTTCTTTCAACATGAGCCTTGTTTGCCCCACCATAAGAGTTTACTTCATGGTTGTGATTTTGTTGCATGCTACTGGCCTTCTAGAATGGTCATCAGCTCTTGCTCAAGCACGAACCTGGTCAGGTACGTTAGGGGTTCCTTAGCAAGTTAGCCGGGATGGGTGACTAGCACTTGAACTTTGAGGAAGATCATCGTCTATTACAGGTTGATAAGTTTACCAGGGCATAAGTCCAAGTAAAAGAGTACCGTTTGCGTCAAGTGCTGCTTTCATAGTAGTAATAAGCTGTGCTAATTGCATTGGAGGAAGTGCAGTAACGATACACCCTGGTTTTTGTTATTCAACAACAACCAGCGGTGGTGCTGGAGGTAATAATGTCTTCACATTTGGTGAAGTTTTGCCATTATATTCATTTACTTGTGATAGAGCAGCTGTTAGAGGTAACAGTGTCTCCACTTCAGGTGGAGATTCATCTTCATGTTCATTTACTTGTGATAGGACAGCTGTTAGAGGTAACAGTATCTCCACTTCGGGTGGAGCTTCATCTTGATGCTCATTCTCTTGTGATAGAGCAGCTACTAAAGGTAACAGTATCTCCACTTCAGGTGGAGATTCATCCTCAGCTGCTAGAGGTAACAGTGTCTCCACTTAAGGTGGAGCTTCATCTTGATGCTCAGTGACTTCTGATAGAGCAGCTACTGAAGGTAACAGTGTCTCCACTTCAGGTGGAGATTCATCTTGATGCTCATTCACTTGTGAAAGAGCAACTGTTGGAGGTACCGGTGTCTCCACTTCAGGTGGAGATTCATCTTGATGCTCATTCACTTGTGATAGAGCAGCTCCTCTTTTTGACTTAGCCATAGTGTTTCTTCTTGAGTACGTTATGTGGTTTCCCACAGACGGCGCCACTGATGCGGGTACTTTTCGTATGCTTACTGGATACTCCGCGTCAGACTGATCCAACTCCTGAATCAGCTTCGAGTTCGGGTAACCTGCACTCAAACACTGCACGTGAGCTAAGCCGGGGGTTGACCCGGCGTAGACCCTCCGATGCCTAAGTCAGTAGAGATTTTCGGTAGCAGCTGAACCCATCAATAATGACGGAGTTTACTGTCGTATTAGACGGTAAAGATCAGTGTCGTTATGACAGTGATCAGCGTCAAACAAGACAGCTTAGTGATACTGAAGAGTAAAAATGGCGTACCTTGTTATGATTTATGAGGGGGTATTTATAGGCAAATTGACTCCTTAATTATCTCCTAAATATAAGGATCAAATCTTGACCAAATCTTTGAGATTTATGATGACGGCTTGTCAGCGTCATATTTGACGCTGTCGGCGTCAAACATGTGACTTATAGGCATCAGCGTTATTTATGACGCGTAGGCATCAGCGTCATTCATGTCAGCGTCATATTTGATGCTGTCGGCGTCAAACATGTGACTTATAGGCATCAGCGTCATTTATGACGCGTAGGCATCAGCGTCAGTTATGTCAGCGTCATATTTGACGCTGTCGGCGTCAAACATGTGACTTATAGGCATCAGCGTCATTTATTACGCGTAGGTGTGTTGACAACCCATTGTTCAGGTGCATTCCATACTCATGACATGTCTTAATCAGATAATGCCACGTGTAATACCGAAATATGGTATATCAGGATCAAAAGATATGACGGTTTTCGTGCGGGCCTTTTTCTTCTGCGAAAATACCCAAAATTAGGGGGTTCTTGTCCTACATCAGTCCCTCTCACTTCAAAAAAACTCGACCTCGAGTTTATATTTGGATATGAACTCTCGTTCTTCAGAAAAATCATCACTCGGTCTCTTCCTTTGAACCAATTTTGATGTCTCGCCATTTTCGAAAGTCAAGAGAGAACTCGCAATAGTACCTGTAGGTGTCCTTTTTCCTTTTCCTTGTGATTCTTATTCTTTACCTCAACTCTTTCTTCCCCATCACCTCGAACCTCGACGACTTCTTTGGATGCCTCAATATGTGTCTCTAACTCAATTTCAAAAGTCACTAAAGATACTAATGGATGATTTGGTGCTTCATTATCTAATTCCTCGGACTTTTCATCAACAATATCATATAATATATCATATGAATTTCATTTGAATTATCATCTACTTTGTCACTTAAAATTTTATCCAAATTCTCACCTGAATTACCAACAAAATTATCATCAAAAGTTTCATTGGAATTTATGTCTTCATTACCTTGCTCATAGTGATCCTCGTTATCTTTCTCCACCAAGCTAATAACTTTTCCTGGGATCTCAGCATCAATTTTCAAATCACCTCCGGATTGATTGTATTGAAAACAATCTTGGTAGCTCTAAAAAGCATATGACTCATAATCGTGTGGTGAAAATTGATTCATTATCATCCGCTTCATTCTCCTCCAAGATTCTATTGGTGTTTTGCCTCTGCGTCTCCTATCGGTATTCTTTTTCTCCCACCAAGCAGCAGCAAAACCTCTTAGTTTATGAACTACCAATTTTACTTTTCGATCTTCAGGATATTCGATGAATTCAAAAAATTGTTCAACATCGGAAATCCAATCCAGAAAATCTTCAGTTTGCAACCTTCCATAGAACGATGGGATATCAACTCGAACTTTATTATTCTCCATATCGCCATAAAATTGGTTGGCGATTTGGTTGTTGTTCCTAACGATGTTTTGATCCACGTTAGGGTTTTGATTCAAGGTCAAGTTTTGCAGGGTGTTATTTAACTGCTCAAACCTCGCCTCAAAACTATCAAACCTTTCAGTGATCCGCGTTAGATCCTCTCGAAACTTCCGTCTCAGATCTTCGGCGTCCAAGCTCCTTTGACCAACGTCATAGGAAAACTCTACATCCATACCTCTCCTAGCCATCCGAACAAGGCAAATCCTCGCTCTAGATACCACTTGACGCAGAACGGAAGCGTGCAATCGACACACCAATGTGTAATCAACGAAAAACACTGGAATCCACCAGGAATAAACTGGAATCCACCAGAAATTTGAAATAATTTTTTTTTTATTAATAATGATCAAAAGATACTGATAAGTAACAATAAACAAACTATTTATAGTCTCTAAAAAACCCTAATTTAAAATAAGGAAATAAATAAAAAGAGTCCTAAATAAAATAGGAAATTCAGGGAAATTCCTAGACAAAAACGACATAAAACTGTAAAGCTGATCTGCTGCCTTCGACATCCGATTTTGGGCTTAAACTTCGCGAGAAATTGTAGAAAACTCAAAGACGTCCGATTTGATATATATGGGCCGAAAACGGAGCACTGGATCAAAAGATATGGCAGTTTTCGTGCGGACCTTTTTCTTATGCGAAAATACTCAAAATTAAGGGGTTCTTGTCCTATATCAGATGAGACCATACTGAGTAATCCCATGAAGGAGCTCAGAAATATACTACTTAAGATGCACGCTCTTAACTATCACAAAAGAAAAGAATGCACGTTCTCCTATACTACAAATACCAACTTCTCTAAGTCATATCGATTTCCTTTTAAAACTAGAAAGTTAATATCCTACATGCGAAAAGGTGATAGCGAAATCCAAATTGAAAATGATAGTGTTAAAATGTAAAACCTTCAAAGAGCGACTTAAATATATAGTTACAAGCCACTAGTTATACCTAAACAATACTTTTATCATAATAGAAAAAGTGAATAAGAAACTTAACATTTTGACCCGACAAAATTCTCACCGCACCTGTCCAATATGTTCAATGCCTAACTTGTATTTGCACCTACTAGTCAATCTGTGTTATTTGCAGAGGAAGTATTCAAAGGTATCCGAAATACATAGTGAAATGAATATACTACTAATTGAAAGAAGAAGAAGAATAAAAGAATGAGGCAAGCAAACGAACAAGTATATCTGAAATAGATCAAAAGTTTCTTACTTTTGATCATGTACTTAATTCTTATACAAATACTAAAATAACTATTCAAAATTATTTTGATCAGTTTTTCATATCCGATCCGTATAGTATGAATTATTCAACATATGATAAAGATTCCTTTGAATTTTTATTTCACGTAGTAGGTGGCGGCGGCTCCGCCCCTCGATTCTTTGTTAGTCAAAATTCAATATCGAAATTGCAATACATCTATAGATCATAGCAGCCGTGAAAACTAAAAAGAACATGGATTCAGTTGAATGCAGACATGTATAGAAACAATATATTAGGACAACGACAACGTCAATTCTTTTATCTTTTTGTTAATGATAGTATAATCCTATTTGCTCCACATGCAACTATCTTAATCACGGTAAACTACTTGTTGTCCAATGAACCAATGAAATTACAAATAGTAAGTACGCATGTTTTCTTTTTTGACAATTAATTAAATAGTACGCATGTTTGTTCGTGAATAAATTGAACAATTTAGTCTCTGGCGATGTGCTATTTACACAGATGACCTTGCATGCTTGAGAAATTGCAGAAATAGCTCTTACATCATGAGTTCGAATTTATTTTGTATGGACTTAACTGAAAAGTTAGAAACCATGTGTAACTGTTCACCCGATTTTACCTTTTCATATAACAAAGTTCCGAGCAAAACCAGTTGTCTCTTATAGTTATAGCTAGACATGCTTAAGGTTAACAACTGTTACACCCATTCTTGAAAGTGAACAAAAGAAATTACTAAGGTGGTGTTTGTAAATGCTTATAAAAGGAACTTGTTGGCTTTTGCAGCCGCAAAAGCACATTTTTAGTGTTTGGAATGCTGACTTTTGCTTTTTCTTGTCTAAAAAAAAGTTAGAAAAAGCACAAGCCGCAAAAGCATGCCCAATGGTGCTTCCCCAACTACTTTTGGAATTATGTTATTTTTGAAAGGTCTTTAAATAGAAAAGTTACTTCTCATTAATTATTACAAACACCTAATTAATGATTTAAGTAGCTTTTTAAAAAAAATTGCAAACACTCACGACTTTTTATTAAAAGTCACTTAAAGTGACTTTAAGCAAAAGTAGTGAACAAGCTCCTTTAATAAGCATTTGCAAACACACCTACTACTTATAATTTACTAAAGAAAATAGGTTACATAATTTAATTAAGAAATTACTAACTACAAGAGGTTACATAATTAATTAAGAAAATGCGCACTTTCTCAAATTACTAACTCTTATAATTTAATTAAGAAAAACGACTTTTTGTAATGACATAATATTCAAAAAAATGTTACATAATTTGTTTATTCTGAAATATAGTGATTCTATTTGTAAATTATCTATCCCACCTACTTACATATGATATATATGTTATTTAAAATACCATACATAGTGATAGTTTTTATATTTTGGTCAATTTTCTTAAATCCTCCAAGAAATAAAACTAGTTAAAACATAGTTGCATAACACAATCATTTTAGTCTTCAGCTCTATATAATGAGAATCCAGCTCTAATATTTTCACATGTAAGAGCATACAAAACCACAAAAGATGTCATCTCTTGCACTCTCATGTCCAGGTGCCACCACTCCTTCACGGCCTAATTTCTCCACAAAACCACCACAATTCTCCAACCGCCGCACCATCAAGATCTCGTGCGAGGCCTCAAATAGCTCCGAACAATCTCCACAAGGAAAATGTGACAGGCGAAATTTGCTTCTCGGCATGGGAGGCCTATACGGCGCCTCCGCATTTTCCACTAATAATTCTATTGCATTCGCCTCTCCAATCACCTCCCCTGATCTCTCCAAATGCGCGGCTGGCACAAACTTAAACACGAAACAACCCCTCGACGTCAACTGCTGCCCTCCGGTTTCAACAGATCAAATTATCAATTACAAACTACCCCAATTTACAAAAATGAGAATTCGCCCGGCTGCACATTTGGCTGACAAAGAGTACTATGCCAAGTACGAAAAAGCTATTGCGATGATGAAAGCTCTACCACCCGATGATCCGCGTAGTTTCATGCAACAAGCTAATGTTCATTGCGCTTATTGCAATCTCACTTATCAACAAATGGGTGATCCGAAGTTGAAACTTCAAATTCACAACTGTTGGCATTTTTTTCCATGGCATAGATGGTACCTGTATTTTTATGAGAGAATTTTGGGAAAATTGATTGATGATCCATCTTTTTCTCTACCCTTCTGGAATTGGGACAGCCCTGATGGCATGGTGTTGCCTGAACCGTTCTACAGAAAGAATTCGCCCTTGTTTAATCCTCGGCGGAACCAGAGTCACCTTCCTCCAGTTCAGCCCGATCTCGTGTACTCATTCAGCAACCCTACTAAACCGGACAAGATAGTTGCTAATAATCTCTCTATTATGTACAATGAAATGGTGCGCAACGGCAAGAAGTTAGAGGATTTCTATGGAGCTAAATATGTTATTGGTACTGTTAAATTACCTTGTCAACATTTTTGCACATATTTATTTTCCGTCATGCCCTCTCACATGCAAGCTATAATTTTTATTTTTTGTTACGCTTGACAAGTTATACTTTTTGATAAATTGACGAAGGTGGAATCCAATAAGACCCTCTTTTTTAATCTGATTCTTATACCATATTGAATTTTCGTCTACCCTAAAAGCCAAATGTTGGTGAGAGATTAACAATTTATATTTTTAAATAGGTACTTCTCCTGACCCTGGTCCAGGGAGTGTTGAGCGTGGATCGCACATGTCACTGCATTCATGGGTAGGAGAAGCCACGGCCTCCGGAGAGGATATGGGAAACTTTTACTCGACTGGCCGTGACACAATATTCTACAGCCATCATTCTAACGTCGATCGGTTATGGACTATATGGCGCGATTTGAGAGGAAACCAGCGCAAAGAATTCTCCGAGCCTGATTGGTTGGACGCAGATTTCCTATTTTACGATGAGAACGCGCAGCTCGTGCGAGTAAAAGTAAGTGATACATTAGAGAACGAGAAAATGGGGTACATTTATCAGGAGGTAGAGCTTCCATGGTTGAATAAGCGTCCAACCGCACGTGTGAAGAAATCCCAGGTGGCAAAGACTTCAGGGGCACCAGGGGCGGAGAGTGTTTTCCCTGTCAAGCTTGGTAAGGTCGTTAAAGTGCTGGTCGATAGGCCTAAGAAATCGAGAAGCAAGAACGATAAGGAGAATGAAGAAGAAATGCTGGTGATCGAAGGGATTGAGGTGGACACTGGCAAGTTTGTGAGGTTTGATGTTTTTGTGAACGACGAGGATGATAAGCCGGATGAATTCGACAAGGCGGAGTATGCCGGGTGTTACTCTCAAGTTCCGCACAAGAATTCGACGAAGGTTACTAGTAAGATCAGGTTGGGATTGACGGAGTTGCTTGAAGATTTGGATGTTGAAGATGATGAACAAATATTAGTTACTTTGGTGCCAAAAGCAGGTGGCGATGACATTACTATTGGTGGTATCAAGATCATCTATGCTTCCTGAGTTATTTGTTTTTTGTTAACGATTTCAATATCATTTGTGGTATTATATACTAGTTCTTGTACGCATGTGTAGCTACTGTATTCAGCTCATAAAAGATCTTAATCTCTATGTTCTTTGTAAAAGTGCAGAATGTAACTAAATTATTTTGCAACTGTGTGTACATTTTCTCCAATATATAAGGGATAATTTTAATGCTCTATCAACGAAGATCTACAAAGTGCAGACCTGGTAGAAGCACAAGAAAGTTGAAAAATTGGGACTCGTCACAAGAAACTGCGGTCACAAGATTATTGAGTATAGGGAAGTAACAAAATCTTTTATTGTTCTTAATGAACTCTAAGCAAGTTGAATATTGCTTTGCCATACACGAATTACTTAGACCAATTTGGCTTAAATAGCAGGTAAAAGACTAAATGTTAAATAGTTTCCTTTGTTGAAAATCTAATTAGTCTCATAGTTTATTATAATTAAGGGATAAAAACATCAAACCCCCTATACTATAGGGGTGTAGCGATTTGCCCCCTGAACTATTTTTTTTTTTTGGCAACAAGCCCCCTGTACTATGGATAAACAAGACTTTTTGCCCCCTGATCAATTTTCCGGCCAAATTTTGTCGGAATTTGAAACGTGAACATGAGGGTTCATTACTATTTAACCTCAAATTCAATAAAATGCCCTTTTTCACTTCGATTTTTGTTATATTTTCTTAATTTTCAAACCTTAGTTTAAATTATCCAAATTTAAAGTTTGAAAATTCAGAAAATATAACAAAAATCGAAGTGAAAAAGAGGCATTTTATTGAATCTGAGGTTAAATAGTGATGAACCATCAGGTTCACGTTTCAAATTCCATCGAAAATTGCCCGGAAATTCAATCAGGGGCAAATTATTTTTTCAAGTCAATAGATGAGGAGGCAAAGTGGTTATTTATCCATAGTGCAGGGGCTTGTTGCCAAAAAAATAAGGGCCAAATCGCTACACCCTATAGTATAGGAGGTTTAAGTACACTTTTATCCCTATAATAAAGTACTTCATTTCATGATAAATTTGTGAACATCACGGATAGAGACCCAAGTTGAAATGTCAGTTTTGATCAAAATCCAACGAATCTTGCATCTTGACGCAAGTAATATTCGGTTTCACAATTATATTAATAATTAGTTAGAAGTTGTTGTAAAATTAATAAAAATTTGAAAAATTACAAGATAAGTACTAAAAAATTAATAAACTGTAAATAATATGATGAACGTCGCTTGCAGATGTGCGCATGATTTCGAGTGAAACTTGTAGGCATTAATTTGGTTGGTCATTGGTATTGGTTAGTAAAATTTTACCAAGAGTTTTGGCTAGTCAAAATAATACAGGTATATTTAATTTTCTATCGGGTGTTTGTGCAATTGATGAAGTCTAGAATCATTAACAATAACGCACTATTTTAAAACTATAATCTTATAGCTCTAAATTTCAAAAATCAAATATTATATCCCCCTTCACTTGTTTGTGCGAAATTATTAAAAGAATTGGTCTACTTGTACAAGTAAAAAATCCTACGTACAGGACAAGAATGTTACGTCGCAAAGCTTACGCGAACAAAACTAAAGTTCTAACTTGATAAAATTAAGATGTGATTATTTTAAGACTGAAAGGTAATCTCTATTAATTGGCGCTAAAATTGTTCCTTAATTTCAATTTCAAGATCAAAGTTGGAAATTGAATGGCATCAAACCGTATTAACTGTGTAGTAGCTCTTGTTTGAATTTTTTTTTTTTCTTACAATGGAAGGGGAGACCCAAAAAGAACAGAAATGAAATTACTCCGCCATAACAGTCCGGAGACTAGTACCACCAACTAAATCAAACATAAGACAATGAGAAATAGAGGGTGGGGGACGGTCAAAAACTTGAAGACCGAAAGGAATGTCGTGTCCCAAATTGGCAAGTCTATCAGCCACAGTATTCGTCTCTCTATAATCATGACGAATGTCACAGGTGTTGAACGAATGCATGAGAGCTTTGCATGAATCGATCAAGCTACAATGAGGGTGGAAGTCATGATTTTTACCGGTGAGGAGATGGACGACTGTTTTAGAGTCACTGGCCACTATAATGTGGTTAAAACCGTATGTTTGAGCAACAGAGAGACCGTAATGAACACCCCAAAGTTCCGCCACAGTTATACTTCCAAAGCCCAGGTTAGAAGCGAAGCCGAAAAGCCAAGCACCTTCCTCATTGCGTGCCAAACCTCCAATTCCCCGGATTACCTAGTGCACTTCCGTCAACATTAATTTTAACTACTCCATGAGGTGGCCGAATCCAGTGAAGGTTCCGAGTAATTTTTGTTTGGCCAGGAAATTCAAGAGAGCGAATTTTAAACCAAGCGAACATGTCGTCACATGCAATTTGTCGAATCCAACAAGCTGCCCGATGAGCTGGAATCCTAAAATCTTCGAAAATATTTTTACATCTCCAGCTCCATAATTTCCAGCATGCCGTTGCAAAAACATTTGCCCAAGGAGGGTCAGTATTCGAAATAATGGTTCGTTTTGAAAGGTTTTCGCAAAGCCAGTCTCTAAGAGGCGAGTAGAAGAAAGAGTTACGCTCCGAATCAGGTAGAAGAAGATTCCAAATATCACGACTTGAAGGGCAGTCACGAAGTAAATGGAGAAGAGATTCGTTAGGAAAATTGCAACGAGGGCAGGATGCGTCATCACTAAGGTGCCTTCGGACGCGACACTCATTGGAAAGGAGTTTATCATGGAGAGCAAGCCAAGAAAAAGTGCGGATCCATTGTCTGGTGCGAAGAGACCAGGCTAGCTTCCAAGAGCTAGATGTGGACGGAGTCGGCTGTTGGAGTAAATCGCACGCTGATTTTACATCAAATACTCCGTTGCTGCTAAGTCCCCAACAAGGCGTATCCAGAAAAAAAAAGCACTTTGAATATTGCAATAAGCACTGGCAATTTCAGCTAAAACCCGAGAAGGCAAAAGATGATGGAAGGAAGTCCATAACCATTGGCTATCTTCACTAATATAATCTGAAACTGTGCAGTTTAGAACTTCACAGGGAATCTAATGCAGTGCAAAATTAATAAGGGGGGCTGAACCGACCCACCAATCAAGCCAAAAGCGGGTAGTTTTTCCGTTGCGAACAATCCACTTAATTCCCTTGTGAAGAATAGCGAAACAAGCATGGATTTGACGCCAAATCGGAGAGCAAGAAGAAGGTTTTTTGGCAGTGAAAACGTTACTCTCGATCGTATATTTAGATAAAAGAAGTTTAACCCAAAGAGTGTCTCGCTTAATAAGCAACTCCCATGCAAGTTTCATCAAGATAGCTGTATTAATATGCTCCATCGTGACAAGCCCGAGCCCACCACATTCTTTCGGGAGACAAACTGTCTTCCAATTTATCAAATGAATGCGTCGTCGTTCATCTGTAGTACCCCAAAGAAAATCCCGATTTAATTTATCCAACTTGTTATTGATGGATTTGGGAAATTTATACGTTTGCATTGTGTAAAGGGGGATAGATGTCGTGACAGATTGAATGAGTGTATGTCTCCCAGCCAACGAAAAGAAACCCGGACGCCAAGAGAAGGTCCTCTTACGAGAAAGTTAATTATATAAAAACTTCTAAGTTAATTTACCTTTTATATTTTAATCTAAATAACAAGAAAGTTACTCTAACACATATACATTGAAATTAATGATTTCAATATATCTGATATATATTATATTAGGAAAAGTTTACATTTTTATCCACCACATATTACATACATAGATGTATTATTATCAATATACAATACTTAAGATTGCAATATTATAAATTCCTACAATTCAGGGTTCGGAAAATAGGAAAAAAATTACCCACCAGGCCAATCTCAAGTGACCCGAAGCAAGTGGTCTATAATTGTCACGTCTTATCCTTTCCATTCATATATAATGACAAATTATTAGAAAGTATTAGCATAGAAGAAAAAAAAATCTGAAAATTTGATACCAACGAATTAAAAAAACATCACGTAGCGATTATTCAGGAAGCATAAACGATCTTGATACCACCAATAGTAATGTCATCGCCACCTGCTTTTGGCACCAAAGTAACTAATATTTGTTCATCATCTTCAACATCCAAATCTTCAAGCAACTCCGTCAATCCCAACCTGATCTTACTAGTAACCTTCGTCGAATTCTTGTGCGGAACTTGAGAGTAACACCCGGCATACTCCGCCTTGTCGAATTCATCCGGCTTATCGTCTTCATCATTCACAAAAACATCAAACTTCACGAATTTTGCAGTGTCCACTTCAATCCCTTCGATCACCAGAAGTTCCTCCTCGTCTTCTTTATCCTTCTTGCTTCTCGACTTTCTTGGCCTGTTTTCAGAAAACAGATGTTCGTACTTAATATTGGTGTTTGTAGGAAAATAGAAGTATTAGAAGTTATTTTAGATCGAGCAGAGAGTGTACAGAATCACTTATTCAATACCTGTCGACCAAAACCTTCACGACTTTGTCGAGTTTAACCGGGAAAACAGTCTTCTCCAATTGTGCGCCGACTGTGGTCGCAACCCTGGATTTCCTAACACGCGCCTTTGGCCTGTTGTTCAACCAGGGAATGTCCACTTTCTGGAAAGTGTAACCCATTCTTTCGTGGTCTAAAGTATCGGTAACCTTCACACGCACGAGCTTCGCGTTCTCATCGTAAAACAGGAATGTAGCGTTCAACCAATCCCCGTCAGGGAAATCTTTTGGTCTCGTGCCCCTTTGGCCACGCCAAAGCGACCATAGCCGATCAATATTCGCGTGATGGCTGAAAAAAAGCGGCTCCCGACCTGCAGTGTAGAAGTTGCCCATGTCCTCTCTAGTGTTATTCTCCTGTCCTACCCAAACATGCATTGCGCCGTGCGAACCACGTTCAATGGTCCCTGGGCCCGGATCAGGTTGAGTCCCCGTCACATATTTCGCGCCATAAAAATCCTCCAGCTGCGACGAGTTCCTGACCATTTCGCCGTACATTTCAGTGAGATTGTTAGGAATTATCTTTGATGGATCTGTTGTGGGATTGGCAGCGTAGTTGAGATCAGCTAAAGTTGGCGGTAAATGATTCTGATTACGTAACTTGTCGTACAACGGGGATGCATTTTTCGCAAACATTTCAGGCATCATCATTCCTGGAGGATTGTCCCAGTTCCAGAATGGTAAACCAAAATTTGGGTCATCGATCAATTTTCCCAATATTCTCTCGTAGAAATACAAATACCTGTTCGAAAATTGGTAGAACAAGTCAACACTCAACGCTCTATGCACACAAAAGGAAGGAGACTTCGAGCTTCTATTACTCAATTCTAATCAACTTGCTACAAAATGACTAAATTACCAAGGTATTTATATAACATGATCCTAACATAACTTAGATTAGTTCATGTATCATAACTTAATTGCATGGATTCGTTTATCTCGATACATGAATGTATCAGAAGGCAAATACATGTTCATTGCAATTCATGTACTACTTTTTTCTAGAATCCATTTCGTTAAAACAATGAAATAGATTAGTATCCAACAATACCATCTGTGCCAGGGAAAAAAATGCCAGGAATTGTGGATTTGAAGTTTCATGTCCGAGTCCCCGTTCTGTTCGTAGGTGAGATTGCAATAAGCGCAATGAACATTAGCCTGTTGCTTGAAGCTCCGAGGATCATCATCGGGGAGAGCCTTCATCAGCGCAACAGCTCTCTCGTACTTTGAGATGTACTCTTTATCAGCGAGGTGAGCAGCAGGGCGGAACCGCATTTTGGTGACCGGTGGGAGTTTGTAATCAATGAATTCTGATATCGGAGGGCAACAACTCACGTCTAATGGTTGCTGTGTGTTGAGATCTGTACCGCGGGAACATTTGGCGAGATCAGGGGCCAAAATTGGAGTTGCGAAAGCTGAAACAATATCGGTTGCACTATAGAGTCCTCCCATGCCCAAGAGCACATTTCTCCTGTCGAATTTTCCATTCGAGGTATTTATATTTTGGGGGCTATCTTTATGGCTCTCGTCGCCACTTGTGGCGTGGCATGACACGTTAAATGGGTGTTTTCGTGTCGTTTGGGCCGAGAAATATAGTGGCTTGGAGGTGGGATGGGTTGTGGGATTGGACGTGATCGAGCATGAAAGTGGAAGGGATACCATGGCTTGGCTTGTTTGAGGTATCATAGATATTGCAGTACTAGTACATTATATAGACGTTTAAGGAATAATATCTTAGACACTTCTTATCTTTCATTGGTATTGATCTTGAAATTTAGGAGTTCTACTAAATTGATTTAGTATGAACTTTCCATGACATAGACAATATGTCTTCGTACATCTTTTTGGCAATATAGGAGTGCTTAATTTGCTTCTCTAATTGCATGAAAGTGAAGGTCGGACATATATTCCTTTTGATAACTAGATTATTCTATTGACTTTTGAGAAGAGATAATGAGAAAGAAAGACAGGGACACAAATTATCTATTGTGGAAGAAAAAAGTAGCAAATTAACAAATTCACACGTGATTTCTAAAAAATTCCCCACTAGCCCTTATCATTTTATTTCTTTTTGTTTTTTTTTTCCTGTAATGGCTAAAATATGCTTTTATAAATTAAAATAACCGATAGAAAGTGTTAGTTCATTATTGCAATCAATACTTTTTTTTCATTTTTTAAAGTTTAAAACGTAAAATTTATAAATTTAAATGAAAAAAAAAAAGTTAATTATGTTGGCTTTAGTTTTAAAGTTCTCATTTCACCTTTGTATGATTGTAAAGGTAATAAATATATATAGGGTCTCTTAAAACAAAGTAAAAATCAATAAATTTCTAAGAATAAAAGTATGACCAATTAATGTAATATACTCAGAGAGCAGATGGCCCTTGAATATGGGCTAATCCCTCAAGAGCCTGTATTACAACCCTCACTGAAAGGCCCTTCTAATTCACCTCTCCTCGAATGGGTTGGGCCCACGGTAGCCCAGGTCAAAGACAAAATGTCTTTTTTATCTTTGACAAGTTTTTGATTTTTAGCTTCTGCTTTCCATTTCAACACACAATTTTTCATACACTTCACCGTCGTGTTCGTGGAGGGTTTTCACTCGATGGTGAATTTCTTCGACTAATTATCTAAAAGTAATTTGCAACATACATGAAATTTGCCACCACACCCATTCCATCTCCATAAAAAACACTCAACCGACTTAATTAATAAAACAGACGAAGCTTTTCGGAAAAGAATGAATCGAACCAAACCCGATGTTTCTAACTTCCTGCCACTCCCGCGACTATTAAAATGGAGTTCACCTGGAAAAAAAAATGTAGTGACTTGCACCCATGTACCAATTTGACTTTAATCAAATTCGGATGTTTTCAAAGAGTATTATTTTCATTTAGTGAGATAGAATATTTAGTTTTATTTATTAAGAGGTTTTTATAATTTTCAAATATTTTTGACCTAGAATACGTTTTATTTTTATAAGGTTAGTTGTCTTGGACGAAAAGACAATTAGTTTTTACTTATTCTTGAATTAGAAATCTCCATCGTTCTTACTTCAAATTATGGTATTTTGTGCAATCATGTTTTACTATTCCATGCATGCTGCATGGATGAGGGTTCCGTTTGGGGATTACCTGAGGTACCTCATGAGGCACCTCTCACATGCATGTGGAATCCACGTGCAATGTGAAGGAAGGCTGTGGTACGCCCGGAGGTACCCCAGACAATTCCTTGTGTTTCTTGGGAATATGGAATTAGTACGTGTACTTATTCCTCTAAATATCATGAAAAAATTCTTGTGGAAGATTCATGTCAAGCAATTGCGTGACGTCTAATTTGAAATTGCGACTTTAACGTGGTTAATTTCTCTTCTTGTTTAAGTGTGTTCAAGTTGTCCACTAGTACTCTACCTTATAAGACTTATGCGTAGCCTGGATTTGTGGTGAGTAGTTGAGGACCAAAACATAAACTTCTATCACAACCATGTAAATGGATTTCTAAATTGACAAGTTCGAATCCGTCAAGCATGTAAATTCCTAATGCATTGATGATGTGGTTATGCATACAAATTATTGATGGTGTAGAAAGTAACACAAATTCCATATATGGTATTATACAAAATCCATTATATTAGACTGTTTTATTATTATATTACATATTATTTTTATATATTGTTTTCTGAAGTTTCAATTTATGCCTCGACTTTTTTGTTCTATAATTCTTTACTTATTAAATATCCTAATTTCATAATATTTTATCTGTAGCTTGTAGTACAACTTTCTAAATTTTATCATACTTCTCTCTTATTCTTTGCATGTAGCAAACAAAGTAAAGCGTGGTCATCTAATATAAATATTGTTTATATATTTTAAGTTTAAAGACGTGTATCTTTTTAATTAAAAGATTTGTGGTGATAAAGTTATACATAAAAATAAAGACATTTTGCACTAGTAATAAACAAATTAAGAAAGTAATTACTCAGTACTTTGATATTAATTTTATTATAATTAAATTGTCTCAAAGCATGTCACACAATTATAGGTGTCTAAGTGCATGTAAATTACCAAAAACTCTCTTAGAAGCGCATAAAAGAACTCATTTTTTTATGACATAATTTATGTATATATATGTTTATGTTATATTTTAATTTAATATTTTTACAAATTAGCTGTGATTGTCTTAAATTAGAGTTATTTTTATAATTTTTCTAAAATAACTATCCGCTTCTTAAGATATTCATATTTTCACAATGATTTTTTTTAAATGAATTTAAAGTAATCGATAATGATAACATTCATATTTGTAAAACTCATATGATTTCGCTCCCAGATCCAAATTTCTAGCTCCACCCATTATTGCAGTTCTAATTATCCCAGACGCTGATCTTGTTTTCATTCTAACTTCACAAAAATACATGTTAGGACTAGATTTAAGTTTCAACACAAGTAAAACCTATTGTGGTTTTGAAGTCTTATGGATCAAAAACTCCGCATACTTTTGGGCTTTAGGTGTAGCCCAGAACCTTGCAGTTTGCATCAAAACTACTACTTCAACTGTTTTGTGAAAACATATTTTATGCGGATAATTAAATTGATGACTAGTGTAACCAACGATCTAATAAAGGATTGTACGTCGTCAAGCATTAGTTTAATAAAATAATTTCTACTTAATTTATTGCTCTCGCAAAATTTAATTACATTTGACATTTTTAATTTATCATTTTTTGAACAATTTAAAATTCTATTTTAGGGCGCAAAAACAGTTATTTTCACACAATTCGTTGGACCCTCATTGATGAGAGATAATTAGGTGCAGCGGTTGCACGATGAGTTGGTGCAGCAATTCGATTATTTGTGTAATGCAAGATATGGATGAGGTGTGGTGAAGTTATTGTCCCATAATTTCAAGAATTATATTTATTTCAGTCTTTTAATATATCACTTCATCGTGCTAACGACTACATCTAATAATTTTTTTTGGTTGAGTAGTTGTATCTTATAAGTTGTAAGAGGGAGATTGTTTATCACCCAACAAACTATGGTGCCCCACATTTTTCAAGGTTGGCCAATATGATGATTTGGAGAACTATTGCAAGTCATGAATATTTTACTTATTGGGACTTCTTGTCCAAAAGATTCTCATTAGAAAACAAAACAGAAGTAAAATCCCTTTCGATTTAGGGATTTGTATAGATTTCGCATTGAACCTTTTATGTAAAATGAGGAACTAATAACTTTCTTCATTTCTCGTTTCTTTAAAATTCTTTAATCATTGCAATTAACTCTATGTTCCATTTTATGCCATAAGGTCATCTTGTTTGTGAGATTTCGACAGCTTTTCAAGATGTTAACGAAAAAAATCAGAAAAGTGATTGTTGAAAAAATCTTTAAGATTTATTTCTCATCTATAAAAAGAAACAAAAAAATTGTTCTTGTCAAACTATGGATCAAAGTTTTATTTTCAGAGTATATATTGATCCCCTAAACATTAGAAACCTCTTGCAAAATTTTAAGATATTTGTGCAATAGAACTAGAAAGTAATGTTGTGTTATGTTATATAGTTAAAAATAAAAACGTCTCGTTACTGTTAAGGAAACATCTAGCAATTTTGATCTAGAGGTCAAACTACATGACTAAATAAATTTTCCTTTAGATAAGAAATTATACGTCTTCCTTATAAATCAGTAAATTCCAAATATTTCTCTCTTCACTATTTTTGTTATTAGGGGCTTGGGGTGGGGAGAGGGGAGGGGCAAAATCATGATACATATCTATATTAATTGATTGGAGTAGGGCACAAAATAATAAACGGAGTAGTTGGATTTACATTTAAGCTTCACATGCTTTTGTCTAAAGGCCCATCTACTTTCTTGGATGCACATCAACTCACCGCCACCTTACCCCAGCCTTTTCTATTATCTTATCAATGATTAGGACCATAAATTAATTAATCACCTTATTAAATTCAAAAATAAATAAAGAATTATTTAGAAGCACAATTGATAAATATTACTTAATGTGAAAGATCTGTATGATTAAATGCGAAACTGATTAAGTTATGACATTCATTCTGCCCTTGCAACGTTTGAATTGCATGTTCTGGAGTTCTAATTAAACTTATTTTATCTTTTTTCTTTATTTATAACGCCGTTTAAAATTAAATCATACCGTCCATCAAGTGATTAATCGGTAGATCTTATACGTCATATCTTAGTTGTTTAAGTGTACGTTCACACTATTCTCTCTTCACCTAAACAAAGAAAAAACACGATCTAGCTAGAAAATTTTGTGATAGATATTTATGCATTACAATATTGCAATATTTTTTGAAGATGGATCTATCTTCCAACATTTTTAGTTATCTTTTGTGAGAGTATATATATGTGTGGGTGTGTGTTGTTTATTAATGGATACACATTTCAGAATAATACAGTATACATTAATCCACATGAGCAATTCTTACTACTATCGGGTATTCAGATTTTGTAGCTATAAAATATTATTGGCAAAAATGCAGAACCTGCCACCTAGCTTATAGTTTTTCATGTTTCTACCCCATCTTCGTTCAGACTAGGAAAAACTCCCGTAACGTTCAAAAAATCAAGCAATTTATGCCCACCCTGGGCTTGAATGAGCTTTCGTGTTCAAAGTGCGTGTCTCATCCTACGTGGCACGTGACATGTGAAAGTTGTAGGGCATATTTTGCGATTGAGCTTTAAAAATTTAAATAAACTCATAATTATTATGGAAAAGTAATTTAATCAATCTAACATATAATTTATCAACTTATTTATTATTTAAAATATTTAAAAAAATTATTTTAATATTTAAGAATCTAATCGATGAACTAAATTGCTTCTTTCTTTTAAAAAAATCTATTAACTTCAAATCGGTTCTCTTCAAATAATTGAAATTTTTTTATTTGTAAAAACTAAATACATGTTAAGAAACTTGTGAGTTATATGCAATTTTAATGTAGGTAATAAAAGAAAATATGTATTTTTTCTTATATTCTTATATATTATAAATTTTAATTGAAGGAAACTTGTCTTCCCTAATAGACCCACTCATGTCACAACACCCCCTCCCCCCCAAAAAAAAAAAATTGTGACCCATTCCACCCCCTCCCCACCCTAAAATCACCAAGTTCACTTGATTGTGGCTAGGTAGGAGTATATAATAAAATTATTTCTTTTTCTTTTTTTTTTTTAGTTTAAATTTTGAATATTTTTTTTTGCCTTAATTAAGTGAGCCTGGTTTCTTGGGAGGTGGGTGGTTGGTTTATTAAGGAAGACAACTTTCTCTTTGTAAAAACTAATAATATGTGAAAATTATGAAAGAAATGCAGTTTTTCATCTTTTTACATACTTTTAAAATAGAAATATAACTCACGAATTCCTTAACAAGGACGTACTTTTGTAAAAAAACCTTTAAGTTATTTGAAGAAAATCGATTTGAAGTTAATAGTTTATTTTTAAAGAGATAAACAATTTAATTCATTGATTAGATTCTTAAATATTAAAATAAAGTTTTTTAATATTTTTATAATAAATAAGTTAGTTAATTATATATTAAAATTGATTAAATTATTTTTCCATAATAATTATGAGTTTATTTAAATTTTTAAAGCTGAATTGCAAAATATGTCCTGCAACTTTGACATGTCACGTTCTACCTGGCAGCCACGTAGAATGAGACACGCACATTCAACACGAAAGGCCATTCGGACCCGGGGTGGGCATAAATTGCTTAATTTTTTGAAAGTTATGGGAGATTTTTCGGGCCCAAACGAAAACGGGGTAGAAACATGAAAAGCAATAAGCTATGGGGCAGATTCTGCATTTTTGCCAATATTATTTAACAAAATTAGGATGGTAATTACAAAAAATACATAATTATGAGTATGAATTTGGTACAAAATAAATTTGCGACAATACGATTTAAAACAATTTAGTCGTCAAATAAACAAAGATTTCGTGCTACCCCATTTGCATGCTATGAAGAGATCGAAGAGAACATATAACCGACTTGTGAGCTATAGAGCATGTGAACTATCGCTTCTTAAAGTTGGATCGTGATTCATGAATATTGAATAAAGTAGTAACCGGAAGACTTTTTAAGCCCTTAACTTTTCTGTGTTCATTATTGTTTGTCTTTTGCGATATATTTGGCTGTTTGTCTATGTTTAGTCAAACCTTAATCGGGTTTATATTAATATATAATAACTAACATGCATGAGTGACAACTGATGTAATTTTAAATACAAATATACTACCATGCCGATCCACAAATTTCAATTGCATGTAGGGAGTAGGGACGTCGCAATATAATTTTTGATTCAAATTAAAAATAATAATATGTATTTCAATTACATCATATTTTCCTACAAAAGGCTTCCAAGTCCCAATATATAGCACTACGTACTATGATACAACAAAAAAGTATCAATGGTTATTGTCAGCGGATGTGATCTAGTTGCAGGTTAAAAGTATTAATATGTGTTATTGGACTCGACTATTATTTCTGGAGAGCATTGCATACCATATTTATGTTATGGTTCAATCGGTTGACAATAATGTTTTTAAAACCGGATCAGACCGGTCGGTCAAAGCGGTTCGACCGGGGTCTAAACCCTTGTCCGATCCGGTTTATACCGATTCAACTAGTAAAATCGGTGAATCAGTGAGGCCACCGATTTGATGACCGATCCGGTTTCTAAAACATTGAGTTGACATGATTACAGGTTAATTATCATGCCTAGTTCAATCTTGCCCAATAATTTTTGTTCCTACCCTAAAAATCAAAAGAGTCTTAAATTAGAAAAAAGTTACTTGCTATTAACGGTTACAAAGAATCTCTTACAGGATCACGGAACTCACCTATCTGGTTTTTCTTTAGGAGAGTCTGACAAAGTTGAGATCAACTAAACTGCTAACTTTTTGGCAAAAATTAGAGCTCTATCTAAGTTCACATTATAAGCACCACTACCTGAAGACCCATTAAAGTACCTCGTACCGATCAATCATATTTGGGATACGTCTGTCATGAATGTAACTATTTTTACTATTTAATGTTTCTACTATTGTACGGTATACTTCTTCTTTTGTTATTTCATGTACTAAAACCGTTATTCATTAAATAAAATACCAAATGGTTGCTCGTTCAAAATAAAAACAGCTAAATTTAATTTACATATAGTATTACTCCTTTTGGATTACATAATGCTAATTCTATTTTTTCTTTGACAAACCTGCCAAATCTTCAAACACCAAAACAGACACATTCTTGCTTTTAAGCTTAAAATACAGAAAAAGACTAAACGCACGCTGTGCCTGTGTGTGTCTCTAAGAGAGAGAGAGTAAAGTAGGAGAGAGAAAGATATTGTCATGGAACAAGTTGGCCTTTTCAAGATTCATTAAATGATATTATTATTATTGAAACAAAATTACTTTCTTGTCCTCTTCCAACCCCACATATTCCCATTCCCAACAGTTACATTTCAAACTTAAAACATTAATTAAATTCAAATTTTCAAAAATCAAATCTTTTTTCATTCAGTCTTTCAACCTTTTCTTGTCGTTGGTTTATGCAAATAAATATATTTACCGTGTCCCAATAAGTCCTGTCAATAGATACACACACATTGTAATCTCATTAAATGCCATTCAACGGCTTATAATTGAAAACCCATTTTTCTTCATTATTATTATTATGTCTTCTTTCTGTTCTGCCAACTACTGAGTTTCTTGCATTCTAACAGAGAAGACGAAAAGGAAGACGAAAACGCAGTTAAGGTGAGATTTAACGACATGGCTTTCATTTTATTATTGCTTCTTTACACCAAAGATTGTTTTTTTAGTCATTTGGAACGGATTTGGCATGAATGTAGGAGGAAGAACAAGCACTTCACTTAATTGTATATTTGAACATGGACTGATGTTTCTAAAAAAGGGTTCTTTTCTTTTTTTCACTTAGATTAGTGTTAAAGATTCGTTTTTTTTTTAATTTTTAATTTTTATTAAGTAATTAAGTAAAGTTGGCTACTGATCTTTGAATGATTGTGGGATTTTATGTTTTTGTGCTTTTCACTGGTTTTTGATTTCATTTTTCTTTGGAGTTTACACATCATACTATCATCAGTTTATTATGACTTGATTTTGTCGGTTACATGCTGAGATTAGAGAGGAAAAAAATAAATCCATTTAAAGATAAAAAAAATTGGTTTTAAAGTTTTAACACTGCAAAAATTGAGTGTGGTACAAAGACAAATGCTTGCACATCTTTTCATAATGTTGATATGTGCATGGCTCAGTTCAGTGGAACTGCATTGTTACTTTTAACTTTTTCTCAAAAAAGTGTGGCCTCAGACTTGTCTGTTTGTGGAGTTTCACAAGCTTTTGTCACTTTGAAAAAAGCAGAAGAAACAACTTTAATGATGAACAGCGAGGAACGCATGTATTTTCCTGCATCAAGATTTTAAAGTGAGGTGTATTTGTGCCTTGAGCAATGTCACAGAAATTTGTTCATTTTTCATCAAAATTTTTTCACCAAAATGTCAATTAATAAGCTCCATCTGATCTTGTAAGTCTATGGCAGTTGTGATATGTTCCCATAGTTTAGTCCTTTTAGCTTGATTCTGTTGGGTTTTACCAGCAAAAGATGATTCATTCATCTATTTTTCATATGTATAACTTGTCTGATATTCGATTTGCAATTATGCAGATCCTAATTTGAGTACTCCCCTGCCTCCAATTACTGTTAAAATGCCAAGGACAAGGTAACTCTCTTGCATAAGGTCTGTACGTGTGAGTGTGTGTTGTCATTCTATGAATTTCAATATCTAAATCTGTTTTGAACAGAGCAACAGAAGTGCCTCAACGGCAATCTCCCCGAGGCCCGTCTAATCTTAGGACATCCAGTTCCGATTCTGATCCACTACATCATCGTACTAGGACCGAGAGGAGCCCGAAACTAGCTGAGGGGCGATCCCCACGAGGTTCCCAATCTGATCCAGTAAACCAAAAGAAACTTGGAACCCGCATCGCGGATTTGGAATCCCAACTTGGCCAAGCCCAAGTAGAGCTCAAAAGCCTAAAGAATCAGTTAAGTTCAGCTGAGGCAGCAAAAAAAGCAGCTCAAGATCAACTCGAGAAGAAATCAAAGAAACATCAAAAGGTTCCTGAACCAATGGAAATCCAAGAGAAACATTCTACGAAGACCGAGAGACAAATGATGAAGAAAAAGGACAGCAATGTTGTCTACGAAACGCCTGATGATGTCCAAAAGGAAACCGACGTCTTTGAAGTTCCTGTTGAGAAAGGAACGGTGGACTCTAAGACTGACCTTGATCAAGAAGAACTTAAACCACTATCTGAATCTACAGAGCCAGAGAATCCACCTATTGATGAGTTGGCTTTGAAGAATGAGGAGATAAATTTTCTGAAGACCAAGTTAGAGGAGAAGGAGAAACAACTAGAAGTTTTCTCTCAAGAAAATGAGGGTCTAAAAACCCAACTCAACGAGAAGTCGGTAAAGATTTCATCAGCAGAATCTGAGATAGAAGAACTGAAAATGAGGTTGAGTACGGTTGATCAAGAACTTGAGCTTACTAAAACCACTGCAGTTCAGATGAATGAGAAGTTGGATGCTACTGAAAAAGCCAAGGAAGAATTAGAAACTGAGATGAAAAAGCTTCGCGTCCAAACTGAGCAATGGAGAAAGGCGGCTGATGCAGCAGCTACCGTCTTGGCAGGAGGGGTCGAGATGAATGGCAGAAGAATATCTGAGCGGTGTGGATCGATGGATAAGCATTATGGGAGCGCGTTTGAACATCATGGTGGTGGTGGATATGCGGGTTATGTGGGTTCGCCAGGGTTGATGGATGATGACTCAGATGATGCCTATGGAAGTGGGAAGAGGAAAGGTTCTGGTATAAGGATGTTTGGAGATCTGTGGAAGAAGAAAGGCCAGAAATAATCTTGAGATAGATCTCATGCATTTATGTGACGATTTTAGGCCAGTGACGAAGAAATGGTTGCTTACCATTTGTGTTTGTTTGTCGTCTTTGTACCTTGAACAGTATCTATTATTACATTCTTGTAGTATTTTGTAGCCAAGGTTTCTTCAGACCTTATGAAATGTCATGGCATTATGTATTGTTGTGATGGCAATGCAATGTGAGCATCAACTATGTTTATCAGTTTTAATGTTGGTGGAGCATTGCATCTATAGTCTATACAATGACTGGCATAGGTGGAGAGTAAACTAACAATTTTAAGTTATTAACAATCTAGAAACTAAACAGAGAGCCTTGTCTGAACTCAATAAAAACACAAGGTTTAATTTGTACAAATCCCTTTTCAAGTTTCTGCATAGAAGTTTCTGCTGTTTCAGTTAAATGCGTGGCGATCTACGTAGTTATCATAGAGGTCTTTATTATTAGACCAAACTAAACAGAGTCGTGTCTGAATTCAATAAAAACACAAATGAAAATATTTTGTACACATCCCTATTGAAGTTTCTGCACTAAGTTTCTGCTGTTACAATTGTTACATGAGTTGTGATTGCAGAGGTCTGTAATATTAGACCAAACTTCAATGGTGTAGTCATAATGTTCCAAGACAAAATTGAAGAATAGCATTATATTGTCATCAACTATGTAACATCTCCATTGCTCTTGAAAAGTTCAAAACATTTTGCAAATCAGAGAAGCATAACATTTGATCAACCATATAGTTCCCCCACCACAAGCCATGGTCTAAAATCCCCCCATCAATGAAAAAGAGTTCACTCATCTTCATCACTTCCATACTGCTGACATAAAGATTGCAAACCAGTCGTGGTAGTGGTTGTGGATTTGGAGTCTAGCTTTTCCGAGACCTCCTTAACAGCCGAGTCTCCCATCTCATTCTTCACTCTCGCCTTCTTCTGATTGTTCCCTTCGGAGTCTGCAGCTGGTCTCTTGACAACAGAAACTGTGACTGATGCGGACTTGAAGATAAATTTACCATTACCAGAAGTCTCGGCATTATCTGTAAGACAACAATCGCAACCAGGATTCATTCAGTGCCGTCAAAAGCATATTATAATTCTGAAATTTGAAACGTAAAATGAACTTGAAAGATAATTGAGCTAGATTGTATTTTCAGCTGGACAGGTTTTCATCCTGAACCCAAATTTCGAGCGAGGTATTTATTGTATACCATAATAGAAGCAAGGGATGGTAAGCAAAAACAAATCATCAAATGCATTATAACTATCAAACGTGATGTAAGATACAAACAAAGAGTAAATATGGAAAATAAAGATACCACTACCTAAGAAAATCGAGAAATATACATAGCATAAATGATTAATACTTTTCAGTTTCTTTTAAAAAATTCCTTATTTGCCATTAGTTTTAACAAATTGACATTTTCATGAAGAAGTATGGAAATTTTATCAGTCACCCAGGTTAAGAGTTAAACTTTGCACAAATCTGAATCTTAGTTCACTATTTTATTTTGCATATGTTCATTCAATAATGTACAAGCTGCAACAAGTATCCAATTCTTCAAATACCGCAATGAAAACACAGATTAAAGAACTGAGAGAAGAAAGATACAACAGAGCCAGGGGTTTAAAAATTATAACACAAACCTCGGTTCCTGGAGTTATTACTTGTCAAAGAATCTGTTGGGGGAGAAGGATGTTCTTCAGATGTCTTTTTGCTCTGCATCAAGAATCATAAAATGGTTAGTGGAAACCCAACCACTGGTTGTATGCAGTGAAGAAATCTGGACAATTGAAAATTATTGGTTAAATCTTGATAATACCCTAAACAATAAGAACGTAAATAACCCCATGACCAAAGAAACATTTATACCTTTGAACCACCAGCTATTCCCTCATTATCTGGTGAAAACCAAGTCAAATCCTCCTCGTCCTCATCCTCATCAAAATCATCATCATTAATCCTTTTTACAATAGCAGGCTTCCTTTGTCCCTGATTTAATTATAAAGCACATAGAGTTTCATAATGAGAACTTCAAAACAAATGAAGATAGAAGAAAATCCAAGAAATTGATCAGAAAAAGAAAAAAAACAAGAGGAAGCAGAAAAGAAAGAACACCCAGCACATATGGAGGTCCGCATCAAATCCTTACCTGAAACAAAGATTTTATGAGAGCTTCATCTTCTTCCTCAAGTTTTCGTTCCTGAAACAAAAATAGGCACATTATTGTAGGTTGAACATATCACGAAATTCTAGGAGCAATGTACCATGCAATTATAGAAGTAACCAAAAAATATCTCCTTCGCTTAATGGTCGAAAGGGCTGGGAAAGCACATCCAACATATTTTTCAAAGAGCAATTAGGAACTGCGAACCAATTCTTTTATGGAAAGTTACCTTATTCTCATTCGAGCGTTGCAGAGCTTCCAGCATTGCATCTACACTCACTGTAGCATGTCTAGACTGCAAAAAGGAAAACAAAAACAAGAAAAAACAAAAGAAAAAATGTCAGCGGAAGCACATATGTGCACATGCGTGGTGGTCACTTCCAAAAACTAAAAAAGAAAGGAAAGAGGAGTGTGATTAACTGCTGACACGCCAAAGATATAAGGTTTTTGAGTATGAAAATCACCTTCATAGATTTCATTTCATCTAAAGCTGCAAGAATATCCATTTCTCTCTTTGAATCCAAAGTTCTATTTTCTAATGACTTCATGGCATCACCCATCTCTTCAGCATTCCTTCTCTTTTTTTCTTCATCTGTTTGCTGATGATAAAAAAAATATGAGTATTAGAACACTTAACACATTCAAAAAACTGCAATAGCCCAGGAAACAACATCTCCATCTCAAAAACCAGAAGATAGTACATAATTAATCAAGAGCCAACAGAATTATCTAACCTCATCTTCTGCACGCCAAGGCTCAAAATTCCTCGAAGCACCAGATTCAACAATATAATCTGAGTTTTGAGGATCTGTCTTGAAAGTTATCTCAGCTGAGCATTTAGTGCACTTGAAATAGAACCTGAAGATTTGAATTCCCAGATAGGTCTGCAGATGAATAAAACATGCTAGTATTAATGAGCATCTTTCTTTCACAAATGCAACAAACTAAAGCATGTATTTTGTGGCAAGGGTGTCATAGCACCGAAAGACCAAGGCAATGTATCTAATCAGATGCACGATAGACCAAGGCAATGTATCTAATCAGATGCACGATACCTAATTGTTGTGTGATACTAGCAACCACATTAGATCACCTCTAGGATCACAAATAACAAAACTTAGTTTGACAACTCCCAAAATGTCCAGTACAAAGAATCCGGGTTTACATAATATACCATGCAGCAAAATAGCAAAGACATAACAGGCGTCGTGTCGTCAGCTACTGAAACAGCAAGAAGTAGCTAAGGCAGAGAAATCACTTTCTCACCAAAATATTTCGACTTTTTATGCATAATCAAACAACATTACGGTCATAAAACACAGTCCAAGCCATCAGTGCTACCAGGAATTCAAGAACTACGACTGAACCCAAAATCCTAAACCAATGAAGGCCTTAGCTTAAACTAGAAATTTCAGCCCAACTCCATCAATATATACACTAACAATGAAACTTGAGCAAATATATACGAGGAAAAAGCATCTAAATTAACTCTAAATCCATCAATTTCAGACTCAATGGACTCCAGTACATATAATTAAGAAACTCCAACCACATCTCACACTCCAAACAAGAGAAAACCTTCAAACATAAACCTAAACTTCAAGATGCTACGATAAAACAAAATCGTAACCTATAAAATACCACACCTCTGTCCCAAATTTCACAAGACTTATAGCAGAGTTAACTCAAACCTCTAGCAACTAACAATTTTAAGATTAGAACAATAATTATTACAATGCTCTAAACCTTTCAAAATCTCAAACATTACTACTTATCGAACACGAAACCCTAATACTTTCCCCAAATTTCATCAAACGAACATTCAAAAATCAAGTGAAAAATATATACCTCCCCAACAACGTCTTCTTTACGAGAATTGAACTTTGTCCCTTTGTAGATGTAATTACCGCACGTGCCGCAGCGAATACTCATCGGAAGCATCATGCGAACCTTAATCTGCTGGTTCTTAGGCTGCCTCCGCCGCGGAATCTTCGCCGGATCAAAATCCGGCGGGTAGTACTTGTTCAAAACCTTCCGTTCTCCCATTTTTTTTCTCTCTCTCTCTCTCTAGATCAGAATTAGGGTTTTACTGATTGAACTCAAAATTACGGAGGAGCAAATGATCGAATTGAATCTTCAAATCTACAACTTGAATCTTGAATTGTTTATGACAAAATATGTATCACAAACCCTAATTCCTAATTCTACTTTTGAAAATTGAGAAGTTGCTTAAACGACGTCGACCAAGACAAAAAGAAACAACCCACCTGTTATTATTTTTAAATTTAAAATGGATTTAACTAATTTAGCAATGTATTTCTTAAATTAAAATATTTCAGTGTAGGGGATTTTAAAGAAGAAGGAAAGTTTGAAGTGATTTATAAATCAATGTTTTCTAACTTGTTATTTTTACCACTCCTACTAAGTTTAAAGAATGTAATTAGTTTTTTTTAAAATTTAGGTTAATTGTACAAAAGCTTTTAATTTAATTATTTTCCCATAAAATATTGCCTTTCTCTTTATGTGTGTATTATTTCAAAGGCGTTGAGCGTGTGACAAGGTGTTCCATGAGCTTAGAGGCGCCGCGTACAGATTTTTTAACTAAAACAAATAGTGATTATTTTTTAGGAGAAAAACTTCTAATTAACTTAATTTTACTATATACAGATTATATCTAGAAAGACTAAGTTTGGCCATGAATATTTGTGTATTAGTTTTAAACGAATTTTAAGAAAACCAAATGAGTAAATATACTAATGATATACACAAAAGAGCAATAAAAGTCAATTTGAGAACTAGTGGTGAATGCTTCGTTGTGTGACCAATTATGCTTGAAACTATGTGTTGTCATGGACCAAAGTTTAAATCTCGGTTTGTATTTCTGTCTGCTAGATAATAAAAACGTTTCTCAACTTTTTGAGAGTTTTTCCACATGTTTTGGAAAATTCGTAAAAAATTTATTCGCGATGAAATTGAAAAATTCTAAAAATTCTAGGTCGAAACATCTTAAATAATCGCACTTATAATCCGTCATCTTTATTTACTTTAATTCACTTAAACAAGTTTTAGAGCTTATAAAGAAGTGGGAAAAAATAAAATTAGCTTATACCTGAAAGACCTTTTCAATTAGTTACTATCAATTCCTACTCTTTGACGTGGGAAAAAGTTCCATATGATCCACAAAGATATTTTGATTGGTAAAATTTGATTCATGATATTTGTACTCTGTAGTCTCTTATAACAAGAAATTATAATGAATTAGGTTGATCATCATTTTGCTCTATCAAATTTTAATAAAAAATTAAAAATTAAACTTTTTACGTTAAACCAAAAAGAAAATCAAAATTAAGATGCATATACAATAGTACTCTACATTCATATCATGCACCAATCCCATGCATAAGTCCCATTGTACTACATAAATATGCACATATCACTTTCATTAAGCTACTATTTTCCCCGTTTTTACCATCATATGTAATTAGTTGAGTGCATTAATATCCTTCCATTTTCTAACTGTGGATGAAGAGCTTTAAAGGCTTTACCTTGAAGCTTTCAATGTCGAACATAAGTTTTCCCTCTATTTCACGATTATTTGTCGTCTCAATACATTCAACCATTTATTTTTCACAATGATCCTAGGATACAACCATACCCCGGTTAATTTGTCAGAGGCTTAACATTATCGGTGTTCTTAGGGTGGCCAAATCCCAAGTTCATTCATAATGCAAAAAGGTTGCCAATCATTGATCCTTGTGCATTTTTCTTACTGTTTGTTCAATCAAATAGGAAAAGAGGGTCAAGATTTGGAAATGTGTCATACCAAAGGAAGGCCTTGTTCGTAAAACTCCTCTACTCAGCCTTCCAAACTCATCTAGATATGTTGTGAGGTTATTTAGCATTACATTGCACGTTCTTGTCCGCAAATTTAGCCACAACCATGCATTGTGGATTTAAGATAGGTGCCCTTACCATAGGATTTTATTCAACTATACATGATTCATTTGTTGAATATTTTATTTGTTTTAGTTGTATATCTTCTGTACGAGTGATATAATAGTATACATTTTGTATGAATGAAATAATTATCAACCTATTACATCTTATTTGTTGTCCAAGATTTGAAGAATGGGAGATAATCGTTCATTTGAAAATGATCGTTGTTGTTGGTAGAATAAACTTCACAAAAAGTAATAAGAAAAAACATGGATTCACGAAATAACCCAATCAAAATTTGTACTTCTGACTTTAATTCAATCTAAATCTAACAATACATATTGCGTCGTTCCCAAGTCACCACCAATTCAATATAGCTAGGTGGGCTTAAAAGATAAATCTCATGGTTCTTGATTTTTGCATAAGGTCAAAGATAAAACTTTATTGCAATTGCTTTTTTCAGATATAAAAAAGTTGATATGTTGAATCTGAGCACATAACATCAGATTACATAGAATTAATTACTCCTAAGAAGGCAAATTACAATAGATCTTTGATTAATCAATATATTATGTCTTACTGAACATAGTCGGTATTTATTTTTAGTTCTTTTCCAAACGCTTGTATCTGTTTGTGTCTCTTCAATTTGGTGCACTCATATAAAGCAATGCCAAAAGATCAAAAAATTGTCTAAGAATTCGATCGTACTAAGCATGAATATTGATTTTATCAAGTGATATATTATAGGGGATAGACTACTACAGGAATTGTCTCAATGGAGGATTTCACCTCCAAACTGTTGGTGGAGTTTTCAGCAAAGTTAGAGGTATAGTATTTGGGTGTGGAATAAGTAGCATTGGCCAATATGATACCACCAAGGCAATCACTAGGTTTACTAAAAGAACTAATTTCATTTGCGCGCCAATTTGGAGGACTAGTCAAGTCATGTTTCTCGTATTGTCTTTCAACAATACAAAAGAAAACGATACGATCATACATGAGACTGTCGATGAAGCCATAATATGAATGCCACTAAAATATCAAAGGTCACCGTTCATGAAACTCATATGCGCCTCCTACTATATATGACCTGTCCAAAATTTATTGGCAATATTTTACCGTAAGCGCACGGGTACAAGTAATATAGGGCAGTAAATTACAACGCAAAAAATATCGAACCTAAGGAGGATTACGTTTGACTTTAACTACTAAAAAATCTATTTGTACAAAAAAACAAGACTAATGACTATGAAGGTTTCATGTTTCACAATGACGACTCAACAATAAATGTAAATAAATGAATTTTGAATTTTGGATGATTAATAACTAAAACACTTAACAACTAAAGACTTAAATCAATAATAAAACAAGTGGTATTGTAAGGAACTATGTTTCTTTTGATAGATATGATCAAAGGGTCGTAGACAAACCATTGTTGAGATAAATTACGATCGATTCATGTGTGGAATATATTAAACTTAGGTAAAACCTATCATTATGGGTTCCTTATCATTCTGAATGTTACTATTTGTATGATGTTCCTCCAAACGCATTCATCGCAGTGAATTACCTAGGTCTTAATTGCTGGACGCTTCCATCACACGACATGTGGAATTATATAATCTATGAGTCTATCCTATGATTTTGGCTTTCGCATATGTCATAAAAATCTAATCTATTATGTATTCATGATGCACATAAAGCATTTTACTCAAGTTATAAATTCAATTTAATTATTTCTCATACAATCATCTCAACATGATCTCTATCTAAATACTCCCATTACCTCACGAAACGTGATGGATTTAACTACTCATACTTGAAATAAACATAGAAACAATAATAAAATAAAATATAGTCTGGAATAAAATAACTAAAGCAAAGATTTTGTCTAAGAAAATTGTATGAAAACAAAGTGCAATATTCAGATCAATAAAACAGAATTCAAATATAAGAATATTAAATAACATAAACTCAATTACGGCTTTGATTCTCCGTCTCCTCTGGTCTTTACTTCTCTCCAAAATCTAACCTCCAAAACTACCTCTAAAAATGTGTATCAACCTTCTCCTTCAGTTTTTAGGTCTTCTATTTATATCTTCTAGGGCTTGAGAGTCCCACTCTTTAATTCTGCCCCAAAACCTAACTTTTGAGTCAAAGCAATTTGTAGGCGATTGTTTTCCATCGCCTGCAGCGGCTATTCAGATTAGGGTTGCATCATCTTTTAATCATAAGCGATCGTTTCCAACTCTTCTTCAATTCAATGTGATCACTTTCAATAAGTTATTTCTCTTCTGCTTCCCTTAGCTTTTCTACTTGCATGATTTGCCCAGAATTGAAAACGGCTCCTAAAAATTAAAATAAAATAGAACAAGTAAAAATACTCAAAACAATCAAAGAACATGCAATAAAACGGTCTATTTGATGTGCGAGAAATGAGTAGAAAATGAAGTTATCAATATACTAAACTTAACTGATATATTAGCATCGACGGACAAAGACTGGAAATTAAAGAAAGGCATATTTATGAGGGGGCTACATTACTGATTTGACTTCTTCAATTAGCCTGATATAGGAAAATTGTACGACATACATTTTTCTACACTTAAGAATGGTAAAAGGAAAGTATGAAATTTCATGGTTAAGGGGATTACTTTGCCATTCATATTTTAGAGGTTTCATAAATTTCTACAACATAACAAGTCACTTTGAAAGGGTTGATCTTGATGTTCCACGAAAGAAACTTTTTAATGTTTTCGCGAAGCGCTTCTGCTTCGCGTTTACTAAATAAAAACGTATGACAAGTTTAAGTGCTCATCAACAACAAAATATGAGACTCGTGAGATCTTGACAAAGAGATGTTTTCATGTTCCAAAGAGGACTGTTCAAGAGATGTAACATGATATCTTCACAAAATGAGTCATTAAACTTAGATGAACTGCTTAGCGTTTACTGAATCAAAAAATGCGACAAGTTTAGCTGCTCATCAACAACAAAATATGATATTTATGTATCATCCTGACAAATAGATAATTTCATTTGTCAAAGAAGAATGTTCAAAAGATGTAGCCTGATATCTTCACAAGATGAGTCATTTAACTAATTAGATATACTATTGAATGGCCTTTTCTAATATATCATGATGGCTATGTATACTTATTAACAAAATAATAATATTCCTACATCTAAAGCTTTTTAATTATTTTTGTTCGTTAATGTCAAAGCTCTAGTTAATTCTACAGAAAACATTGCAAACTTAAAAAGGGAAATTGAAATTATAAAATCTTAAGGAAATCACTAAAATGTAACTTTGGTAACTAGACAATAACAATGCATAGTGAAATATAACAAATTTATTTGCTTGATATGAATCGGATGTTAATTATGTGAAAAATTGTTCAGAAAGTAGTGCATCAGATGCAAAAAAATAAAATAAAATAAGGTTTTTGTTAATAAACCTGCAACATAACCGGTGCATCAATATGAAGTCAAACTACAACAGTTTAACTAGGCAAAATGCAATAATCAACATTTTCTCTTTTTAAATAAAGTCATGCCATACAAAGGAACAAGGTTTAATGGAGCATTATATATGTTTGTATTTATGTATGGTTGTTTAATCTCTTGTATCTCCATCTCCTAAGTTTTGAGCATCATGGTTCAAACTCATGCAACCTTTATGTTTTTCATATTCTGCAATCTCTTGTCTTTCTCATCCCTCCCATGCATCGTTTCGACCTCAAATGGCTTCCTCTTGAAACTGATTCACAGAGATTCTCCACTATCTCCTTTATATCAAGCAAACCTTTCTAATTTTGAACGGTTCAAAACAAATGTTGAAACCTCTAAATCTCGAGATCTTTACTTTCATCAATGGAGTGAAAATGCGATGGAAAATTCAAAGAGTCTTGAGATCAATGACTCGATCAGGCTTCCGCTAAAGTATTACATACCCCTTTTCACAGTCGAACTAGGCATAGGAAACCCAGTTTATAATATAACTTTGATTTTTGACACAGGCAGTTCCATTACTTGGACACAATCGAAACCTTGTATCCAGTGTTTTAAACAAGATAAACCTCCTTTTGACTCTAAAAAATCAAGTACTTATAAATCACTGACAAATAGACATCCGCTCGCGAAATTGTTCGCCTGTTATGCATTTAGGTGCTACTATAATGTGGTTTACTATAGCGGAGAACTTTCAGTAGGAATTGCCTCAACCGAGACTTTCACCTTCCAAACTACTAAAGGACTTCAGTATCAAGCTGGTGGTCTAGTATTCGGCCGTGGACTCTTTAACCTGGGGCCTTTAGGTTCTAGCAAGGCGGTCACCGGGATACTTGGCATGAATAAAGGACCTGTTTCCTTTGTACGCCAACTAGGAGACACGATCAAAGAACGTTTCTCGTATTGTTTTCCAACATTCATGAGCTCTAAAAAAAAGCCATCATATCTCAAATTTGGTAACGAAGCCATTATACGAGGAAAGAAGATTCAAACAACGCCTTTCTTGAAGTCGATTATAGACTCACAGTATAGGTTGAACTTAATGGATATTAGCATTGATAGAAAAAGGTTAAGGCTCCAAAAAGGTACATTTCCAGGAGGTTGTCTCATTGATTCGGGCGCTTTCGTTAGTCTCTTACACGTAAAAGTTTACTCTTACATGCAAAACTGGTTTATTAAGTATTTTTCCAGGTTTAATATCACAAGAATGGTGGGAGGTCGAATTCCTAAGCAATTTCTTTGCTTTAATCTCCCCGAAAGCTTTACAAAGTTTCCAAAAATGACATATTATTTTCAAGAGGCTATTCTTGACATACCACCAGAGAACCTTTATTTGTTTGAAGGTAAGATGTTTTGCTTGGCAATTATTGCGTCTAAAGACGTGACTATACTAGGCGCTTATCAGCAACAAAATGTGAGATTTGTGTATGATCTGGAGAAGCAGATGCTTTCATTTGCCAAAGAAAATTGTTCAAGTGATGAAGCTTGATATTAATTTTCTAATTATTTAAAAAATATGTTCTTCTAAAACAGAATAAGCTTTAATAAATAGTCAACTCCTTATGAGTAAATGTTACTGCTGCTTCCAACTTCATAGAGCTTTCATCTTTACGAGGTAATATATGTCGCTTTAAGTCTCGAAGAATTTTGCTGTAGGTGATGATGGCTTACATAGGGTTAACGTTACATTGAAACTAAACCATGAGCTATCTCTATAACCACCCAACTCCAGTCAAATCTATGTGACAACCTTCACTTATTCTGTTTAATTTGCTTGCTCAATTTTGAATTAGAAATCGATGGCTTAAAATTTACAATTGTTGGGAAGTAATTAAGTAAACCTCACACAACAAATACTTTCTATTTCGCTGATTAGCAAACACGGAGAAAATTAAAGCTTGTAAGCGAAAGTAAAATTCTGATGAGTATTAAAGAACTTATGTTACCGATTTGTGTAAAATATGGAAAAATAAGTAAATGTTGAGAGTTAAGTTGACTTGAAGTTTGATAGAATACTACTGTACATAAATTATTTGCAAGGACTGGATTTGTAAAGTTTAACAATCTCAGTTGTGTATGTATAAATAAACATATCAAACTCACAAAATTGACTATTTTCATCTTTCAGAATGTAGCAGTTAGAAAAATCTACTTTTACATAATGGACATAAATTTACTTTATATTAATCATTTTTTTTTTCAGATTATATTAATCATTATAATACTTTAATTGACATAGCAAATTGAAACCAACAAATTATATAAATCTTTCAGAGATTTCCTCGAAATAAAAATGATTGATGTGACTTGATGTAATCCCCTGTATTATTAACAAGAAGTTACATGATGTATAAAAAGGAAAACCGAAACCAAGCAAAAGAAAACACAAACTTTGCCACCTATGGAAAATTTTAATAAGTCAACTAAACTAAAAACCCTATATGTGAACAAACATTTTGATAACTCAGTTTCCTAACACAAAACTTAAGAAAATAGTATTATTATTATTATATTATGAGGCTGCAATTTTTTCAAACAGACCCAACCTATTATCAGCCAGCCTTGATTTATAGGCCGATTTTTTGTACTCAAACCAAGTAAATTCCTTGTACAAGCTGTCTTCTCCTTTCATTAGTACTGAAGGCAATGGAGCTATCTTTTCACTTAATGGTGGTCCTCCAAAATATATCATTGAAAGCCTTGGTTTTGAGCTGTTGGCCACAACCCTGTGTCTTACACTCTTAAACCTTCCATTAGTCATAACCTGTCCACAAAAAAAAAACCATAAAATTGTTAAAAAAATATGATTTTGAGACTTACCCACATGACGGGATTTAATTTATTACCGACTAGAAAAGGAACTCAAGTACAAATCATAGTACACATCGACGGTAAAGAAATTGCATGTGTCTAATGGATCAGAAAAAAAATTGTTTTTCCTACAAACCGTTCGAACTAAAATTGATTATTGTTTCTATACAGTTCAACATAATTAAAGGCCTTTACAAGAAAATATCCTGGAATTATATTCATATTTAAGAGAGAATCTAGGATAAAAGCTAAATACTATAACAATCGGTCTATTTCTTTCATCTCTTTTTTTTCCTGCTTATATTACGGCATGGGGGAATTATTAGGTGACAGTGACTTGGAAAAAAACATTGTTGTCTAGGAACCTACCAAGATTCATCTTTAAACATTAGAAGTTCAATGCAAAACGCGTGCCTTTAGGTGTGTAGGGTTCAAAGACCACCAAAATAATTGTAGTCAAACATAGTAAACTTCACATCAAAGGCAAAGAGTTAATAACAAAATTTTAATACAATATACCCTCGTGTCATAAAATTGACATACCCTCACACAAACACGCGTCTAATCTATGAACGGTCAATAAACAAAAAAAAAAATCATTTATGGTTGAAAATATTGCAACTAAACTATTGTAATAATAACAAAATCATCAACCAAAAAAAAAAAAACCCATTGTAATAATAATTTTAGTAAAACGCAAACATGTACCACTACTTAAGTAAAAGTGAAATATAAAATAAAAATAGTGGTTACCTGCAGTGAGTCACCAACATTGATAAAGAAAGAATCTTGATCAGGTGGGATAGATATCCAATTCCCATCTTTCAATGAAATTTGAAGACCCGAAGTGTTGTTGGATCTCAAAACGGATATGATTTGCGGGTCGGTATGTTCACCAAACCCGATTAAGTTCTTGGATTCTTGAAATTCGGGGCATGGTGGATAGTGATTTAGCCTGAAAACAGAGTCACTCTGCTCATCCATCAAAAGTTTACTAAAAGCATTCCTTTGTTGAATCTTCAGTTCATCAGCCAACATCTCAAGAATCTCACACGCCATTCTTTTTACGGCGGAAACATAATCGTTCACTATACACCTGTACATCAAAAAGATTGTCAGAAAATTTACGAACGAGACGACAATTTAATATGGTATCAGTTAGGTCATATAAAAGGTTAAGGATTTGAATCCCGCTGCCATTCTCTTATCAAAAAAACTCCCGCGTATAAGGCCTAAGAAAGATATTTAAAGAGACGACGAGGGGTGGAGCTAGGAATACTAGTTTGGGGCGAAGTACTATGGAAGAGTTTATTACCATGTATAACTTATATAATTAATTATTTTTACTTCATCAAAAAAGAAATAGTAATTAAAGCCTCAAAACATAAATAGAGACACACAAAAGCCACCATGTGATACAAGAAAAAAGAATCCAAAACTTCTCTTTTATTTTTCTGCACATGGATGGTTATACGTTTCTTATTCACGTGATTATTTTTAGTTATCTTTTTTTGCCGGTTACGCATAAACAATAAGTTTTTTTTTGCCTCCTTTCGGGTTTTCTCCCAAGAGTGTTTTTTTTTTCCAATTAAATATATTACATGGGTTTATTTTGTTAATATCAGCTTTTTTTTCAATTAAATATATTACATGGGGTTTATTTTGTTAATATCAGCTTTTTTGACTTAGAGATTTTTTTTAATACTTATGAGATACTAAATTTTGAGTTATTTCTATCTTGATGTGTATCTATAAAAAAGAAAAAAAAAATAAATGGCTTTGTATTACAATATTGTTCAACACGAATTTCTTATCCAAAATACAAGCTCGATTAGTTGATTGTAAAGATTTTTTTTAAAAATAAAATAGAGCATCATGTTGGAAATAAATATAAACTCAAATATTGGTATAGATTACGAATTACCATATCTAATTTTACTTTTTACATGAAAAGGTAAGACAAAATAAAGACAAGAAAATATTATGACAAGTTACAAATAAATTTACAGTATCTATAACAATAAAACTATATAGTTAGGTATATTGTGACTTAAGACTTTTATTTATCTCAGCAGAAAGTTTAGATTAATTGCAGTAGTACTCTAGCTCAAAATTTAATACCATTTAGTAAAAAAAGAGTTAAAAAAACTCACCTGAATTTTTCTGCAGCTTCACCAAAAACCGATGCAAATTTTCTATAATCAGAATCAGATTTAGTGTTCAAGAGCAAATACTCGACCCATCCCACATCGCCATTGCGTCCAATCTTTTTACTTCCGTAGCCAAAAGGGTCAGGGTCCCCTGTCTTCTCCTTTTCAGACAAAGGCAAAGAGAAGAACTTAACAGCTTCTGACTCCAATTCTTTGATGAGTTCATGTGGCACACCATGATTGATCACCTTAAAGAACCCGAACTCTTCGCAGGCCTTAACGAGGTTCGTTTTCGAGTCGGGGTCCGAGAGATCTATTAGAGGGACACCAGGGAAGAATGTGGTGGTGTTTGTGCAAGTTTTGTTAGTTGAGAACTGTTCTATTGAAGGTTTTGATAGAAGTACCATTGTGTGTGTGTGTTTTGTATGATGAATATTGAGAATTGTGTGTTGTGTGTTGTGTGTTGAGATGAGCTTTTTATTTTTTGTAGTAATAGATGATGAGCTGGAGTTGAGAGGTATTATATGAAGACATGGCAGCAAGAGGTGCTTGGCTATTTATAGGAGGTTTTGGAGAGACAGATGGAAAGAGGATGGAAGGAGGAGATTTTGTGACACATAAAGTCATAAATGTTAAAGAGTCATTATGGAGTGGGAAAATTAAATGAGGAAATGATGGGTTCAAACTCTAAAGTAAAAAAGTTTCTTGTTACAAAATGATGTGGTGTAATTACACATACACCCTTGAGGTTCGGTGTAGTTACAAAAACCTTCTGTGAGTATTGACAAATTATAATGATCTCTCACTGACGGTCGCTGATGTAGATGAAATTTGTTGATGTTCTCGTGATATATGATTAGATTTGAGATTTGCTCTTAGTTAGTTAAAACTTTTAAGGGGTATAGATGTAATATGATTTGATAGAAAGTGTATTTGATATAGTTATTGAGTTTCGGGGGGTCTGGCTTGTGGAACCTATCAAAAATATGTACCTTATGAGTTTGCATAATATAAAATTTAAGATTAAAATTCTTTTGATACACCCCTAAGGTTTGGTGTGGTACAGAAATCTCCCTCGAAGTTTGCAAATTATAACGATCCCATTCTAGCTAACAACCCCTTTATATATAGAAAAATTTGCTAATGTTATCATGGCATTATAATTAACTTTTCGTTGTGCTCTCTTGATCAATCAAAAGTTTCAAGGGTGTAGATGTAATGTTATATAACAAAAGATCATTTGAAGTCTTGAAATTAAAGAACTTTTAATTAACAAATAAGAAAATAAAATATTTGGGTTTTTACATATTTGGATTGTTATTAAAGTAAAAATAATTAAGTAACTTAATTAATTTTAAATTATGATTCTATAAATGTTTAAAACAATTGTTGCTCATAATTATTACAAAACATAGAAAAAATTGATGAGAATGACTGAAGCTTCTTTTTCCATCAACTTCACTCTATCTATAATTATAAATAAACCACATTTTAGAGTAGGTGATTTTATATCCAAAAAAAAAAGGACTAGAAGATTTGAAGCGCAGCCGTTACTTTCAAAAGTAACAGTTTAGGTGAATAGTTGTGAATTCTTTTCCCTTTTCTAGGACGATACCTCTGCCAGACTATTTCTTGCAAAGTCAAGTGTAAATTGTGAAAATAAAAGGCATAGTAACTGCATATTTGGCCATAAATGGCAACAGAAACCAATATGAATGTTTGTGAATATTGAACTATTAATCCACAATTAGAAAGAAATTAATTTTAATTTAATTTTCTCTGACAGCATATTATGTAATCAGAGATATCTAAATCAACACACAAATGATTGAGAACTCCTTGGAGCGTGTAAAATATTACTATTTTTATGACAAATTTCTTGTATATAGAGTTGTATCTTAACTTTTTTCTTCTTTTAAAGATCTTAGTTATTATAATGTTGCTTTAAAGTTACTTTTGCAGTTTCTTATACCAAATATATGCTGCTTGTACTTACATTATCATGATGATTCAGTTTTTTTTTTAATAAATTAAAAGTAATTAATGATAAGAATAATATTAATAATAGTGTATACTTATGAAGAACAAAAAAATTGTCCCCTAAAGCCATTTTCTTAGCTCCCCTCGTGATAGTAACTGCATATCTAGTCACACGCGGGATAATAAAGAAACCATTATGCATGTTCATTACTTAGTTGTGAATCACAACTTGTGATATACCTTTATCGTCCAACTCTAACATGTGAATCATATGTTAATTTGAACACTCTTTGGATTCAATGCACCCGCACAATGGCCAAAAACATATGCATATGTTTCATATGCAATATTGACACCCTTAATTAACAAATTGTATGCTAATTTGTACTCCATATTCCTTTGCTATGTTTCAAAAAGATAGGACAAATTTGGCAAAACTGTCATATGAATATGGTTAAGTATTGCATTTGAAAGTTTTATCCAACAAGTATATAATTCTTAGGGAGAATTACACAAACACCCCCTGAGGTATGGGCTAATTACATAGACACCCCCTCATGTTTGAGAAATTACACAAACACCCCATGTAGTATGCATCTCATTACACAAACACCCTTTGTAGTGTGTTTTCTTAATCGAATATACACACTTATGGTGTTGGATCATAATGTCAATAATGATGTGATGACTAACTTACAAAATCTTTCGAAATATACCTTGTTTTTTATGTTTTTTTTTATTTTCTAAAACAGAATAAATGAGACTTATTTTCTATCATTTTAGCAATTTTAGTTTATTTTTCATTGATTTTACAATATAAACGAGAGACGGAAATTTATATTCAGCAAAACGTAACGAATTGCGAAAAGAATTTTATCACAGGGGGTGTTTGTGTAATTTCTCAAACATGAGGGGGTGTCTGTGTAATTAGCCCATATCTCAGGGGGTGTTTGTGTAATTCTCCCTAATTCTTATATAAATGTTATGCAGAACATTATGAAATTATATTTCTGTCCATCTACACATATACATATATATGGGAGATTGTGCAATTGATATATGTTACCTTTTAAGGTTTAAATCCCAAATGAAATATCAATGACCTCAGTAGTCAGTAGATTCAGTACCATCCACTCTTATATTTAACACCAATAACAAAGTTATTAGTCTAAACAGTATATTTGCTATTTCACGTTTTTTTAACATATTTTTGGAAAATAGAATAGGTAGTTATCTAAATTTTTAAATTATAAAGTAGATAGAAAAATATACTGGCTCAAATATTTTGTGAACTATTGAAATTTAGAGCAGGTTAATCTAATTTTTGTTTAAGATCAAACCTTTGCGCTATCCACCTATTCACATTTATTTTGCTTTTAGAATAATATATCAATGACTCCGTTAGAGGAAATAAGATTTTATTTAAATCCCAAGGGGTATTGAGCTGGCTTTTTTTCTTTTTTCTTTTTTCGTGAAAAAATATTGAATAAAATAATTTGACCCATTATAACTTAGATAATTTATGCATGTTTGTGTCAGTAAGTTTTTAATGGTATCCTTGTAAATTAGGGAGAAAACAAATTCAATATAAGAAGAATGGGAATATATAATTGACTTTTATTCTTTAAATTATTTATATTTTATTAATGGTTTTAACTAAGAGGACGTCACATTTATGTTATTGAAACCTCAAGAGTATTTTTAATATTACAAGAAATTAATTGTATTTTCCCTTGATATATTTGTTTGAATATTACAACATTTTTTATCTCTAAACCTATGACCATCTTGGTCTAAATCTCGAATGAAATAATTATCTATTTACTAAGAAATTTTGTATTAATTGGATATATATATATATATATATATATATATATATATATATATATATATATATATATATATATATATATATATATACATACTCTTTCATATTTAACTCTTAGTTAAGTCTAATACTTCATTTGTCATTCTAATAAATATTTTTGGTCTTTTTTCTATTTTTCTTTTGTTATATATCAAATTACGTAACAAAAGATATATTACATTTAATTAATATAATCAAGATAAGAAAACAACTTTTATTAGGAAAAGCGACAGAGACCCTGCTTTTGTTAAATTTTTTTAGACAAGTAAAAATAGAAATTAAATGTACTTATGAATTTCCAAAAATTAATAATTTATTTTCATAAACGTTCGCAAAACACCGCCAAATTAATATTGCTATTCATCAATATATCCGAGTTAAGTTATTGTTTTGCAATTTATGAAATATATGCGCACTCATCCCGAATTCAGTATATATCTAGACCTTACGTACTTAACGCTTGCATGAGTTGAGAATTCAGTTATATTTTTATTTTAAAATTATTTTTAGTGCGTAATATTTTTCTATTATTAGTAGTGGTGATCTTTACCATGCTAGACTTGGTGTAGTCCACTGAAATGGTGGCAATCGCAGGTTCTATAACGTGGAAACTACCAGTTATACTAGTAATGTGGTCACCACACAATTAATGAGTAAAACTGTCTTGAACAAAGTTTACGTCAGCACTCTAAATGCAACATCAAATTAATTGCATCCTTCTCTTATCTAGTAAAAAAGAATGAAATAACTAATATCTTGAAATTGTATGTACACGCTTTGAAATCATAATTTCCTTTATCGTACTTTAGAAATTTGTGATTAGAAATTTGCAATATAGCTATAAACGCACATGGGAAAAAGTTTGTGCTCAAATATGGGAGATTTTGACCTTAATTGTTCTTTTTATGTCGTGGTAATCTCAATCGCTACTCCTAAGGTGTACAATGATTAAAGTCTCGAACTAAAAAACGTAGTCTCTCTAATATAACACTAGTTGGTATATCGCATTAACATGAATACATACTCAGAAAACATATAAAATATCATCTAATATAACACTAGTTGGTAAATCGTATTAACATGAATACATACTCCGAAAACATATGAAGTGTCATCGTCCATATAAAAGTCGAACTTACAACCAAATAAAAGTATATCACCTCTTTAATTAATCAGTAGGTCACTTTTGCAGACTAAACCTGATTGTAAGTTTAGCCTAAGAGTTAGAGGTCTAACACAAGTATCCGATATCTTCTTCAAATTTATGTCATTGACTGGATTTATTGTTAGTGACGCAGAGCCACCAACTAAATTCTCAATAATTTTCAAAGTTGATGTACCGTAGACTTGCAATTAGTATGTCACAATAATTGGAAACGGACTGGCTATGTGAAAGCAATTATGATATTGATATACAATGACACGTCACACGAGGATTCTTCCAAGTTCTTTCAAAGGTCATATTTCAAGTCCCCCCACCACTTCTCCTTCACTTTCCAAAAAAAAAAAAAGAAGGAAATATTCCGTAATACATTGTACCTAACTATATTGTAAGATTTATAATTTTTTCAAGACTTGATTTTCCTTTGTTCTTGAATTTTAAAGGTGCATGCAATTTAAAAATCTATCTCACGTGTGAATATTTAGATTTTCCTCTATCATAGATGAGGGTGTCTAATACCACTAGCCTTTTGTCTTGTAAAGAATTACCAAAAAGTAATGTTGTTATTGTTGTTATGGGATTTCAACTCCTACAAACTGAAAATCAATATACACAATCAAAAACATAAAAGGAAAGGGCGATTGTTCTATTAGTACCGCATGTGATAATTGTAATGTAAATGTGTATTTGTAACTTTTTCTATCACAAATGTTAATGTCCATTATAACAAATACAAGTGTTAAGTCATTTAACAAAAAGAAAGAAAGAAATTCTGAATTTTTGACTAATAATGGGTAGGAGTAGTCAACGTCGTGGGTCCAATGGTGACTAGTGAGTGGGTCAGCCCGCCTTTTTGAGCCCATGGACCCGGGCCCATCTTCTCACTTTCTCTACCCTAAAAAACAGTCACCATTAAATGCACCTTTTATTAAATTTGTTCTTTTTTAAATACTTAAGATATTATTTTTAAGAAAACATGTCAAGAGAATCTTTTCTGTTCTACTTTCTTCTCATAAAAAATGTATTGTTTTGTTGGTCAATATTGAGTCACATAATTCTCTACGTATCTTTATAACGTCCAATTACGTGTTCAATATCTGACCTTGCCCTTCATCATCAATGATAACGGTTTGTCTGAGAAGCAATTTCTCAGTGACGTGGCGCCGTACTCATATTTCTTTTTATTGAAGATAAAAAATAATTAAATTTTATTTGCAATATTTATATCCCAATAATATTTATTACTTGGTAAATGAGAACGATTAGCTACTTGATTATGTCATTTAATTTTGCAACATCTCAAAAAATTGTTACATTATATTTATTGTAATGAATTTGAGGTTTAATTTTGCAACATTTCAAAAATTGTTACATTATATTTATAGTAAGCAATTTGAGATATTATCGTCGGCGGTGACAAATGCAATTGTTGCGGTTGGGCATGACAATTAGGTATGGGGACATGAAAGGAATGATATATATTCTGAATAGTCCCTTTTTTTATCATAGCCAGGTTGTGGAGAGCCCAACACATTTTATGCCTACGTAGTCAATAATGCTTGGCCGACCATTTAAATTGAATATTTTATATTTATAGGATTTATTTTTAAAAAAAATTATGAAGAAAAAGATAATCACGTCGGCACACTCCCATTTTATAACTACTCAACTAAAATTTAAATAATTATATTAAATTTCCTTGAAGACATTCAAAAACACCCTCCAAATTTAAATGTATTACATATACAACCTTAATGCTAGACATATCGGTAATGTTTGTATAAAACAGAAGAGATACTTATAGATTATCACAAGCTCGTAAAACTGTAGAACTGAGAGAACCAAGAAGCATTCATGATTAATTATGATGTTCTACAATTAATTAGATTACATTCAACATGAAACTATTTAAGCGTATCTTTAAAACAGTTTTTTTGGGTCAAAGAAATAGCATTTTGTTACTTCTGTGTCATGTTATTCAATTGAACTAAACAGAGAGGTGTTTACTTCTACGTATTTTCAATTGAAATAGGTTGATAATATATTTCGCAGTAACCTAATACTTATTCGGAACCTGATTCTCAACAAATGTTTTTTTAAAAAGAAAAGGACAAAATAGTGGGAAAAAAACATTTTTTTAAGAAACTATCAAATCAACTTGTCAACTCTAGGGCTGTGAATTTTAATTAAACGAGATCATATCAATAATTAATTGAGGATATTTAGTTTTATTTTTAGAAAAACAGATATTACGAATTGAATCGATCGAATCTATCCAGTTTCATTTCAATCCAGCCTAATTCAATTTTAGTTTTTGGCTTTGTAATTTTTTCGTGAAGAAAAAAGTAATAATTATTAAATTTATACTTAAAACTAAAGCAAACATGCATGTATCAAACGCTACAAAAAAACATACGATCAAATTTATCAATCATTTTGTCACAAAACAATTGATAGAACAACCCCCACAAGGTACATCTTGCGCCTATGGCCCGCTCTAACTATCCAAAAAAACACCCGGTAAATAAGAAGGGGAGTTATGCTTAATTGTTTTTTAGTACAAGTTTTATCAATCGTTTTGTCACAAAACAATTGATCATGCACATCTATCATATAAAAATCACAATTCAAAATACAAACTTCTGATAAGTTCAAGCTCGAGCAAGAGGCTGGAGTAGTCTACCTCCTTGTGATTACGTGAAATTTGTGTAAAGAGCTCAGACACCCGATCCAACCTAGTAGTAAGTGATCCGCCAAAAGCAACCAAAATATTCCTTGGTAAATATCGTGAAAACCTGAACTACATACATACATGCTTTTAAAAAACGGTAAAGCCAACATACATGTAAAAACTGGTGCTATTGCGACTAGGTTTTGAGCAATACTAAAAAGACTCATTTTTGTTTTTGAGAGCCGTAATTATTTTTTTGTCATAAAAGCGTTATTGCAAAAATATCGTGATAACTACTGCCTTCAAAGAATAGTAACTAAAAGAATTGATTTTCAATTTAATTCCAAGATCTACCCCTAGGATTGAGATCAAATCGAAGTGAGATCCAGTTCATGGGTAACAACCTAAAATCGAAATAAATATCCTATTCTGTTTTTAAATTGGATTCTTTGATCAATCTTAAAATAATTTCAATATTTCATCCATTCGATTATTTGTTGCGTACAACCCTGATACGTATGTGTATCTAAAATTCCTATTTCGAGTGAGGAAGAACTCCTAAGAATTGGAGATGAGAGAGTTTAGAGATAATTAAAATAAAAGACTTTTCATTGATTGAATTTGGCAGAACTCTTCCATGCCATATTTAAAGGAATACAACCCACTAACCCACTATATACATGTTGGCTACTAAAATTAAGGAAACAATTTTAACAAAATTTGAAATAATCAAATAATTGGAATTTAAATAAAGAAATGACTAAATGAAATAATTAATATAAACTAGAAACTAATTAGGCCCGTATCAAACCCTTATCAATTTAATATGTTGACGAGAAATGACTTGAACAAATCGATCTTTAGTTTTTCAAGAGATCTTGAAAATGAGACAAAATATAACTATACATCAACTAAACCTTCACTTTATACAACTTGTTAACATATTCATATATTTTTTTTCTTTTTCACCGAACTCTCTTAATTGTCGCATCGCACCAGTTTAGATTGTAGAGGGAGAGAGAGAGAGTAAATATTCATTATTTTTCTATGTTCACTAACATGCATCACCACAACTTGTAAGTTATACAAGAAACAGATTATTATATGATAAAAAAAGTTGGTATAGTTATGGCAATGTCTCCTAAGGTTTCATGTAACTACAGAAAATTCCGACGTGATTTGCAAAATAAAAACAACAACCCCGAAACTAATGATTGCTAATAATATGGATTGAATTTACTGATATTATTGCGATATGATAATGAACTTCTAGTATTGCCCTTAGTCCATATATACAAGTTCCACGGGTTGCCGATTTATTATAATAAAAATTTGAGAAAATTGAAGTCACCAATTGTACAATTTTCTATCATACACGAGCCCCCAAGGTAATAGTACATTAGTCATTATCAACAAAAAATTAATGACATTGAAATGTCATAGAGCCAATCTTGAAATTGACTGATGGTAAGACTTTTTGGTCCCAATTCTAGAATTTTATCAATAATTGGCCTCATTGGTGATCCATATTTCCTACATTCGAGGGGGTATGGTTGAGGAGGGGGGTAAATGCATGATGCATGATATGTGATCTTTTTTGCAGTGAAAGCAACTCTTCGAAGAGGGTAGATAAGGTTTTGTGAATGAGTACTTCCTTTTGTTACAGAATATGGGTAGTGGCACTGGCACTAGCCTTGGGGGGCATGGTGCTGAGATAGGCTGAGGCCTTAACACTTGGCCATATTCACAACTTCAAACACACTTTTATGTCCTCTCAAGCTTTTCACGAAGAAAAGTCTTGCTCGATATTTTAGTCCACTCTTTAAAACTTAATAACTAGTCGGAATTTGATACAAATTTATATTTTTTTGGGAGTTGGTTGGCGTGTGTTCTTATCTATTAATGGGGTTGTGGTTCACAAGACCTCTTGTCGCAAATGCTTGTCAAATGGCGTTTGTAACAAACCGTGTAGGGGATTTTGGTTTATTGTTAGGAATCTTAGGTCTTGACGGGAGAACAACTAGTTTTGAATTTCGTGATTTATTCAAAATATTCAATAACTTAATTTATAATAATGAAGTAAATTTTCCATTTGAGACTTTCTGTGCTACGCTATTATTTTCCGGCGTAGTTGCGAAATCTACACAATTTTTCCTTCAGTCTTCCAAACTTTACCAATGGTATGAAAGAATACCTCACTTTATTCAAATGTGTAAAAGATTGTAGCTGCACTTTAAAGGCGGGTACTCTACTGTTGAATTAGCAACCGAAGAAAATAGAAATTAAAAAAAAAAATAACAACTTCCAACAAGGGGATACACAATCAAAATCAATTAAACTCAATTTAAACAAAGAGAAAAGTGATTATACGAGCTAATGAAACCATCGAACTAAGAAATCAACAAAAAAATTGAATTGATTCAAAACATCAAAATGAATTTATTATATGTAAATACAAGAAATTCTCAGATAAAAGAAAATATATAGACAGAATTGTGAAAATTGATAGAGCACCTCGCTCTTATGTTATCTACTTTTTTCAATTTATATCGTGAGAGTTTGGGGTCGCGATCCACATATTATAGATTAGACACAGTAACCTGCAAACAAAGCCAGCTAGACATATCATTCTAGACGAAATCGGTATAACAAATACAAACCTAGAAGTAGAGTTAAGTTGCTCTCGTGAGATCCAACTTGAAACATTGGAAGAATTCAGCCTCTTTAATCAACTAATAAATATAATTACAAATATGTCTTTTAAAATGTTAAACAATTCAATATATTTTCAAATCATTAGAGTCCTTAAGTCTTCAAACTCCCAAAAGATCTATTTGAAATATTTCTGTAATATTTTTGGTTTTCAAGGATACGAAAGCGTGACATCGTTAAATTAAGATGATTGAATTTGAAAGATGTTATATTACTTATGAAAACCGAAGCTAAGGAATGAACAAAAATGGGAGACAAACAATAATTTAATTGGATTTCTTTTATTTCTACTTTTTTTTTTCCGAGATTTCAATCTAGCAAATAATGGATTACGTATTTTTATATATCCTAGCTAATACATTTAATTTATTTTTAGAATCTTAAACATTCCATGAAAATAGCTTCTTTATTAGAGAGAGAGGGAGATTATTAATTCTGCACGAGTAATAAGATATATATATATATATATATATATATATATATATATATATATATATATATATATATATATATATATATATATATATCCTAACAATATATAGTAGAATCCGCAAAAGTATTGTATATAAGAGATCTATTAGATTTAGAGTTTAATATTGTTTTTCCTTAAAATGCCTAATTAGAGAGAGAGAAAGGGAGATTATTAATATATGAGCGAATTTCGAGTGATGGGAGATAGATTTCAAGACGCTCAGTGCCATCGACTTGAGCATAAGTGACTTTGACACGATATTAGATTTAAAGACTCATCATATTTCCGCGAAATAGGTCTTATTAAAGGAAGATAAGAAGATTATTAATATACAAAAGTTCAAAATAATTTCGAAACAAATGTACAAAATATTTGAAGAAGTGAGTCAAATACCTAGCTAATTATTTTAACAACATTATTGTAATTTTGGTATAATAAAGTCTTAAATCTGGGGCGCTGATAATTGGAACGTCTCTAAGACTTGTCATTAATTGTGAAATGACTTGAAACTGTCTTCAAAAAATGTTTGATACAGTGCGCAAAAATATCATCTGTCAGTTGTTTTCATGGCATATATGAGCTGTTCTGATGCTGAAATGTGGTTGACGGAGAAAAGGATCTGAATTCTTTAAAGATTTCGAAAAAAATTGATACCATTTATTTTCTTTGTCAAAAGAGGTACTCCACACTTGGTCTTTTTCTTGGTGATGATCAGTCAGTCTTTTCTGTTAGAATATCTCTATTGATGGTCAGATAAATGGGACTAGTGTTACTGATGTAGACAGGTCTTTAGTATCATATACTTAAAATTTTAATAATTTATGGGCATGAAATGAGACTCTTTAGTGAAATGTGGGGCTTTGAATTGGGATTCATCATGATATAATTTGTTCAATTACTATTGTAGAGCATAATTCGGAGTACTTTCAAGAAGTTGCAACGCACTTGCATAATTATTTGGCAGTCATAGGAAAAAAAAATCAGTAATTATTGTTTGTCAAGTTAGAAAAAGTGAATTTATTTAGAAGAGGAGAAAACCGAAGATTACATAGTACTTTTGATTTAAAAAAAGAAGAAGTAAAACTCAATCTAAATGATTTCGCACCCATCTTTTACCTGTAGTTACTTATGATAGAATGTAATATTTGTAAAAGATCTTAAAATTTACTTAGACTAAAATTAAGTTTGAGATGTTTAAAATTAATTTCTAAAATTAGTTATGGAGTTTTAATATTGTTGTATAACATAATGAAGGGATGGAAACATCCTTTTACACAGCTTTTCAAGCTTTTATATATATTTTTACCTTTTTAAGGACGGATAATAACATAAATCAAAAACAAAAGCAACAAATATTTAATGCAAACAGTTATCTATATATTGCTTGTATTAATATAAAAGTCAGTGTAAGTATTTGTAAACACTGTATTAACCAGAAAAACTCAGATAACGTGAAAGTCTAGTAGTTGAAGATGAGTGTGACGAGCACACTCTTTCTAAAATTAGATTTGTGTGTAATTTGGGGTATTTTTCATTCACCTAGTCTCATGAGGTTTCATATTGACATATGTTTCTTCGGGTTTTAGGCATTGGCATATACCCCTGAGGTATAATAAGTAACAAATACCTCCTCAAAGTTTCGATCTTTTGTATGTATCCCCCCCACCCCCCCCCCCCCCCCCATTCATCCCATTCATTGATCTTTAGTCAATTATTAAAAGTGAGGGCAGATATGTAATTATTTTACTTAAAGATATAAAAATTTATTTTGAGTTACTAATTCATTTAATTAACTCTAACATGATCTATTTATTCTCACAATTTTACTATTCAAATAAAGCATGATTTTGTTTTTATCATATTAGTTCACTTAGCAACTTTATATTTACAAATTTAATTTTCTATAAATTTACTAATTAGTTAAACATTGGCAAAATTATGAAAATACAACAACTTATTATCATTTACTTGACTTTAAGGATATTTTGATCATTCTTACAGTAATTTTGAACAATTTATTTTTATGTGCACATGTTGATTATTATATTGACTAAATAATATCTTGTTAAACAATATTTTATGTGCGCACGTACTTTTTTGGCATCGGAGTACTCAATGTGAAGAAAGTGTTCAACTTATGATATGCAAATTGATAACTGCCAAATTAAGGTGTAAACATAATAATCATGCTAAATTATGATATGAAAAATAGTTTTAGTCATGCCACTGAACACCGCTGGTAAACAACATTCCAATCCTCGTGTTTTCGGGAAAAAAAAACTAGGAATGTGTAATTATATATCAAAATCTCAATTATTAAATTTATAAAGTCGCCCACCCCATATAATTAATGGTATGGCATAATTGCCGCTGAATATATTCAAACATCACATTCGATTAATAACTACGACCAGACGTGCTTATGATCAACATATAGGTGGTGTTTGCAAACTCTTAAAAAAAGTTAAAACCAGCTTTTGACTTAAGTTAAGCAGTTTGGAGTGTTTGCAAATTTAGCTTATGTGGTGGGAGAACTTTTTTTAAGCTAAAAACACCCACAATCTTGAAGTTGGTCTAGGGGTGCTTCTAGCTTATGGTAGCAATTTTTGAATAAATTATTATTTTTTTGTACAATTATACCCTTATCTTCTAATATTATCACATAGCAAAATCTAACTCAAAATCTAACTCAAAAAAGAAGTACGAGCTATTCTTATCACCCGCCAATTTTTTTCATATCAAAAGATCTAATCAACATGTCATGATCTTATCAACTCAGTGTTAGTACTATCTAGCAACAATTTATTTTCTTAGCATAACTTATGAATTTTCTTAATGTTTTTGATTTCTTTTTTATCGTATTAAGGAGTGTGATTTATTTTATGATTCATGAAATTGAGTTTGGAATGGATATCTTTAAATAAAATCTGAATAAATAAGGAAATAAATAAATATATTCATTATTAAAAAAATTAATAAATTTGAAACCTCTAATTATATTATTACATATATAAACAGTCTATAAAGTAAATGACATTATGTATATGAAAATGTTATGTTATTGTTATTATATTTATAAAGATCGTTCTTTGTTTTTATGACTTTGCAGTTGATTAAATATTTATAATTTGTAATTGTTCTATGGTAAATACATTTATAAATTGATAGTGAATAAGTTATGGGTATTATAGTCAATTTATAAGAAAATCAGTAAAATCATTTTTTTTTGCAAACACTCTACTACTTAAATATCAGCTTTTGGATTATTTTTCAAACACCTTCAGCTTATGAACTAAAGCTATTTTTTAAGTTTTAACTTAGATTATGAGATTCTGCTTTTGGAGTAGAGTTTGCAAACACCACCTTAAAATGCTTTCTATTATGATTACACTTTCTTTGATGGGTAATCGTGATTAGATTTACGAAGAAAATGATCAAAGACGTTGATGGGATCTAAAAAGGAGTGATTCATATTTCGATAGTGTCACAAGTCTAAACTTCATCACGCGTACTAGATAATCAGTTTGTCAAATCAGAGCACAATCACAGAAGATATATAAAACTGCAATTGGTTGATGAATGTTTAGTATACTTTTCAAATAATTCGCTCTTTTTCGAGTTTAGTGAATGCTTTAATCAGCTACCAACATCGAAAGATACGTATGAAAATATGAAATAGTAAGTATTTTTTGTAAGTTAAGTTCTTATACGGGAAGTGATTCAATTTGACATTCGAGCGGTGCTAAGAACTAAGAAGTAGTCGGGGCTCGAAGAAAAACTTAATGACTATTTGCATGTGACAAAATTAATGACTATTGGCATGTGACAAACTTATTCGTGAAGAAATTTAAACATGCGTACTAGTTTCACACAGAAAATTAATGAACTATTTGCATGTGACAAAACATGCCAAAGAATACAAAGTAAAAATTTCCTGGAATTTGTATGTAATTAATTTTGAACTTTGAATAAATTGTTCATTCAGACTTGTAAGAAAGTATGGACGAAATAAAATAGTATTGTCTTAAAAAATAAAATAGTTTATAATAAAAAGGTTACTACGAAAGTATAACGCGGTAATATTTGGAAGTAATAGAAGATAAGTTATCAACTCTTTCAATAGTACGCTAGTTCTTTTACCTTTAAATTTATTTTTCAACCCGAAAAGATTATATATAGTAGCCCCGATCTGTTTCAATCAAAATAATCACTTTCACAAAATAATAGTAATCAAAATTACATGGATGCTACATCACTTACTGATCAGTTATCTTCTTTTTAAAGTCCTTTGTAGCGAATTAATCGCATGCATCGAATAAACCGATGCTTTTACATCTCTTGAAGTTTCGTGTAATTATAATTTTTTTAATACTATTTGAAGAATTGCACTCTTAAAAGTTACAAAAAAAAAACATTACAGAGTGTGTCATTGTGTCTCTTGATGTTTACAAGGCACATAGTCGACCCCTTATTTTCAGTATTTTCAAACTCGAGGAGTGTTTCTGTAATTATCGAAACATTCTGAGCGGTTTCCGTAATTAGATCAAACATAAACCAATGTAGATATAATTATCCAAAAAAAGAAATACTCTGAAATAATTACGCTAGAAACATTAGGTGATGATACTATGAAAAGATTTATGATTTATACATAGGGCAAATGTTGAAATGCGTATTAGTTCATTTAGATCTTGATATGGTCATTTCGAACTATACTTATGCAGGATATCATCTTATTAATAATTCCATCTGTCTGAAATTTCGATTGTAATATAAATTTCAGTTGATCCTACCACATGGCCCAACCAAAACCTATTATTGCCACTGCTATTAGAAGTTCCATCCGTAAATCCTAAAAGGCAAAGGTTAACTTATATTTGAAAAGGTGCCTTCGCTATTTACTTTTCAATACAATAATGATTAAGTTCTTGATATCATTAATTACGGGATAAGGTGTCTAACTATCCTTAATCTTTGAGAAAAGAAAATAGTTTTTTTCCACCATATGCTTATCTAATCTTACCAAGAACCAAACTAGGAAAAAAAAAGTGGAAAAGACTGAGTTCTTTGCACTTTCAACCAATTACAAGTCATTCGAAATCGCTAAACTAGTAAATTGCCGCATGTTTGCAATAAATTCTTGACGAAAAAAAGTGTAACTTTTTTTAGTGGAAAATGGAATTAATGCTTTTGGGGTAAGACACGTGTTCTAAGATAAAAAGAAAAATGCGCGTCATCACCACGTCCATCCTTTTTGCGGCTAGTACTCGATGACATGGGTGAAACTGATGTCAAGTTGTGGAACTTGAAATAGATCCAATGTTTTTAAAACCAGATCGGACCGGTCGGTCCAACTGGTTGGACCGGGGTCCGGCCCATTATTCAGATACCGGTCGAACTGGTTCAACCGCCGGTTGAACCGGTTAGACCTGTAAAACCAATGAACCGGTGGCTACACCGGTTCGATGCCCGATCCGATTTTAAAAACATTGAATAGATCAGTTCCCAATTGCATATTTTTATAAAAATCGCAATCAGATGTTTAAAAAATTATTAGAGTTAGGTTCTTAGTATAAATGATATATTATGTGTAATTATAATATATTTTACTGAAAAATAGTGAGAATTCTGACTTGATGTTGTACCTATTGACGAATGATGTAAACATAATAGCGTGAGTATCTATATATGCAACTTTTAAGGAGACTATTTGAATCATAAACTACGATTTGAGGATAGATTTTCTAATTATGAAGTGGTGAAGGATGGATTATACGAGTGTATGGAAAGGATGTTGAACTATATAAACGTTCAACTAGATCAATAAGATAATTCAAAAGGAGAGTTTGGGTTTCGAATGACAATTGATTCAAGAAAGTTGCATTATCCGAGTAATTTTTTTTTATTTTTTTTTACAGTTAAACTATTTATGTTTCTTACTTATATAAGATATATTATTGTCAACCAAAAAACAATTGCTTATCTTTAATTTCTGTTATAGTAGATTGGTGGATAAGATTCAGGAGCAACACACTAGAATTGAGTAAGTTCGCCATTCGTGTATTAAGCCTAACTTATAGTTTTTTTTTTTTTTTTTGGTAAACAAATGAACACAATGCCCTTAGGCAGCATCAACATCAATCAAATGCGAGTAGGAAGTTGGCGGATTCCACAGCCAAGTGAGCTCTCCAACCCCCGAGTTTGGCAGCTTCGCAATTGCGTCTGCAAGTCGATTTCTTGTTCTTTCAATCCAACAGAGTTTGATCTCCCAAGGCTTATGCATCAACATCTTGCACTCCTCAATCTTGTTCTTGAGTGGATGGCTACTTATGGTATCCTTCATGATAAGCGAAATCGCTTCCTTTGAATTAGATTCCATCTCCAATTTTTGAATCCGTTTATCCCAAGCTAGTGATAGCCCGATTCGGATGGCTTATAACTCCGATTCGAGAACCGTAGGACTTGGAATGTCGACAACGAAACCCCATTGCCACTCTCCTTTGTTGTTTCGAAGAACTCCTCCCGCTGAACCACTGTTTAGTCGACTTATCACACTCTCATATTGTGTTTCAGCCAGGATTTTGCCGGTTTCGTCCAAGATTCACTCTTCCTTTTCTACCGGTTTCGATGAATATATGTAAGATCCACCACAAGTTCTTTAAGCATCTGCAGATTGTGTTAACCTGTTCGGCTTTCCCTCTAAAAATACGATTATTTCGCGCTTTCCAGATCAGCCAACAACACGCCGCAAAAACAATATTCCATTGAACGTTCGGGAATAAAACACAAACTTGATCCATCGCCTTGAGATTTGATCGAAACCAAAATTCTTCGCTCATATTCCAGAATTTATCAAACAAGTTCGCGGGAATTAATCGTCGCCAAACACTCCTTGCTGATTTGCAGTCCCTAAGAACATGAACAACAGATTCTTCTTTAGACGGGCAAACACCACAACTCGAATCATTCGTCAACTTCGTAACTCTCCTCAATACATTCGTCACCAGTCTATTTTGAGTCGCCAACCATAGGAAATATTTGATCTTGTGGATACATTGAATCTTCCAAATCCAATCCACCCTACTTCCCAATCCCGGTTTCAGTATAAGTACGATGTAAAGCATGGTAAGCGCTACTACAACTGAAAATTTCCGACGCCGTTTCACTCCATATAACTGAATCTTCCTCCTCTCTAATAATAACATGGCGATTATTAACTCTATCAATCCACTCCACTGGAATTTGCATACTAATTCTGGACAGATTCTATGTTCCCGCTTCATCAATCAATTCGTGCAAAGTAAGAGCATGATTCGCAGCCTGAATACTTTGAACCACCTCGCATAATTTTGCATAGCCCAACCAATTGTCGAACCAAAAAGATATATGTAATACCTTGAATTTTTATTTGTTTTATTTTTATTTTTTTATTTTAAGAAAAATATATTCTTAATTTTATTCAAATCGTCTTTGAGTATCAAAAGTGTAATTTTATAACGTTTTAGTTGCTAAAAGTTTTATTCTTTATATTGGGAAGTTGTATTGAAACATATAAATTATATAATTTATCTAAGTCCTAAATAAAAATACAAACCGTTGGATTTTTAAAGCCCATACATTTGAACCCAAAACTGTTATAGACTCATATTAATTATTAAGACTGATAAAAAAAGATACTAACAGTTAGGGTTAGAATCTCTCCCCTCGTTGATATCCGTCTTCTTTTGCGAACTTTTACAGCCGCTACAGGTGACGTTTCTCGTTCAATATGCTTTCTGATTGTTTTGTGATTAACAGTTGATATTGTGTATTAAAATAGTAGAAACTTAATTTATAGATGATGCATATCAAATTAAACGACATATGTGAAAGTTGGGGCGGGGTCCGATGATTTAGTTTTATAGTAGAATAATATTATAGTGTGCATTGTAGATTTGCAAAGTCAAGCCATCAATCGTATAAAGCTGAAAAAATGTGTATGTACAATGTGTTTTGCTATCATGTGCATGTGTATTTATTGAATATATTGTAACAAAGTCTCTGACTCTTATTTCCAGCAAAATAAATTCAACTTAGAAAATGTTTTGAGTCACTTAATACCCCTTTATTCATCATAAACTTGATATGTGTAATAATAGGTATGCGAATTTGACGGTTCCGGTAGAATAAAGACTAAGCCCAGTCCTATTGATAATTATTCGTATACTTTATAATAGGCCGGCGATATTGACAGAGCAATGAATGTTGCTGCCAAAGCAACTCTTTTGAGATCCCTAATTTGCCCCTATTAATTAAGGAATAACGCAATTAATCATGCTCTAAATCCCACAATACCTTCCTTTTATTTAAACAACACTCCTTAGTTATTGCAATCACAAACCCTTCTATTATTACAAGGAATGAAAGTCCATGATTATATATGAACAGGTATTAAAATCACTGTACATAATTAAACATATTTACCCAAATCCGTCTCGTATATTGTGTGCTAGCTTTCAAACTCAATCAGCCAGAAAAATGTTCCTTTTTAAAGATATATATAAACTTTTAAATGGAAATTTTGTCTAGCTATCATAATATTTAAAGTTTTTATTTTAACTAAAATGATATAGGGGTTTTCATGTTTTACAATGTATCGTGAGCATATACACCTTAACAAAAATGATTATTTGCATATAATACACTTAATGATTTCTAATCACTTTTGTTAAAATTTGTTACAGCTTTTTTAATATTAAAACTTATGCTAGCATTTTTATAAAATATTCAAGGCCCAATTTATTTATCTATTCATATGCTGTGAAGTTTTAATGTTGAATATTAGTAGAGAAAATTGTAATTTTATAAGTACTTAACTTTTTAGAAAACTTGGCCTACAATTTCAAAATGAGTACTAATTTATTGGGTACCAATGTTAATTTCTGAAATTTTATAAAGAATAACATTGAGAAAATATAATATGGAGAATTACAAATAATTAAATCTTAGCAAATGCTTAGGCGCTATTTTTTTTTTCCCCATATGAACAACTTATCTTAAACAAAATTATACTGAGATGAGAGAGAGAGAGAGAGAGAGAGAGAGAGAGAGAGAGAGAGAGAGAGAGAGAGAGAGAGAGAGATCATGATTGCTAGAATTAAGGTATCTAATTTAGTAAAAGTAACATGATTATGAGATATAGAAAATTTGATTTTTATGTTCCTTAATTAAGAAGGGTAAATTAGAAATTTTCTAAAATTTGCTCTGGTTCCAACAATTTTCGCTATGAAGATATCGCTAGCCAATATTTCATCTTCATTGTTATAAGTTCATAAGAATTAGGATATTACGAGACCTTTGTCATCAAGTGATTCTTAAAGTGAATTATGTAGTTATTAGATATGGATATAATTTCAAACTCTTTTTGAAACCTTTTCATTTTTTTGTGTTTTTTTTTCTCCCTAAGATACTAGAGGGGGTAGTTTATGAATTTGAATTATTAATAGATAAGTTTGCATATTAGAATATTTTAGTTAGACTAAGTTTGAGTAACTTGCATATTTATTTGTGTTAGTAGATGTAATAGTTTGAGTATTTTGTGCTAATAGGTAGTACGGACTACGCTTCTGGTGTTCTATATTCTTTCCGATTGTCAATTCAGGTGAGTGCTCCAACAAAACTTATTATTTTGCAAAACCGGAAGGCTGCATGTTATGTGTAATTAGCAGTATTATGCAATTATTTTTCTTAAAAGTGCAATGTTAATTCTTGTTGTTTTACTTATCGAAAGAAATGTTTTTAAAAGGTTATAACTGTTTATTTCTAATATTAAAACTTGAAAGAAAGACAGGAATGACCGACCGTAGCGACGGACCGTTGGATCCATTTGGCTTGGGTAGCATGGAGTGGCGCTGGGCAGCAGAGGGCTGTCGGTTAAGCTTCGTGTTCCCTTTGCCCCTTCCCTTTAGACACTGCGGGAGGTTGTTAGTGTCTTTTGGAATCACCGATGCATGTACCATGGGATGCTTACCGATTCCAGGGTAGCTCCTTGGACGGGGCGATAAGGGGTACCGTAAAGGAGCGATAAGGAGAGATGGCATGAAAACTGAATTTGATATTCGTATCAGTAAAAAAATGATTTTTAAACTTTACTTGCGTGTTATGTGAATTGTTTTGATGTGCCTCTGCATGTAAAATTATTTTATATTAAAATAAGGTAATTATGACCACTTGTATACACATCGAGCGCTCACTGAGATTTTTATCTCATAAAATGTTTTATTTTCCTTCCTTTCAGATTTACGTGACTATCAAGATAGGAAATGTCCTCGGAGATTTTGGGTGTGAGAGAGTCTAGATTGTATGCTATGTTTGAGTTTTAGGATATTGGTATTGGTTACTGTAAGTTGTATTATGACGTTTTTCTAGCAATGAATATTTTAATCCTTTATTTTAGTTAAACTTGCTTGCTACCGTTGTTATCTTTAGAATTAAAAATTTTGGGCTGTTACAATATAGTTTGACCATTCCCAATTTTCCAGCGAACAAACGGCGATATGAGTGCCATGCATCTCACGGTACCTTTCATGTCGGGCTATCACTCGGTTTTGAAAGAAACTAGAGTTCATTTGAAAGAGCAATTTTTTTTTTTTTTTTGTTAGTTATTAGTTTATTCTTTCTTGTATAACTACTAGATATCATGCCATTCTAATTTTTCTCTCCTCATTTTAGATCCATACAAAGAGAAGAAATAGACATGAGCACAAAAACCTAAATGCTCTGGCTTATGTGATGTATAATACTAGACCGTTGAAAAGAAGTATTAGGAGAAAACTACAAGAAACTAATTCCGTCTGTAGTTGAGGAGGTGATCTCACATTATGGGTGGATTATTGAGATTGAAGACCAATAGTTCATACGAAGCCTTGTCGATGAAAATCTGTTTGATATAAAAGTGCCTAGACACATTCCAACTGCTACATATGATAGAGAGAGTTGTTCTCATCCAAATATCTCTATAGATGCTAACATGTCTTGATATCAACCACGAGAGAAAACAAAAAAACTAAAGCTTCTTGCATTATGGCTTATTTCTCTTTATATATACACGTATATGTCTAAAAAAATCTTATTTACATGTAAAAAGTTTTAAATCTTTTGTTATGTGAATAGGTCTGAGGCCTCGATACACATGACAAAGCAGTGAAACATGCATGACACTAGGTGATGATGAAGTAGAAGATTTAAAAGATTCTTCTATTCTATACCGTATAATAAAAATGAAACTCCATTCCTGTTTTTTCTCGCCCGAACCTCACTACCATTCTTTCTTTTCCCATAAAGTTGGCTTGGAATTCACGAACCTGTGTATCCCTATATTTTCTAAAATAAGAATGTGTTATGTGTTGTCTTTTCCAACAGGACACGTAGTTATTTTGCTAACACGTCAACATGCTAGGTGTTCCATTACTCTCTGTTGGCCTACATGATGAAACAGGAGAATAGTTAATAATTACGGCTTCCATTCTCAATTGTTGCGCTGCTTTGGAAGCTGGAACAAGACCCCTATCCACATATTCTATATAAGAAGGTTTAGGAATTAGGATGCTCTTCCAGGCGAGAAGGAAAAAACAGGACAAAGAATATAATTATGAAGGAGAGTTCAAGAGTTTGATTCAATTCTTTGAAAGATACTTACTCTGTGTGTTGTGAAAAAAACATAGGTAGGTGATCGGAAGGTGGAAGTGGTCAGAAGAATTTGGTTTTAGTTTTGTTATTTCTTAAACTCAATTTTTCGATTGGTTTCGTTTCTTTTTTAAGCGAGAAATTCATGGTCATACAAATTGAACAGATTGTGTTTAATATGAAAATAGAAAAAGGAATAGGAGTTCAGTTGTTAAGCGGTGTATTTGATTTATTATTTGTGGCTATGCCACAATTGTGAGTACAACAACATTTTGAGGTTTGTCAGATGTTGACATCTTAATTTCCGAAATGGAACTCATAAATATAAATAAATGCTGCTTAAGTTGTGTGCCTTTGTAAAGTTGTCCGGCAGGGGATGAGGACTTCTGGAACGGAGCATCGAAAGCCAAAAAGATAAAAATTGTTATTAAACATGAATGAGTGGTAGCATACACAAATTTTTACAGAAATAGTTCATCACAAAGCCATGTTTATTATATTTAAATGGCGAAGGCTTTCATAGAAATGGTCATTTTTCTTTTGTAATCGTTATATTGAATTTTATTGTTGAGAAGTTCAAGCGTTATTGCACTTCTATATTCCAATTGATTTGAAATAAACTGCACATGCGGAGCACGTGCTAGATCATGTGCTAGATCCAACTAGTTTGAAAGAAGAGGGAATGAAGAAACAACACTGCTTTGAGAAGTCGAGGTTTTAAATGGTTTTGACACTCAAATTAGTAGGCTAGAAGTGGGCGTGAACCGTGCAGATGATAATATAGTTGAAAGTGATTGAGTAAACTAGTGTCATGTGTAAATATTCACTTTTTGGGGTACAAATTTAGAACGTTTAATATCCGTAGAGTTTTAGTTTTTTGAAACGGGCAAATTCCATTGATCTCGCCTGAGGTTTTCACTCTCTCCATCCACCTCCCCTCTAGTTTCAATTTTCTCATCCACCTCCCCTCAAAAAGTGTTACTGCAAGTAAACCATTAATTCGAAGGCTAGTTTAGTAATATATATTAAAAGTCATTTATTGGACAAACAATGTATATTAATTAGGTCTATTTAGAACAAAAAGAATTAAAATAGCTTATGTTGAAAGATTTTATTTTTGTTAAAAATTCATCAAGTTGATTATGATATTTATTCTTTACAGACTTGATAATTTTATGAGCTTTTATTAAATTAAATAATAAATATGTAGTTTATATCTTTTATGATTATAGTATATTACAATACTTTGAATACTATTATAAGGTTATAACCATAATAAATGTGACTTATTCAAAAATTTCACTCTAACTTTAAAGTTTTAATCTAAAGTTTTATTTTGTTAACGTACATATTATATTATTTTTCCACCAAAGGCATTGGTAGAACAAGGGCAAATATTTGAATTTAAAAATAAATTTAAAAACTGTGATATTTCTCTTAGGGTGAATTTAAACTATTACTAATTATTTTTTTATTTTGACTAATATCTTTGTGTAGTTATTTAAAAATATATTTTGTAACAAAATGAGCCCATATTCAATAGGAAGATTTTTTGTTTGTTCTAATTGGACCTTGTATGTATTGTAATAACATTTAATAAATATGAAGCCATATCAATATTATGTTTATCATATTATTTTTTTAGTTATTTAATATATTTTTTAACAAAATGAATTCATATTCAACATGCGGCATTTTTTCTTTCTAATTGGACTTTGGGTGTATTGTCACAACATTTAATAAATACATTGACTAAAATACCCTTCAAATTAAAGGTAGATTAGCAATATAACTTTTTGAAGGGAGGTGGATGAGAAAGTTGAAACTAGAGGGGAAGTGGATGGAGAGAGACAAAACTTCAGGGGAGGTCAATGAATACTGCGTTTGGGCCTTGACAATTCTAACAAAACCTTAGGCCCAATTCCAGCCTAATTTTCCATGAACCGGGCCCATAGTCTAAAATCTCGGTCAAAATTAGACCAGACTGTGCACACGTGTGATTATTTATTCAAACGTAAGGAGAAAATTGCAAAAATGGTCCTTTAAAGTGCCTACTTGCAAAATTGGTCATCTAAAGTGGCAGTGTGCAATTTAAGTCCTCTAAAGTGGCTAGTGATGCGATTTTGATCCTCCGACGCAGAAGTCAACGATTTTGACTCAAAAATTGGACGAATTCTTCAATTTTGACCCTTAATTTTGGGATTTTTTTTATTTCTACGCCAAATATTTTCAAAAAGTTACATTTAAATCCTAAAATATTTCGAAACATTTATTGTGTCAAATTTAAGTTAAACATATTTCAAAACATTTATTTTTTGTGTTTTAGATAATTTTGTTACAATAATCTTCAATTAATACTTCAATTAAAATAAGTTAAGGAAAGAATAAAAGAAAAGGAACATAAAATGAATTAAGGAAGATGATTTTTTTTTGTTTTTTATTTTTTCTTAATATTTTTACACAATGTTTTATTTGTATTCATTGTTTCATACTCACACTTACTAGTTGTCTTCTATGCATTCTCCCTATATTATTTTCTTGTTAGTTTCTCATGCAAGTTCTTAAACATTAATTACTTGTTCTTTACTTTTTTGTTTCAGTGAACAAGTGTGTTCTCTGTGCTTCTTTTACCAGTTGGTAAAAGCCTAAAACGATCATTTTGTTAAATCAATTTTAACGTGACTCCTACTCAGATATTACTTTTTATAATTAAGTACCATGGCCACCTTGTGAAGTTATACATTTTCAAATATAATTTGTGTTTTTACATAATTTTAGTTAAAGTGCTTTCTGGTTTCAACTTCAATTAAAATAAGTTAAGGAAAGAATAAAAGAAAAGAAACATAAAATGAATTAAGGAAGAAGATGGTTTTTCTTTTCTTTTTCTAATCCTTTCTTAATATTTTTCTTATTGAAGTACTAATTGAAGACAATTGTAAAATATTATTTAAAACACAAAAAATAAATGTTTGAAATATGTTTAACTTAAATTTTACGCAATAAATGCTTAGATATGTTTTAGGGTTTAAATGTGATTTTTTGAAAATATTTGGGGTGGAAATGAAAAAAATCCAAAAATTAAGGGTCAAAATCGAAGAATTCGTCCAATTTTTGAGTCAAAATCGTTGATTTATGCTCGGATGATCAAAATTGCATCAATAACCACTTTAGAGGACTTAAATTGGACACTGTCACTTTAGAGGACCAATTTTGCAAGTAGGCCACTTTAAAAGATCGTTTTTGCAATTTTCCCCAAACCTAAGGGTGTTCAATTCCGAGATGCAAAATATGTTATTTATATATATCTAAGTGAAAATCAAGTCCGAATTAGATGCCGCGACCGAAATCCCTGGTCTTTGCCTTATCCTTTTTTTATTTCTTTTTTATGCTTATCCTGAGAATATTTGGATATCTCTCTGTTATCTCATGTGCCTCTACTCCGATTTTATATACCACCAATAGATAAGATCATAAAATGATAAGTTACAGAAAGAAACGAGGAGATAACTTTTTCACTTATGCCCTTACTTTAAACTCCAGCGGGTTACTTTTCAAATTTCTCAAAATTTTAATTCCTACACTACAATTTCAATTGGATAGTTAATATTTAATTTGTCATTCGCTCAAAGTTGATTTTCAGCAAGTACATATTTTTACTCTAATTTCAGCATTCAATGTGCATTCCTGAATAATCTCATTTTTCGCTTAAATAACTGATCCGGAGTTTGGTTCAAAGTCAGGTTTTCGAAACAAGATCATCAATATAGGTGAACAGCGAAAAAGAAAAATTGTTTACTTTTTCAACATTTTCGAACCTATAAATTTCATTGAAACCCACGAATAATTCATTGATATGTTCCAGTTAAGAAACAGGTTCACATGAGAATTGGGCAGACAAAGCTAAATAAAGCTAAGAAGCCCACATGTACTCAGGTTCATTCGTGCAGAATAAGGAATAAGAAGATGCCTCATGTCCATTTGTTTCGAAAATTTCTTATACTTACTTGTAGACATTGAGGTCGTAATTTCTTAATATTACAGTTTTCTTGTACATAAGATTCATCTCATTTCATTCTTACCTTAGTCTTCAGCCAACAAGGGAAAAAGAACTCGTCCTTCTCTTGCCTGCGGACCGCACTTCTCGGGCCAGGCGTGAAGATTAGATATATTGAGTTGCTAAACTTCCATATGGTCTAGAGCTTGTTGTGTATTCACAGGACCAGTGTTCAATTATCAAATCAGAGACTTCTACCTTCTTGTCTTTTCCCTATTTTTCCATGTTACACCTTTTCTCATGCATTGCAACACCGTAGTAGTTTGAGTTTTTGTGGAGATGAACATCTTCTTTTGATTAGGTTTTACATAGGAACAAGGTTATAATCCCCATTTGAATATTAAAAGGACTACTACTACATGTAAGGCAACATTTCTCTGCCAATTCCTAGCTTATATACAAGAAGGATGATATAACCGGTAATGAAGAACAATAAGACTGTCAATGCTTCGTCGTATAAGGAACGTGCAGGAGAAATATTAGCATCCAATATCCTGCAACTTTAACCATAGTCTTGTAATTATTCAAACAAAGAAATCTTAGTTTCAACTTGATATATTCCAAGACATCCTAGGATCTTCCAGGGTTCAGTATATACTGTGTTTCAGCATAGGGATAAATCTGCCATCTTATTCATCAAGAAAGAGATGTTTCATTGCAGTCTCAAGAGTTCCAAACATCAACGATAAATGTTTTAACAGAAAATCAGCACAATGAAGTTATCGGACTCTAAAATCTCCTGAAAACCAATTTGTCTCAGATTCTATGTTAATCTTTTCAGAACCGCCATGTTAAGTGCGGAACAATCTTATCAGTTGCAGATCAGTAGCTAATACTTGAACTACCTAATCAACCAAAGGAAAAACAAAATGTTCTATGCAACTTTCAACTAGCCTCTTGGTTAGAGATTCTTACCAAAATTCTAATTATTTTCTTTGTTTTTGTGTTCGAAGATTTAGCCGAATAAATACCCTGACATGACAAAACATGGGGGAGGGGGTGTAAAAGCAAAAGCTTTAAATTACAGCATCTAAGAATTAAGTTCATTCTAATACAACATTAAGCCTTCAGAAACTTAAAGAGTGAAACAGAGTACCTGAGGAAACTTTATCAATAATTTTATAAGAATTCTGAATACTTACACCCAATTCCCTCACCATATAATTCTCAACAAACAACGTCAAAGATTTGTGAGAGATGAATATGACATCAAAAGCACCTGCTTCAGTTTCGATGAATATGTTGCAGCACATAGTGATCGGTTTCCAATCTGCTACGCGCCTAGTACGTGTTCCATAAATTACATGTGATGCAAATGAATATTGGATCGCAACACAAATAAAATAATCAAAATCGATTCATGGAAAAGATTGTTGCTTGGATAGCTGTACACTAAATGATACTAATGCCAACATATGACAAAATAAAACTAAAATTTAATACCTATTTACGAGCTATAAGTCCCTTGGTTGGAACTTTCTTTCCCCTGTTCAAGTTTCAATTCTTCTTCGTCCATGTGAGCCACATCATAAGTGGCATGCACCCCAGCCAAGACATAGTACACTAGCATTATGGCACTGCATATGAAGAAACGCCAGACTGCCACAGCACCAAGAGATCCTATAAGAAAAATATTCATGGTAATAGACAAACACGGCAGCCACGGAACGAGAGGAACACCCCAGACTTTCGGAACCCTATGCTTTGTAATCAACGCCATCCCTAAAGTTCCAAGAAACCATAAAATTCCAGTGACCGCATACCCTACCCACCCCCTCTTATTCAAACCCCAAAGAATAGTTATCCCAAGTGATGTGCCAAAAATGACTAACAAAGACAAACTAAACTTGATCACATCACCTCTCGGAGTGACATCCTTCACGTAGTACCTCCTCACAAGCAACGCAACAGCCATAAGCATGAAAATAAAGAGAGTACTAAACGACAAAACACTAGACAAAACATCCAAACTCGAGAAAAAAGCAAGAATGCAGCTACCGGTGGTTATCAAAAGGGTAGCGTACACAGGTGTCCCTGTCTTGGGATGAACTAAAGCAAACCACGGAGGAATCATATGAGATCGAGCTATTTGAGTAGTGTATCGTGCCTGTCCCATCGACCCCACTAACATACTAGTAGTCATGCCCTTCAGAGCAACAATGCTCACCAAATACTTAGCCCACTTCATCCCAATCCCATCAAACACGACAGAATAAGCAGCATTAACGTCCACCTGCGTGTACTTAACCATCATCGCCAACGCCAAGGCCATCAAACAATACACCACCGTGATCAACGACATAGACCCCACCAACCCAACCGGTATATCCCTCGCAGGCTTCTTAACCTCTTCCGCCATATTCGCCACCATATCAAAACCCGTATACGACCAATACACCACAGCCGCCGCAGTGAACACCCCTTCCGCCCCATACGGGAAAAACGGGCTCAAATTCTCCTTCTTCCCATGCACAAACCCAACAATCACAATAAACACAATCACCAAAGCACCAAACACCGAGCTAATCATATTCAACACCGAAGTCCTCTTCGTCCCCGTCATCGCGAAACCATTCACCACCACCAGCACCACCACAGCCAGAGGATCAAGCAAATTAAACCCGTTCGCAAACGAATCGACCTTAAACCTCAAAAAATCAGGATCACTCTTAATCAAACTAGCAACATAAGAAGACCAAGAACGGCCCAACCCAGCAGCCCCAACAAGCCCTTCTAACAGAATATTACCAGCAGCAATAAAAGCAATAAAATCACCCAACTCCACACGGAGAAAAGAGAAAGAACCACCCGCAATTGGGATCTCAACAGAGAACTCTGTGTAGCAAAAAACCGACAACAGAGCAGATATACCGGAGACAGCATAAGACAGAACAATCGCAGGACCCGCGTGGATGCGGGTCTCTTGACCCGTGACGGTGAAGATACCCGACCCGACAACCGACCCGAACCCGAGCCAGATCAAGTCGAACCAAGTTAAGACCTTTTTCATCTCGTTTTCTGACTGTTTCTTGGAGAAAATGAGCTCGTTTGAGTCGGAGGATCGGCCCAAGATTCGATCTTTGAGGCGGTGCGGGGTGGCTGAGAGGGCTGAGAGGTATGTTGAGAAGTTTTTGAAAGTGGGTTCTGGGTAAAAGTCTTGTTTGCTGAAACGCCAGTAGGATTTTTCATTTTTATTTGTCGCCATTGTTGTTAAGGGGGTGGTGAGGTCTGATGATGATGATGATGATGATGAGATTGTTTGTTGCATTATATTATATTATATATGTATATTGTGATTTGGTTTTGTTGATGTTGTTGAGATGAAGAGGGGATTTTTTAGATTGGTCGGATATGGCGGAATCTCGAGATTTGAGGAGGAAATGAAGTTGAATCTGATTTGCTAATTATGAATCTGGACATGTGTCTGACTCTGAGGTGAATCTATACACACTTTTTATGTTTCAGATCGTTGACTATGTTGTGTGATTAAATATCATACGTTTTACACGAGTGTAAAAAGGTCAAAATTATGAAATTATTTAAAGAAAAATAAAAGGGGCAAAATGGCTGAAGTGGACGCACTTTTCTTTTTTTTTTCTTTTTTGTAGTGATTGTTGTAAAGTTTTCAACTTTTCACACGGAAGTGAATTTTCGGGTATTTTTCATCCACCTCCCTTAGGTTTCATGTTTTGACAAATACCCTCGAAGTTTGAAATTTTGGCATATAGTCCCTCCATCCTTTGACCCTTAGTCAAAGGTTAAATAATGGTAATTGTGTAAATTCTAGGTAGTTTATATTTATTTTTCTTTAAACATTGATATTTTTTCCTTATTATTACTAAACTTGGGTTTTAAGTATATTTTAGTTCAAACAAGTTCACGCACTTTTGGTATTTAATGCATTTATGATGATACAACATATTTCTTGTATTTAATTTAACATAATACAATAAGTATACAACATAAGAATTATTAAGTATTTAGGCAATATATGTTTAAATTTTTTCTGCTAGTAATCTAAATATACAAAAGTTGGTGTAATACATTTATAATGCTTCACTATTATATTATAAGTATTTTTCATTTTTATGTCATATGTGACAAAATAAAATTAACGTAATAACATCAACACTTTAATTAGATATTTAACATAAACCCAAACAATTGTGCGTAGCTAACGTAATGCGCATAATCACTAACAAATAATGTAATAATTCTGTAATTATTAAAAATATCATAAGTAAGTAAATAGATTTGTAACCTCAACAAATGTCTAATAATGCTAAAAAAGTATATATTGTCACTTGTATTTTTGTGATCTTTATATCAAATAATTAGACAAGCTTCTAAGTTTCTTAACTAATTGAAGAAAAAAAAATTAATTTTAGAAATCTATAACCATCAAGTTGTTAAAATAAACCAATAAATCAAAAATATATAAGAGATCATGCAAAGTTAAATAATTGGATGGTGAAAATAAATAAATTATAAATATGTTTCTATTGAATGAATGAAAAGCAAAAAAAAAATTATAATAAATTTTTGAAAATTACACAAATGCCATCATATCTAACCGTTGACTAACGGTCAAAGGATGGAGGGTGTTATATGCCAAGAATTCCAAACCTCGGGGGATATTTGCCAAAATCTGAAACCTTAGGAGGGTATTAGCCAATGTCTGAAACCTCAGGGAGGTGGATGAAAATTACCTGCGAATTTTCGTATTCAAGTCATAATTTTGAACATTTTTTTATAAGAATAAATGATTTGGAATAAGATGTTATGTTCGATGTGTAATTAAATTAAAAGGCATGGGGAGCGATTTTACTTTACAGCCTTATTATTTGTCAAAAGGTTAAACAAAGAATTTTAAAGTTTGAAAGATTTTTTTTGAATTCAAGCCTAATTTACATCCATCCGAATCAGGTTTAAGGAGGGTGAAGTTATGAGTTATGACTTATCTCATAGAGTGAGAACAACTTTCCATCTAAAAGTGGATTCTAAACCAATTTTCATTTGATCTCTTTATTAGGTGATTTTCAGTTGATCCTAATTGTTTTCTATTTCTTCCTAAAATGATACCTTTTCATGTAAATAACAAAGGCTTTGAGTCAAGTAGAAACTTATTTTGAAAGCACAATAATTTCTATATTAGCTTATGCATCATGATATCTTATTATGTAATTATTGTGCTTTCAATGCTAAGGTAATAGAATTTCCATATTAGTTTGTAGTTGAGTTGAAGTGAATATATACATCATTTTTCCTATGTTATTTATCTTTATGAAAGATGATATATATATATATATATATATATATATATATATATATATATATATATATATATATATATCAATTATAAAATACTATTGTACAGGTTGTGGTACGAAAATTCTACTTGGAAGCTTGAGTGCCTTTGGTTTCTAGTTTCTACACATTTGCTTTAATATTTTTTTAGTAAATAGTTGTTATGTTCGCCTGTAGGGGAGAACTTATTCTTATGATAATTCTTTGTAAAAGCTATAACACGCACTTAACATCACAACTCACAATCTTTGAATGATGAGACAAAATTACACCCAAAGTGTATCAGCTCCTTACATGGCACATCACATAATTATTTAGTACTTATGGTTACTAATAGTCCATTAACATTATTTAGCCAAAAAACGTGAAGTAATTAAACCGTTATTAAGCTGAAACAAGTACAGAGCATTTTTCCTCAGCTAAGTGATTGGCATTCTGATCACTCTCTCAAATAGCAATACCATCCTCCATGTCAAATGTGAACCATATCTCATTCACTCTGTTCCTGAACTCGAAAGGAGAATTATACTGAGCGACGATATATTGCGTCGTTACATCCCCTCCGTGGCTTTTTTCTATGGCCTCCGACCAAACTGTCCCAGAAACACTCTCGTACAACGCAGCAGCTTCTTCTCCAAGATCCTCATCCACGACAAAGCCGCTGAATTGCCTCACTGCTACATAAGTCGGCCCCCATTTCTGGAGATGAAGACCTTTGGCAGAAGGTGCAGTCGCTTGGTTCTTCTTTGGAACGTAGAAACTTATGACGAAGGAAGAAGCGCAGAAAGGTCCGTCACTTGGTTTCACTTCAGTGATCACGGGACCTGTCATTTCAATTGTCTCGTGGTTATCGTTCTGTCCCTGTATGTATTTAAATAGCCTGTAAAAGATAAAGAATCAGATAGTATAGAAGAACTTTTGAGAATAAACTCCATATTTTCGTGTGACGTAGGAAGCCAGAAATTTGACATTTCAATAGCAATTTACTTCTGAAAACTCGCAAACTTCATCTAGATAGAATGTCGAAAACAATCAGATTAGCCGCAAGATGTTAATGTACTTTAACATAGCAGATTTGGTATTTATCAATGGACACCAGAGAAAGGAAAAAACTATTTGAAGAAGGTAGTAAAGCCATAGCTGGTTTGAGATTATAAGCCTAAGTTATCACTATTAGCACGATGAAATACTAATGAAAGCCCCTGCATTAGGAACTTCATTGTGTAAGCAGAGAAGAACTCCACGAAACTAAACAGTTAATCCTGGCTTCAAACAAGTATACTAATAATGAGTCTAAAGTCAGACCCTCTGCTTGATACCAAAATAATGTACATAAAAGTGTCAAATAGCTCTCGTAAGTACTGTCAAACAAATCAGGCTCACCGCACGAAATCAAGCCATAACATGTCAAAAATATAAGTCCACACCGTCTTTTACGCATAATAAGTCACTCGTCTTTGGCCACTAGAGCCATTAGGCCACCAGATAACATCATTTTGAGACCTCTGTGAATACTCAATCCCCCTCCCCACAAGAAGCATTTTACGGTAGGACTCATATCTATACATCAGCACATTCACCGTAGATAAACCTTACAAAGGGAAAACAAGAACTACCTCGAATCTCCAATTATGCATTCAGTGTTATGTTCAACGTTCCAACAAACCAATTTAGCCATTTCGCGTTTTCTCAATAATAATGTTGAGGGCATGTATGCTCCCTCCAGTTCACATGGTGAATTGTGGGAAATAGTCTAATCACATTCTCATTTCTTTTTTTTTTTACGTAAATGAATCCGAAAATTATTCTTCAATTTTACATTGCACCTAAATCACCAGACTGATTCTGCACTCTATTATATCCAGTAATTTATTCTTAACTATGTAATGCTGCTAAGATATTATCTTCCATGAATTTGAACTATGTCCAAACTATCATTTGCTGTCCCACGTATCTAATCATATCTCTGACTCCGATACCATATTAAATTGTCGTCTCATCTAAAAGCTTAAGCTTGCGGACAAATCAGACATTCATTATATTGTTACGTACCCAGTTCTTATACCAAACGACATAACACATTAACTTACTCCATACAGCTAATTAATTAGTTGAATATTTATGAATACTTAAGCACACATCAAAATTCTAATAACAGAGAACACAGAAGAAACTGAGACTTACTGAAGGAAGCCAGTTCTTGTGGCGGCAACAAACGAGATATCATCAATGGGCTGAGTTGAAGCCCACATGCTGTGATTGTAGCGCCGTATTTCGAACCCATTACCGGCGTTGATCACGTCGTACGTTGGACACTCGATGCGGTTGCATGTCGGGGGAAACACGGCGACGTGGTTTGAATTCTTGGGCCATAAGCTGAAGTTTGAGGCTGACAGAAGATTAAGAAAAAATGATAACTTGAAGAGATTTAAGGCAGCCATTTTTAGAGTTTGAACGAGATAGTGTATGGAGTATGTTATGAGGTCCACATATTTATAGGATAATATTATTATGGTTTTTATAAGTGGTGAAATTTAATTTTTATTTTGGAAGTGTTGAGATGAAAGTTGGGTTAGTGGTGTAAGGAGTAGACACGTATTGTTATCTGGATCGATAAAGCATATGCCACCACAATCATATTTATTGGATTTATGTAGGTGAATTATGAAGTGTAGGATCTTCCAATTGAAGAGTGAAGGCAATCCTAATACATAATATCTATTTGTTAATTAATAGTGGTTAGAAAATTATGCTTACTGTTTGTGTTGTTTTGACTGTTTTGATCAGAAAAACAGTAGTGCCATGAAGATAAATGAGGGTGGTCAGTAAATATATATGTATTAGGCATGGCACAATTTTAGTTCATAAATTTTATTTCAAACCTTAAATGTAGGAGCGAAAAATGACATTGCTGTTGCTGTTAAGTATGTGTATTTGATTTCGTGACAAAGTGTTTTTGTATTTTCAAAACATGATCGCGGAATTGTGCTTGTAAATTTGTCTGCAAAGGGAGAGAAAGGAGTAAATATTTTTTAGCAGTGTCCTCATAATTGTAATATACTTTATTAATAAGACATTTTGTCGCCTCCTCATACAAAATTGATATATTTTTTCACATCACAATAAATACCAAGTCTTAAATATCCACCCTAGAATACTTGATTTAACCATGGATACTCTTTAAAAGAATAAAAAATAATATCGGATAAGGCGATATGTGGTGTATTCTATACAATTAAAATAGAAGAAGTTATAGATACCCGTCCCCTATACATATCAATGACGTATTTAACCATTTCAGTCATCGCATCGTCTACTCCTACTGCATTTTTATTGAATTAAATAGCTGTATGTTAGAACAATGTAAGTCAAAAATCTGATTGCTTCATCCGAGTCCATAATCTATATATATGAAATATAGAGACGTTATTTTATCTTTTACTTGAGTTGAAAGGAATAAAGAAATAATTCCAAAATATTATTCACGCATTTTAAATAATGTCTAAAGCTATGATCCTAACATCTATAGCCGTAGAAAATATTGTTTCGTTGCAATTTGCAACTTCACATTTTGAGGGACATTTTGTTATTGAGCTAATGGCAAATTCATACCACGAATTGTAACCTTTTTGCGGATTACACCACAAATTGTAAATACAAGCAAGATACACCACAAATTGTAATATTTTTGCAAGTTACACCATTATGTGTGTTTGTAGGTTTTTTAGACGGTATCTTAGACATTTCAAATTTTACCTAATAAAAATTTAGAATTTGCACCCCAAATTAAAACGTTTTAATCTATACATGTATTGACATAAACTAATGTTATCAAATTCTTTAAAAGAACAAAAAACGAAACAAGAGTCAAACAAAATGAGAGAAAATTAGGAAAATGGCTTCAACCTTCCTCTTAATTTAACAGAGAAAAGTAAAAAGCCTTCCTTTTCCGGCGTTGCTCCACCGCTGCTCCACCGGGCTGACCGTAATATGGGGGTTCTTGTCATCACACACGGTACCTACATAGACCTCATATCTCACTTAAAAACCCAATCTTTTGTTCGTTTTGATCCACTTTTTCAAGTTTTTAAACAACCCTTTTTCTTATTTCTTCTTGATTCAACGAGTTGGGATACAATTTTGTATATCTATAGATATACACCCCATAAGAGTTTTACTATGTGTGTGATGACATTTTGAAGAAGTTAAGAAATATGAGGCCTAAGAAAACATAAATCCTTGCTATTTGCAGGCTGAATATCCATTTTTATGGTGAAAAATCGCAAGAAAGTCGCCGGTTTGAGTTTTGTAATTCACTATTAATGTCCCTACTCACTAACGCACAATCCCCTTCTAAAATCACATTTTTCCATCCCCAATCCCGGATAAGTTGCACTCCCATTTTTGCCGCCATCGCTTCGACTCATTCAACAGTGAAAAACCCCGGTATTCTATTTTGCAGCCAAGCCAAAATGGTTCCATGAGAATCTTGCGCAATCACCCCATCCCCGCTTCCGCCTCTCCTTTAAAAATTGCCCCGTCAAAGTTAACTTTGATAAAATGGATACTTCGGGTATTTTGTTAATTGTGGTTTAAATACTTTTCAGAATATTTTTTTGAGATTTTAAAAACTCTTCCAAAAATCAATTATCCACCCAACTCAATTACTAAGTGGCTTATTCTTATAATAAATGAGTATAAGCTTGTTTTTTTTTTTTTTTTGCTTTTTTTTTCATCAAAAAGTCTAATATACCCTTTAAGACTGTTGACTAAAATCCCCATATAATTCAAAATTTCTGCTCAAACTCCATGTGGTTTGAAAAATATTACACACACAAGTGACAATCTCAACCCTATACCCATTCACCAACTTGCTAATAATAAATTTGGCACGGGTTTATCCAATTTTAAAATGGGTTAAACTGATAACCGATTAGCAACTTGATATTTAAATGGACAACTTATATATGGGTACCCGTTGAGACCTGTGTAGCATATATGAAGGTGGTTTAGGCTGTGGTCTTTGTTTTTTAGGTGATCAGGGTGTACTTTTTATTTTTTATGTGATTTAGGTGTAATGTATGTTATTGGCGTGCATGATAAAATAATATTTGTCTATTGGCTATTTTAGGTGGTTTGTGTTTTTATGTGATTTGAGCATCTGTTTGTTTTTTAGGTGGTGTTTATGTTTTTGTTTCTTAGGTTATTTAGGTGGTGTTTGTGTTTTAGATAATTTAATCGTACTATTTATTTTTTAGGTGATTTAGGTTTTTTTTTTAGGTGATTAAGATGTAATAGTATTTTTGGATGTTTTAAATGGAGTTTGTGTTTTAGAGTATATGGTATCCATGTGTGATGTATGATATTTTGGTGACTTAGGTATATATCAGATGTTTTTTAGAGTGGTGTGTGTATGTTTTCCAAATGTATGAGGTGTTAGGTGATTTAGGTGGACGTGCGTGTGTTTCTATATAGTATATACATATATACAAAGTATTTTTTAGGTGATTCAGGTGTCGATGTCTAGTGTATATTTTTAGGCAATTCAAGTACAGTGTATCTCATTATAAGCAATTCAAAAGTAATATGGAGTGTGCGTCTATGTAAATTATGTAATAGATAAGTTAATATTAAACGAGTTGTTAATGAATTTATTGACCAACCTATACGTGGCCCAATTTTTTAATAACTCGTTACAAGTGACTTATGGACGAATGAGTCACTTTTTAGTTTTTGCTCATCATTATCAACCCAACCAGTTTGTATTTAGGTTGCACGGATACGGATACGGGATACGGATACGACACGATACGGATACGGATACGAGGACACGAATTTTTTAAAAATTACATGATACGATATGTGCATGATACGTAAAATATTTTATAGTAATTATTTAATTAATATAACACGTAATAATAAAATGACCCTCAATAATATTTTGAATCCACTCAGAAACAAATATATCTACATATTCAAATTCAAACACCAAGAAATTATTCAAGCAAAATTGAAAAGATCCATAATCCATCTAAACTCGAAGTACCAAAATGTAAATTCAGAAATTACACCAACATTAAAGAGTTATTCAATCACAATAAGTGAATATTCAATAAAAGATCCAGTAATATCATGATAACTTATTCGTTGTTCAACTTCTTCATCTCTTTTATTTGTCTCAACGAAATATAAGCTTTCTTTTTCCTTTGTATGTTAGTTCTTTCATTTGAAGAACCCGTAGCATCATCTATCTTTTAATTTGAGTGATATTTGCATAATTAAGTCATAGTCACTTGATGTTATAAAATAACCCCACCCAATTTTTAAAAACTAACAAACCGCCTCCTAAATTACCGATACGCGTATCTGATATGTCCTAGGGGCATATCGTATCCTAATTTTAAAAAAATAAAAATAAATGAATACGCCACGTGGTGTATCCGATACGTATCCGATGAGTATCCGGTGTGTATCGTATCCGATACGTATGCGATACTGCATTTTGTGATTTTTTCAAGTATCCGTGCATCGTAGGTTTGTATGCATGCCACTTCCACCTATACCAAATTCCACTATATTTTTTTTTTATATAAATAATATATTCAAAATATACTATTTTTTGTTCCACCACAATTCAATAATTTAGAAAAATAGAAAGTGAAGAACTCAAAAAAATTATCAAAATATATAAAAATATTTTAAATTTTTGAAAGTAAAGAAGTACAACATAATTATTTTAAAAAAGCTAGTGGGGTTACTAGAAATTTAAGGAATATCGGAGTTTCTTTTAAACAATTACCAATTTACGAGAAGTTTCATGCAGTTTCATCAAATAAATAGGAAAAATTTATGTTGACAGTTCTAATTATATTTGAACCTTAATTTGGACAGTGCACTTATCGACCTAAAATTTGGTGGAAAATATCAAAATACATGAAATAATATTTTCTATCATCGCTCTCTTTAAGTTTTGAAACAAAGATTCCACAATTTTCACAAGAGGCAATCAGCTTATTATTATCATCAAAAGAATAATATATTACACTTCAATTCTTCGCATACTGATACAAATTAATTAAGAAGAATAAAACATTGTTATTAATATTGCCTCGTTCATGCATATATAATCACTCTTTCCGATGGTTATGATTGAGTTGATCAGACGGGAACTTCACCATGTCCATAGCTTTAGAATGAAGATGATTTTCTGCCGCGTGTGAACTTTCGCCAACAACTTCAGTCTTCTTGATTTCTTCCTCTATATGGACATCCTCGTCAATAGTTAAAACAACCATTTTCTTTCCATCTGGGCCTGTTACAATATCTTCCTTGACTTTCATGTGTTCATCAATTTTGAATTTATCAGTTTCCTGCACAACTCTCTTCTTTTTCTTTTTAATGAAGCAGAAAAAGGCGGCTGCGAGGAATGCGAGAAAGAGTATTCCGCCTATTGAGACGAAAACGACGATGATGACTCCGTGATGGTGTGGTGGGGTGGGAGGTAGTGGGGGTGGTGGGCTGGGGTGGGGTGGAGATGGAACAATATGTGGTGGTGGAGGAGATATGGGATGAGGTGGTGGTGGTGGACTGACACGTGGCGGTGGTGATGGTATGATGGGCTGAGGTGGCGGCTTGACACGTGGCGGTGGCGACGGTGTGATGGGTTCATGAGGTGACGGCGTGACATGTGGCGGTGGTGACGGTGTGATGGGCTGAGGTGGTGGTTTGACACGTGGAGGTGGTGGCGTGATGGGTTGATGAGGTGGCGGTTTGACACGTGGCGATGTTGGCGCTATGGGTTGATGAGGTGGCGGTGGCGCATTTGGCGGAGTTGGAAAGGAATGAGGTGGCACATTTGGAAAATATGGGAAGTTTTCGAAGTTGACTCCAGCCATTGCAATGTGATTAATTCAGAAAAGATTGGTGGAAAATTGATGTTTGGAGCATCTATTTGTAGTGATAAATATATTGGGGAGTTCGTATGATTTTTGTATGCTTAAGCTTCTAAGTTTTGTGTGACTTGGCTCGCATGTTACGCAGGAGGTTGTCATTGTTTGCATTGAAATTCACTCATGAAGATTTTTGTTCAATTTCATATGTTTATCCCATTGATGAAGTATGCACGTACGGGTTTAATTTCCATTATGTTATGCATACATTTTTGAGCTTTAACTAAATTGAATGTATCTCATTTCAAAATAAATTAAAAAGTATACTGCCGTGCCAAGAACTAATAAACTAGATTAAACATGAAGCGAAACTGAAAAATAGTTAAAAGAAGACTGAAAAAAGAAAATAATATTGTGGCAAAAAAGAATTGTATACTGTAAGTTCAAGATGATGGTTTCATACAATGTTGAAGTGTTTCAATTCATTATTTTGTTAAAAATGTTAGACAATTAGCAGAGCCATTAATTTGTCATTAATGTCTGCTACTACGAATTCGAAGCATACGTAGAAAAAGAGGAAAGAAAATCGACGACTGGAAGAAGTAACAATATTGTGGCAAAATTTTGAATTGTAATGTAAGTTCAACATTATTTCTTCATACAATTTCAAAATAATTCAGTCATTAAATCTAATTTAAAATATTAGACAATTGGCAGAACCAATATTTTATCATTGTCAGCAGTTCTGGCTTGGTCAATTTCAATTGGAGTAATTAGGAATTTTGGATGTAATAGGACTAAAAACCATAACTAGTCCTGGCTATTCATCCTTTTAGTGAAATGATATCATATGGAGTTTTTACAGAGAGAACTATAAGGAAGCATTTCAGTCAAATTAAATTTCTGAAACCTTAATTAGAAACAGGAAGTATTTTTTGACAGTACGTAATAGTTCATCCTCGATAATTATATGTTTGCAACTTTATTATTATTGAAACTTTTTAAATCACACAATAAAAGTATAAAATTTTAATCAGGATCCTCAAGGGAAGATCCAGGATTCTAATTTACCAATGACTAGCTAGTTTGATGAGCGCAAAAAGATTATTGTTTTTAACAAAAATATAAAAAAGTTATATGTAATTAAGATAAAGAACTAAATGCAAAAGTATGTAACTAATCGTTAGGGTTGAGGTTGTGGGATTTCAAAAGCAAAGTACTGTCATTGATCGGGGGATTTTGAGATATTGGTCTCAATGAGATTTATGAAATATACCGGCCACATTAGATAAATAAAGATAAATTTTAGTTAGAATTAGGGTTGTTCATGACCCCCTCGATACGCCTGACCCGTCAAAACCAGACTCACCAAACCCGCAACCCGCATGGTTTAATTTTTAACTTAATCCACTTGGATTGACAAATTGGTAACCCGCAAATTTTGGGTATGAATACATTTTTGATGACAACCGCCCAAAACCCGCCCGCATACACCCTAGTTTGTATATTCTGAGGAATGAAGGAAGCAAGGAAAATTTTCGGAAGTCATATAGTTGTATATCCATAATAATGCTATAATATAATTATGTTGTTTGATAATTTTACTTTGGGTTGTGAATCAATTTAATGTACGTGGATAAAATGGTTGTTCACATCCTTATATTGTTATTTTGATTAAGTTATGTTGTGGTTTAAATATTTTTATTAAGTATATTTTTATTAAGTTATTGTATTGTTTTTTTTTGTTTTTTAGAACGCAAAGTAGATTAGTTTTTGTTTTATATCGAAATATTACTTTATATTTTTCTCACAATTTAAACCCGCCACCCGCTCAATCCGTCCAACTCGTAACCCGCATAGTTTAGTTTTTAACTTAACCCGTTCGGGTTGACAAAATGGTAACCCGCAAATTTTAGGTATGATCACATTAACAACATCCCGCCCATCGAATTGAGAAGGATTGCCATCAATATAAGATGAAATCTTTGATAATTAATCTCCAACTCATCATCATGACTTTTGAAATTAATTTCATCTTCTTCACCTTCTGGTTTATTGTAAAAGGAGGACCATCATAAACTTTTTCTTCAAATTGAGGGTCATCTTTCTCTATGATTTCCAAAACATCAATTTAGATGCTTAGAAAAACTTTCGTGAAATCCACAGTTTTGCTCATCATAGAACTTTGGCCAAGAATCATCACTTGAAGTTTCCTGTTGATCAAAAGAATTAATATCTTCATCATCACATGTCCCATTATGCGAATCGTGAAGCATCTGCAACGCCATTGAAAAACTTGTAGCTTGGTAAACGCTCAATGAGTTGTTTCTCGTCCTTTAATGAGAGCTTGATAATGTCATTGTAGGTCCAATATGGTTGTCACGTTTTACATACATGTTTCTCTGTGCCTATTAGACAAAAAATGTAACAACTTCATGGTAATATTTGTCTTTATGCATATGATAGTCGGGTCATTAAAAGTTAGTTGGCAATACATATTGGGAGGTCACTTGAAATTCAGTGACTATAATATTTTTCAACCCGACTCGAAATTTGAATCTTTTTTATATTCTTAGCTGCTACTCAAAGGAATCAACATTTTAAGTTGGAGTTGCAATTCGCCTTGAACTTTATTTTTTGTAGCGACTTACATGTTTACTGAAAAACAATTAGGTAGTATCAGGAGTATTCACAATTCATGATTTTTTGGAAAATACAATTAAGTAATATATTTGGTATACATACTTTTAGAGCAAGAATTAGTAATCTATGTTGAATATAAAACATAATAATAAAAATGGTCGTTTCAAATCTATGAAGAAGATTTAAAGCAATCTTTTTTTTACCAAGCCTTGACAATAATAACTTTTGGTTTGTCGGAAGACTATTACGGGCAAATTAAGTGCAAATAAGAGCGTGGAGCATATTATAGTTTGGTCTTAATAAAATTAATTAAATGTTACTTTATGCAAATTTTAACTCTTTTTTCCATAGTACGCACATTTGAATTTTGATACTATGCCATAACCGTAGAAGCCTCGCTTATTAATGACTGGTGTTACATCTCATCTAAAGAACAAATGTTTGCAACACGCGTTATAGCGAACATTATTTTTTGCATATATCTACCACACACGTTCTGGAAACCATTTGTTTTCTAAATAGACTTGGTTGATCGCAATATTTGTGTATAATAGCAAATATATTATTTTATAGCAAAATACTGTATACGTGATAATAACTTGTATATATGTGACTACTTTGAATTATCTCACATTAGTAAAGAGCTTGAAATTTGAAATTAGGTTTCTAAACTTTAAATCCGAAAAATTCTCTACATATTTATTTTCACTAGTTTAAAATGCGAAATAATTTAAAGTTTATTTATTTTGTCATATTTACATCATAACCCATAGAAAAGTGAGTTTGTCATGTTTTCATACATGCTTCTCTGTGACTATTAGACAAAAAATGTAACAACTTCATGGTAATATTTGTCTTATGCATATACTAGTGGAGCGTGTGAACTTGGTAAGCGCCAATTAACCTTCACATGATAGTTGGGTCATTAAAAGTTAGTTGCAATACATTTTGGCAGGTCACTTGAAATTATAGAAATTATGTGGCTGGTCAACTATATCTTCAACTCTACTTTAAATTCGAATCAGTTTTATATTCTTAGTTGCTTCTCAAAGGACTAAACATTTTGATCTTTGATTTATCATATAAGTTTGATACTTAAGGTAGTGATCAGCATCATTGTTTAAGAAATCTTATAATCCAACAATCTCTCAAGAAACTTAGACTAAGGCTACTTGACAAAAAACACTTCTATTTCAAACATAATAAGTTTTAACATTTATATTTTCATACTTCAAATGCTAATTTGTTTGAAGAATTTGCTGAGCCAGTAAATGAGTTTTTGTTTAAAGTGTTTAAAGTTTACGCGATAACCGATAAAAAAGTGAGTTTGTCATGTATTACATACATGTTTCTCAGTGACTATTTGTGTTTATGCATACGATAGTTGGGTCATTGAAAGTTAGTTGGCAAAACATATTGGGAGGTCACTTGAAATTCAGTGACTATAAAATTATTCAACTCGACTCAAAATTTGAATCATTTTTATATTCTTAGTTGCTGCAGAAAGGACTCAACGTTTTGAGTTGGAGATGCAATTCGCCTTGAACTTTATCTTTTGTAGCAACTTACATGTTTACTGAAAAACAATTAGCTAGTATAAGGTGTGTTCACAATTCATGGTTTTTGGAAAATACAATTATGTAATGTATTTGGTATACATAGTTTTACAGCAAGAATTAGTAATCTATGTTAAATACAAAACATAATAATCAAAATGGTTGTTTCAAATCTATGACGGAGATTTTAACTTATCTTTTTTTAACTAACCCTTGACAATAATAACTTTTGGTTCGCCGAAAGACTAGGACGGGAAAATCAAGTGCAAATAATAGCGTGGAGCATATTGTACTTTGGTCTCAATAAAATTAATTACATTTTACTTTATGCAAATTTTAACTCTATTTTGCCATAGTAAACACATTTGAATTTTGATACTATGCCATAACCGTAGAAGCTTCGCTTACTAATTACTGGTGTTACATCTCATCTAAAGAACAAATGTTTGCAACATACGTTATAGCAAACACATTTTTTTGCATATATCTACGACACACATTTCGGAAAGCAATACTTTTCTAAATAGACTTGGTCGATCGCAAATATTGCTGTATAATACCAGATATATTATTTTATACCAAAAATGTTTTAATACGTGATAATAACTTATATATGTGACTATTATAAATTATCTCACATTAGTAAAGAGCTCGAAATTTGAAACTAGTTTTCTAAACTTTAAATCCGAAAAATTCTACATATTTATTTTCACTAGATTAAAATAAAAAATACTTTAAATAATGTTTATTTTGTCATGTTTTACATACATGGTACTCTGTGACTATTAGACAAAAAGCGTAACAAGTTCATGGTAATATTAGTCTTATGCATATGCTAGTGGAGCGTGTGGACTTGGTAACCGCCAATTAACCTTCACATGATAGTTGGGTCATTAAAACTTAGTTCTAAAACATTTTGGCAGGTCACTTGAAATTGTAGAAACATTTTGGCTGGTCAAGTATATATCTGCAACTCTACTTTAAATTTGAATCAGTTTTATATTCTTAGTTGTTTCAAAGGACTCAACATTTTGATCTGTGATTTATCATACAAGTTTGATACTTAAGGTAGTGATCAGCATCATTGTTTAAGAAATCTTATAATCCAAAAATCTCTCAAGAAACTTAGAGTAAGGCTCCTTGACAAAAAACACTTCTATTTCAAACATAATAAGTTTTAACATTTATATTTTCATACTTCAAAAGCTAATTTGTTTGAAGAATTAGTTGAGCCAGTAAATGAGTTTTTGTTTCAAGTGTTTAAAGCTTACGTTATAATCAATGAAAAAAAGTGAGTTTGTCACGTTTTACATACATGTTTCTCTGTGACTATTAGACAAAAAATGTAACAACTTCATGGTAATATTTGTCTTTATGCATATGATAGTTGGGTCATTAATAGTTAGGTGGCAATACATATTGGGAGGTCACTTGAAATTCAGTGACTATAATTACTTCAACTCGACTCAAAATTTGATTCATTTTAATTATATTCTTAGTTGCTGCTCAAAAGACTCAACATTTTGACTTGAAGTTGCAATTCGCCTTGAACCTTATTTTTTGTAGCGACTTACATGTTTATTGAAAAACAATTAGCTAGTATCAGGGGTATTCACAATTCATGATTTTTTGCAAAATACAATTATGTAATGTATTTGGTAAACATACTTTTAGAGAAAGTATTAGTAATCTATGTTAAATACAAAACATAATAATCTAAATGGTCGTTTAAAATCTATGACGAAGATTTTAACCAATCTATTTTTAACTAAGCCTTGACAATAATAACTTTTGGTTCGCCGAAAGACTATTACGGGCAAATTAAGTGCAAATAAGAGCGTGGAGCATATTATAGTTTGGTCTTAATCTAAATAAATTAAATTTTACATTATGCAAATTTGAACTCTATCTTGCCATAGTAAACACATGTGAATTTTGATACTATGCCATAACCGTAGAATCTTCGATTACTAATGATTGGTGTTACATCTTATATAAAGAACAAATGTTTGCAACACACGTTATAGCCAACATAATTTTTTGCATATATCTACGACACACGTTTTGGAAACCATTCTTTTTTTCTAAATAGACTTGATAGATCGCAAATATTTTTTGTATAATAGCAGATATATTATTTTATACCAAAATATTTTATACGTGATAATACTTATATATGTGACTACTTTAAATCATCTCACTTTAGTAAAGAGCTCAAATTTGAAACTAGGTTTCTAAACTTTAAATCCAAAATATTCTACGTATTCTTTTTCACTAGTTTAAAATGAAAAATAATGAAATTTTACCTATTAATCGATCTATTTTATATTGTGAATTTATGAAAAAATGACCAATTAAACGTACTGCTAGTCTTACCTTTCACCCATATACTGGCACATTAATTTACATAGTTAGCATCTATAAATAAGACTTGAAGTCCCTTGATGCTTCACATCTCATAGCCAAACAATAAACACATCAAAATTTAGTGAGAGTAAATAAAAAACACTGAGAAAATGGAACATGGTGGTGAGGTCTCAAACACTCAAAACAAACGCTTCGTAAGTGCACAAAGTTCAGGTACGTACAATTGATCTTTTCTTTTCCATATTTATTTGTATATGAGTAATGTATCCTTATGGAAGAGAGAGTAAAACCTAAAATGAAAGGAAGATCCAAAGAATTTATAGGAGTTTGGTTGAGTTATTTGCCTGAGAATTTTTGATTCATGCATTTCTACTAACTTAAGTTACTCTTTTATAATTCAATTTAATAACAGTTTACAAATTTGGCATATTCTTTCACACACATACATAGACATAGATAGAATTTAATATAATCAGTATGGAGGATCTATAAACTCTAAATGTTTTGTTTCAGAGTTTTCTTTTCAGATTTGGCGATTATCAAATGCAATTTTTACTCGGATGTTGTCGCTTTTTTCTTTTTAATATTTCTTTCTCAATATAATTATATTTTTGATTTTTTTCTTTGTTTCCAAAAGGCACATGAAAAACCGACTTGTTTTTGTGCAACTATGTGAAGATTTAATTTCCTATTTTTTTTTTCTATTTCATTCTTCGGCTTTAGTCATTGGTAAATCTCTGATTAACGAGAGTATTCATTTCCACATATTTATGTATATTATAAATTTCATTCTTAATGAAGTAATTATCATTTTTCTAGTAAACATCTACTCCAAAGATCGCTTAAAACTTCAAGAATAACATATCCTTTCTTGAAGAACAAACCACTTATATTAAAAACAGAAGAAATTTGAACGTTATATGTTCTTATGTTAACGAGCTTTTTTCTTTAAGTGCATTTAGTTGAAGTAATTAACAGAACAATAAGTTTGTCGTGTTTTGCAGACATGTTGCTCTGTGGCAAAAACTTCTCAGTAGTTTTTTTGTCTTTATGCATACAATTGTAGAGAGTTTGAAGATGGTAAACCCCAATATGAGGTGCATTAAAACTTAGCTGGTGATTTTATACTCCGAAAATTCTTGGACTCATGAACGCCCATTTTGAATTTATTTTGTATCCTGAAGTGCAATAATTTTGATAGGACTTTTCATATCAATTTGGACAAACAATTTGGCGTCTTGCAACTTAGTTTTGTTAGTGACCTATATGTAGACTTCAAAGAAACTTATCCACTGTTAGGTGAATTCATACTTCACGGAGTTTTTACTATACAATTCTACCATGCTTTTGTTATCACATTTTTTGGACACAAACAAAAATATTCCAACTTGTTATTCAAATCTATGATGAAGATGACCAATCTGTTTTTCTTATAATTAACATATATTCATAATTTAGGCAAAAATGCACGGTATAATTTATGAGTTTTCTGTTTATTTGATCTAAGAGTAACTTTAATTATTTTTTCTACAATCAGACAAGAGTTAAGTGTTTGAAGTGGATACTTCAAATCCATTTTCACTATTCTTTCCCTATCTTGTTACATAATGATCTCAGAAACTTGAGCCCCTTTAAAATTTCAACAAAATCTTTATTAATTTTTTTTTTTTTCGGATGGCATATTTGCTTAATGTCTCAAATTAATTACTAGTTTCATAATCTGTTTAGGTGTTGTTATTCAAGAAGCTGGCCACACAAACATCCCCAACCATCCTGCCAACGACGAAACCCCGGAGCAAACTTACAAGCGCGGTTCTGATCAGTACCTTCCACTTGCAAACGTGGCCAGAATCATGCGCACCATTCTCCCTCCCAACGCCCGGATTGCAGATGACGCAAAAGAAACCATACAAGAATGCGTATCTGAATTTATCAAAGTCGTTACCACCGAAGCCAAAGAAAATTGCCGCAAAGAGCATCGCAAGATCGTTGCTGCTGAGGATTTGCTCTCGGCAATGGGCGCGTTAGGGTTCACTGACTACATCGAACCTCTTATGGCTACGTTGAACAAACATCGCATGCAAGATATGGGGGCATTGGTGGGTCGCTCTTCGCTCTTTATCCAACGCTATGGCCGCGCACCACAAGCACAGTCATCAGCCCCACCGGTACAGGCGCATGATGCAGCATTTGCGATGAACGAAGAGTCACCGCAAATGGGTGGAGGGGGCCTTGATGATGGGAGCGGCGATGAGGGACGAAAAAACTCAAGGAGGGGAGGTGGTCGTGGTGGAGGACGGAGGCAGGGTAGCTTGTGTTAGAGCCAGGGGGCACAAGTGAATTAATATTTTCGTTTTCATTTTTAAGAATGCATAAGTTATTTGTTTTGTGACAATTTCGGATTTTTGGATATTTAGTTGTTGCGTTTTGTTTTTCTTCAGCTGATTGAGAGACAATATTTTCTTGAACTCGTCTTGCTATGTTTGATTCTCTAGCCATATAACTGTAATTGTAAGTCAATTAATGTCGATATCATATATACTAACTATTGAGATTTCGACACTTCCTCAGGAGGATATTAAAATACGACCACCCACCATACATATAAATCTATAGTAACTTTCCAAACTAACTAGGCTAATATGTTTTTAACATAGAAACTAGCTCGACATATAAATCATATTTACTGATGAAATAACTTTAGAATCCAGACTTGTTTCAAAACAAGAGTACAGTCTGAACATGTAATTTGAGTATTTACATAAACGTAACTACCACAAATAAATGGCATGCCTTTGAGAGGTGGAGGGTAGAAACGGGTTCTTGGGAGTTACAACGATTTATAAAATAAGTCAATTGCAACAACAAAAGGGAAAAAACAAAAATAAGCAAAAGAAGAAAGATATCTCTTGCAACCATGAAATTAATTTTATCATTCACAGCTAATAGTCAAAAGTAGAGATGAAGATGGGTGATTACGTTGGCTTGTAAATGGAAGGTCATACATAGGCTGTGTAAAAGAACTTAGAAGGTATTCATCCAAAAAAAAAAAAAGAAATACACCTAAAAGGTGAAATTAGGTACTCTTGACAACTAATTTCTGATTAGGTTAGTTATAAATGAATTTAGTAAACATAAACCCATTAACAACCTGTGTGTCATATTTATCGACCTACGTACCCACAACAAGTCATTCATAATTAGAGGAGTCATAAATAAATTTGGTAAACTCATCAACCCGTTAACTACATGTTTAAAATACCCAAACCCAACTCATGTGCTACCTACCTTACCCCACCCCTAAAACACATAAAAGTAACACATATTAACTAGAATATCTAAAAAGACACACATTACACCAAAATCTCTCAAATAACACGCTACCCATAATCACCTAAAAAGGCACAATTAAGCCCTACAATCGTGCGGTGGGCCATTGGTAGGAATTTTTTAATAATTATTGTGATTAATTAGGAGAAATTTTGACATTTCCTTAGGAGGATATGTGTCAATACCGCGCGATATATATAAACTTGTTTACCAAAACCAAAAAGGTCCATAATTGTAGAGGAACTTAAAATGCACCTCTTAGTTACTGGCACATAATTTTATGGGACAATAATAGAAATGCACCAAAAACTGTAAGTTGTTTCTTTTTGAATACAAAGGGAGGGGGGAACCCGGGGGTCAGTGATTAATCATTCACTAACGCTACGAAGAGAAATGCCGCCAACGGTGTCAAACAGAAGAAATGGTGCAATCACAGGAGGTGGAGAATCCAGGGGATGAAGGCCGAAGTTATACGAGTGACCAAGATTCACCAGCTTGTCTGCAACAATGTTTGTCTCCCTAAAGTCGTGTTGAATGACATAGGAGAGGAGACGAGAGATAAGTTGTCTGCAAGAGTCTATAAGGTTTCGATGCGGGTGTGTGTCGGGAATAGAAGACTTCACAAGATAAACAGCAACCTTAGAGTCGCAGCTAACAAGAATATTGTTAAAACCCCGCCTCAAAGCCTCTAAAAGACCATAATAGATACCCCAAAGTTCAGCTGTAGTTATGTCGCCATAGCCGAGATTCGCCGTGAAGCCGAAGAGCCATTTACCATCATAATCTCTAGCAATACCACCGCAAGCGATGTTCCCTGGATTACCATGCGCACTTCCATCAAAATTGAGTTTAGTAGTTCCAGGTTGCGGACAAGACCAACCTAAATAACGAGAAATCCGAGTTTGACTAGGATGCTGAATATTAGCAAGTTTTCTCCAAGCACTTGCATCGTCATTTGCCGACTGACAGATCCAAGTAATAGCACGATTAATTAAAAGATCACGATTCTCAAAAACTTTTTTGCATCGCCAACTCCGTAACTTCCAACAAGCAATACTAAAAACAGTCGCCCACGGGGGATCATTTTCATTAAGCTTAGATCGTTGAGCTAGATTAATTAGACAGAGCCAATCCTTTAAATTAGAGTGGAAAAAACGAGAAACGTCACTTGGAGGGATGAGCCCGAGCCAGACAGAATGGCTTGAGGGGCAGTCTCTAAGCAAGTGGAGGAGTGATTCTGAATTATTGTCGCAACGAGGGCAAGAAGCATCATCCGTCAAATGGCGCATAAAACGATTCTCATTACAAGGCAATTTGTTGTGCAATGCGAGCCACATAAATGTGCAAATTCTTTGCCGAGTATGAAGTTTTCAAGCAAGATTCCATATCGTTGAACGCGGTTGATCTCCAATAGTGAGAAAATCACAAGCCGATTTTACCGAAAATGTGAGGACCGCGCCCCACGAGTCACAATCCGATCCGAGTTAGTCCGGTGTTGGTCACCTAACAAACTCAACTCAGACCGAACTGTAGCTCATAGGAAGGGGTCTCACTGACCAGGATCAAAACAATAGCATTATAAAATATTTTTACTTTAAATACAGCGGAAGTCTTTGAGATACAAATAAATTTTACAATTTTAAAATGATGTAAATACAAAATCAAACACTTAACAATTTTTGCAAAGTTTTCAAAAGCGGACTTGTCGATCATTCGTTCCATCCGTGCTGCTATACCAATCTTACTCTGAGAAAGGGACATATAGAACAAAAGAGGAGTAAGTCTTTAATGACTTAGTGAAATTCTTAGATCACGACAATAACCAAACAGTAAATCAGAACAAAACGAACAAGAATGACCAGAATAGTTACATCTGCATCATTGAACTGAAATTATCGGTTTTAACGATAATACTAGAGTATTCAGAAGAACGAGAAAATGAACTTGTGCAATTACATATAACTGATCCAACCTTATCTCCGAAATTCAACCGTATACCTCCCTACGAGGAGCTACCTCGCAACAGAACAGAAGACATGCTCGATACATGCCAGTCTAACACGCGGGTCACAGCCAACTCCTGACTGCAAGCGGCGCTTAGACAGAATGGGTATTAATTAGAATTACTTAAACCGACAGCCCTTTGCTGCCCAGCAGTAAATCCTTTCAATCCCTGGGCCCAACTTCCCAAAGGCATCCCAATGGGTGAAACATAATTATCAGAAGAGCTAGTAATCCGGACAATATCCGTTGCTCGTTTTGAGCTACATAGGCCGAACATAGTTCGTTGCTCGTTGCACAATTCAAGAATTGATAGGGTGATCATGATACCAGGATAATTATGATTATGAAGAAAATTTCTGATTATGTATTAAATGAGATTTGATTTAACAATAGGCAAGAAAACCGATTATGTAAAGAATTAACGATTATCAATATAAAAGCATTAAAATGGTGATAGAATGTTGCTCGTGATTCGAAACAAAGAATCACAATTGTTAAGTCCAAGTTTCTCAGGGCTGGATGCCAAACAGGGTTTTGAACAAATCAGAAATCAAACCTCACCTTTAACCGTATGGGATTCTTGATTAACGTCGATAATTGCAGAACCTTAAATAAATCAAAAAGATATATTGTTTGCTCACAAGTTTACAACAATAAACATATATTTCCAATATTTATCATATTTAAATAAGTTCAATTAAATATCTAATTATTGTTAATCTTAGATAAATCCCTTATTAATTTCTATTTTAACTTTAACCATGACGTAAAATTATAAATAATGAGATTTATCATTTCACAATAACAAGTTGAAGACTAGATCAGTTACAAAATAATAATTAAAGTCTCCATTTCTAATTTATTAACAACATATTTGATATTAATATATACATATGCATCAATGCATATTTAAACCCTTTTTAAAACAATATTCTTGTAAATTACTTATTAAATAATAATCTCGATCCAAAAATTTTACCATGATCTTAACATTGAACAAATACTTCAGTAAGCCCTTGAATAAAATCATATCATATATATAACTTTGGTAAAAACTAATTTTCTTATAGTTATTAGTATAAAATTACATAATATTGCATATATCACTAATAACAATTAAAATAAATTGTAAACATTTAGATCTAATTAAAATTAATGTTTTCAGAATACTTATCATGCTAATAAACTAGATTAGATGATTAGATCACAAGATAAACACAATACTTCAATTAAAGTTAAAGAAATTGAAAGGTCAACCGTAAAACAAACTACATGTCTTCTAAATGTTGCAAAATCCATGAAAATTATTAAACATGATTATAAATTATGATCAACTGATCCAACATCATTAGTATTAAGTAATGAGTCCATATTAATGATCAATTTCATGATTTGTGTAGCTTTTGCAACATATATTGGTTAATCAAAATGTTTATGCAAATATAAAGCAGAAAACTGTAGCAATCTTAGATTCACCTTCAATCGGAATTTCAAACGATATGATAATCTGAAATTGGTTGAGGGGTTCAATCTTAAATATCTTGGAGAGTATGTAGTTTCAAAATCAGATCAATAGGACGAGGTTTGGTATTTTAAATAAATCATGAAAGATAGGAGCTGTTTTCGGATTTTCTGGACAGTGGTACGTATTTCTAATTTTTAGACCTCTCAAACGACTTTGTTTGAAGAAAGTTTCTGAACATGAAAGTTAGATTACACAATAACCAGTATGTGTTAAAAATTTCAGAGATAAACTAAAAGTTTTGATATAGTTTTCGGACTTCCAAAGTTTCTGTACCAAAACTGGGAGTTTTGACCAAACTCGGTTTTGAGGATTTTCAAGGACTATAAAGAAGGCTTAAAGGCCTGAAACAATTTTTCTAAAAATTTAAACATCAAGAGAAAGAACTTTGAAGAAGGAAAGAAGAGAATATTCGGAGAAGAGAGGTGTGTGAAAAATGTTGAAGAGAGCCTCCCTTTTATAGGTGAAAATGGGAGACAAAGAATTAATTACCATACCCTACCCATTTTTATTTTAATCCAAGCTAGGCCACCCTAATTATGATGAATTTTCCAGACATTATCTGATAGGATTTTATAAGAATAAAATATTAGAAATATCTAGCATAAAAGACAAAGCAAAATTACTTTTTTACAAATGTAAATGTAAATATGTGAAGATTTACCATTGTAAATGAATGCTTGGATATTTTGAAACTACAAGGGACCACTTTGAAAGCTTTGATAACTCATTTGGTCTTAAAGAAAATATTTGTGGTCAATCATAAATTTTTCAAAAGGGGAAGGACTAAATTGTAACTTTTTCAAATCTTTTGGGGTAAAAATCATATTTTCAAAAGTTCATGGACTAAAATAAAAATTCGAAAATACTTTATTTTCTTCCAAATTTCAGGGGCGTTACAGAAAATTTCCCATTACATGTGAAACCCCAAAAGGTAGAATCAGGTTGGGGCTCATATTTATTGTCTAAGATACTGGCAATTTCGGCAATACGGTGCATGGGCAGAAGGTGCTGGAATTTTTGCCATTCCCATTGATTATCTTCGTCGAGGAAGTCCGCAATAGGAAGATCAAGAGAATCCTCGGGAATTTGCTGAAGAGAATCAGAGAGTAGTGGACCTTTACCCACCCACCAGTCACTCCAAAATCGGACAGATAAACCATTACGAATCAGCCATTTTAAACCTCGATTAAATGTAGAAAGACAACCAAATAATTGTCACCAGAAAGGGGAGCAAATCGTCGGTTTCTTGGCAGTTAAAATATTGTCGTCAGTTGTGTACTTAGCGAGAATCATTTGCACCCAAAGAGTGTTACTTTTCTGGAGAAGCTCCCAAGCAAGCTTCATGAAAATAGCTTTGTTCATTTCGTCCATTGGGATAAAACCAAGTCCTCCACGATCTTTAGGTAAACAAGTTGTTCGCCAATTAACAAGATGAAGACGACGACGCCTATCCGTGCTTCCCGAAAGAAAGTCCATATTAACTTTATCAAGTTTTTCATTCACTACTTTGGGCATCTTGTACGTTTGCATCGTGTGAATAGGAATAGATGACGAGACAGATTTAATAAGAGTTTGGCGGCCTGCAAGAGAAGAGAATTGCAGCCTCCAAGAGAACATGTGTTTCTCAACTCTTTCAATAACTTTGGCGAACAAGTGCTTGGTAATACTACCATCGCATATATTAACGCCCAAATATCTACCAAGCGAAGAAGCTTGAGGAATCTGGGATATGGAAGTGATTTCTCTCGCAAGATGGCTGGGAACATTTGGTGAAAAAAGAATCACAGATTTTTGAAGATTAACTCGTTGATTAGATGCCACAGTGAATAGATTAAGACACTCGAGAATAACCTGAATTTGATTTGTGCTAGTCCGTGCAAAAAGGAGGAGATCGTCAGCAAAAAATAAGTGAGAAATCTTTGGTCCGTTACGAGAAGCCGATATCGGAATCCAAGATTTCTCCACAACTTTGGCGCGAATTAAATGGCCGAGGCGTTCCATGCAGAGGATAAAAATATAAGGCGATATAGAATCACCTTGACGAATACCTCGAGAAGGATTAAAGGATTCAGTAAGCTCGCTGTTCCAAATAAGCTGAATGCTTGGAGATTTAATGCAGAACATGATAAGACGAATAACCATGGATAGAAGACCAGCAAGCCGCAATGTATCCTCAATAAATTCCCAGGAAATGCGATCAAAAGCTTTCTCTAAATCAATTTTTAGAGCCATAAATCCATACCTACCTTCCTTTTTTTCTCATAGAATGGACACTCTTGAGCCACGATAATGTTATCACGAGTTTGTCTTTCCGGAAGGAAGCTACTTTGCTCAGGGTCGATAATCCGCATAAGAATAGGTTTGAGCCTAGTAGTCAGAACCTTCGTGATTGTTTTATATGCGACACTGCAGAGTCCAATTGGTCGGAACTGATTAATTTTATCTGGGTGCTCGACTTTTGGTAAAAGAAAGAGAAGTGTTTTGTTCAGCTCGGTAGGGAAAACTCCTGAAGTAAGAGCCGAAGAAACAAGCCGAAAGAAATTGTGACCCACGATATTCGAAAATTTTTGATAGAAAACCGGTTGGAAGCCGTCAAGCCCCGGGCATTTATAAGGATTCATCAAAAAAACAGCAGCACAAGTTTCTTCAAGAGTGACAGCGCTGCTCAAGATATCGACTTCTATTGTTGTAAGAGCAGGGAAATTACCAGGAAGAGAGGGAAGAGCGTGCTCATCGGTGGTGTAAATATTTTTAAAGTGATCAACCGCCAAGCGTTTGAGCTGTTCAGAATTAGAAACCCAAGAACCTGTGGCATCTTTAAGACTTAAAATATTTGTGCGTTGTTGGTGGCGAATGACGGAAAGGTGGAAGAAACGTGTGTTTCTATCTTGGAGGTTAACAGCGTCCTCCCGGGACTTTTGAAATCAGAAAATTTGTTCCTCAAGAAGTGTGTCATTGTATTCGCTAATGAGTTTCTGCTCAAGTTTCAATAAGCTCGGTCGAGGTTCATTGTCAATTGCGGACTGCACACCAAGGATACGCGCCTGGAGTCTTCATTTACGACGAAATATGTTACCAAAAACGTGCCGATTCCAATGAGAGAGATTCTCGGCACAGACAGCAAGAGAGAGTTATGGATTGGAACACCCGAGTTCCAATTGTTTTTTAACAACAGAGGATATGTCGTCTCTAAGGAGCCAAGCGGCTTCAAATTTGAAACGAGGTGGAGGACGCGGAATATTTATATCACCAAACGCCAAAAGAATAGGACGATGGTCCGAGTGAGTGCGAGCGAAATGATGAACAATACAATTCGGTGCCAATAACCTCCATTCATCATTACCAAGAACTCGATCAACTCTTGAGCTGATAATACGTGACCCATTTTTCCTTTGCCAAGTGAATTTCGGTCCAGAGTAGCCAAGGTCAGAAAGGTTGCATTGATCAATTCTATTTCGGAAAGTAGCACATCTATTAACATAATGATTAGAAAACCCCCTGCGCTCCTCAAGAATGGTGATATCATTAAAATCGCCTCCAACAATCCATGGTGATGTAATATTATCGGAGATAGAGAACAAATCATCCCAAAGCTCATCACGTAGAGAAGAATTTGGAGAAGCATAGATACCTGTGAAAAGAAAAGAGCCAAAGTTAGTAACAGAAAGACGGGTGTGAATAAGTTGCGTAGAGGCTCCGAGAATGTCAACATCGACAAAATCCTGATTCCAAACAAGCCAAATGCCGCCCGCAAACCCCCGAGCTTCAACCCGAGCGTTTCCCGAAAGGCCAATTTTTCTAATAACTTTCTCTGCCCGTGAACCGCTAATACGAGTTTCAACTAAAACCAAGATAAGTGGGTTGTAACACCGGATAAGTTCCTTAACAGTACGGAGAAATTTTTTATTGCCTGCTCCTTGCACATTCCAGAAAATAATTTTTTGGCGTCTATCCATGGGAAACCAAAACGAGTAGGGTATAAAGATGGCTGTTCAAGCCTTGTGATTTCTGGAGGAACGACCCCGGTCGTATGGACCCCCTCTTCCACTTTGCTTAGAATTCTCGCATGTAGGACGACGAGAGTTTAATTTAAACGATGTTTCAGACACATTTGAATGGTCAGGTTGTTGCATGGGATCGAAGTTGAGTTGACGATTTGGTTGAACGGTTGAAATAGCAGCAAGAGGTAATCTTTCAACTTGTTCAGGCTCAACATCATTCTGGACTTCTTGTTGTTCAGTAGAAACGGGAGGATCAATGTTCATATGCACCGTGTGCACTTGGACCGGATTTCGTATCTTAGGAGACGTTGTTTGGGCCTTAGTTCCTGTCATATTTTGCAGAATAGTACGGGGTGGGCTCAAACTTGAGGATGGTGGGTATATGGGCTGACCCACAGTAGATTGGCTCGGGTCTTTAGTGCGGGACTGGTGGAGGATCTCCGAAGCAGTCGAATCCTCCTCCAAATCTTCAAGCAAGGAAAACGAGGATTTTTCGGCAACTAATTTGCCTTTGTGTCCAATGGTAGGATTCTGAAAAAATGTAAGATGTTTCTAAGTTGGTTCAATATCTCATATCTCTAAAATTCTTAAATTGGGAATTTTACATATTCTATGCATGGCCTAAGTTAAATAAGGAACTATTTTCTCTTATAAAGAAGCCATGTGACTATGAAATCAAGAAAAATAAAATTGAACAAAGACAACGGAATATTTTTTGAAATAAGTTGGAAGAACGGGGGTGTGAAGAAAAAATCAAGACATAAATCCCCTTTTAAAGTTTTAACTAAATAGAAAAATGTGATTAATCCGTAAATTTTGGATCAATAAATACTAAATATAATAATATAGCGAACTTACTAGAAAAATCAAATAAGAATTGCGTTAACTTTGGATGTTAAAATAAATGGGCTTCAAACTCAACATGTTATTAGTATATATGCATAATTGAAAACACCAAGCAATTTTGGATGTTCAAGTAATTGGGCATCAAACTCAATATGTTTTTAGTATACATGCATGCGGCTGAAAACAACAAGTCGATAATATGTCAAAAGAGAAGTAGCGAGAAGAAAATGGGTATTTTGCAATAATGGTCCTCGAAATTGGTTCACCTGCAAAATTAGTCGTGTAACTATTTTATGGACAATTTTAGTCCTATATGATGTAATGTGTTTATAATTTTTGTCCTCTGACCGAATTTTCGGTAATTCAGGCCGAAAAATCCTTTTTTTTCTTCTTCTTCATTTAACTATTTTAATTATATGCACTAAAGAAAGTCGTATTTTTTAGGTTAAAAATGGGATAATTTAAATGAAAAAAAAAAAGAAAAAACAAACAATACGCATCTCTTTCCTCATTCTCTCTCCTCACACTCTCTCTCCCGTAAGTCTTCTTCTCCTCCTCTTTCACCAGAGTGTTGTTGATTAGGAAAAATTATTAGGTGCAATTGTTGTATGCTGATGTGGTACAACTAAGGATTGAGATTAGACATAATTTCTGAATTATGAGGCACTAACTTATCCACACTTCATTCCCACCATGCATTCATACTAATAACCGACTTGCTGTACCACCTCATCGTTCAGCCGCTGCACCTAATAATCTCTCATCGATTAAGCCTTCTTCTGTAGTCTGAAGTGAGATTGCTTTAATTTTCATAACAAGATGCATTCTGCTAAATTATTCTTGTATTACGCTTCTAGATATTAACTTTATATCCTCAAACATAATTTCAAATTTAATTACATCTGCACCCTGTGAGATTTACAAATTGAAGTTTATCTCTAATGCTTTTTCAAATTTGAAATTGATGTCGGTAATTTAAATAGAGCAAATGGAGAAGGGCATTGCGTTTGGGTTCAAAACCTTTGGGTGAAAACCTTAAACTTCAATTTTTAGGATGAAATTATGGTTTTTTTTTGGGGAAATTGACGGATTACAGTTTATGGGTGAAGGGTATTGCGTTTGGGCTCAAAAACATGAAGATAATGTAACGAATTAGACATGAAAATCGATTGAGCTTATTGATGTTTTGTTATGATTTAGGATTAGGGCTTATGAGAAATTAGGGAAAGAGAAGGAGATGGAAAAGAGTGACAGGGAGAGAGAGTGTGAGGAGAGGGAATGAGGAAAGAGATTCGTATTGTTTTTCTTTTTCTTTTTCATTTAAATCGTCCATTTTTTAACCTCAAATACAATTAAATGAAAAAGGGGAAACGAAAAGATGAAGTTTCCGACCAAAATTGCCAGAAATTGGTCAGATGACCAAAATTGAGACACATGACAATTTATAAGACTAAAATTATTGAATAAAATAGTTGTAGGACTAATTTTGCAAATTAGCCAATTTAGAGGACCATTATTGAAAAATTCCGAGAGGAAAATTGTAGCGGACTGGACATTACATAAACTTGAGGGTGAAACTTAACTGACAGGGTAACCTTTCTAAGAAAAAAAGGATTCAAAGATAAATTTTTAATTAGTCATAATTACCCTTGAGTCAACAACTGATTTATTTAAAAGGACTAACTTTTACGTTTATTGTACGTAGTTGCGGTTCTTCTACAGAAATATTTCATCTCAAATTTCACATGTAAGTAACTTAAGTATCGAGGTGGTAATCTCAATCGTAAGTTCATGAACAGTGTGTTATAGGTATGTGTAGCAGGTAAATTTAGATATAGTTCATAAATAGTGTTAGGCATGTGGTCTATTTTATGTAATTTATATATCTTGTGTATATTTTTAGGTGTAGCGTGTAACTTGTTACGCGTAGCATGGAATTTAATTAGGAGTTTCGAGTGTCTTGCCTGTTGTAAATGTAGCATGTGCTTTTATATGTCTGTGGTGTAGTGTGTATTTTAGGTGATTTAGGTGTTGTGTGTGTTTCAACTGGTCGTTTTTTAGGTGATCTAGGCGATGCTTCTACCGTAGTGTATATTTTGGTGTATCTTGTGTAATTTAAGTCTAATGTGTATTTTTCAAGCATTCAAGTGGCATGTATGTTTTTTTAGGTGTAATGTGTATTTCTTTTATAAGGTAATGTGCGCGTTATTTATGTGTTGAAAGTGTAGTGGTTTTTTTGGGTTATATAGGTATAACGTGTGATTTTCAAGTGATTTTGTGTGTATGATTTTTTTGTGCACCGTGTGATCATTTAGGTTATCCGGAGGTGGGCAGGGTAAGGTTAGTTACCGTTAAATGAGTTGTTAACGGGTTAATGAATTTACAACCTACCCAATCCATTATAAATTACTTGTTAACTGATGGATCACTTTTCATATATGATGCACGAATACTTCAAAAAAGTATGTGTAGGATACGTATCAAACACGCCACGTAGTGTATCCATTTTTTTTAATACGCGTATCAGACACATCCTACGGGCGTATCCGATACGTTTTGATCTTTTAGTGAGTAGTTTTGAAAGTTTTCTAAAATTTGAGGTGGGATCACTTAGTAATAACAAATAAAGATGAATTTAAAATTACAAATTTCTAATCAAAACAAGGCTGTAAAGAAAAAAGTGCAATTAATTGACATAGAAACAAGGGGTGCGAGTGTTCTTGCGAAAAAAAAAAAAAAAAAAAGTAGCGTGCTTTAATTTCTGAGGTGTAAATTAATTGATTTCACCCATATTTTTCTTTAAGAAGTCAACAACATTATATTTTGATATAGATCAAATTATTGATATAAAATATACAATGCATCCTGTAAATTTTTTTCATGTCACTGTATTCGTATCGTATTCTTGTCCCATATCCATATCTGTGCAACATAGTTTTTCATATATGACCCATCACTATATTTACAACACAACTCAACCATTTGGGGCATATATAGTTCTTACTGAAAACACTGAGGTATTAGCAAAAACTACCCCTGTGTAATCTCTAATTTTCATAAAACTCCCTGTGTAATTTTTATTAGCAAAAATCCCCCTGTGTTATTTAGAAATTAGCAAAAAAAACCCTCCGGCCATAGATTGTAGTGGGAATTTTGCAATAATAGTCCTCTAAGTTGACACTTCTTCAATTTTAGTCCTATATATTTTTTATCTGCAATTTTAGTCCTACAAGTTACACCATGTTTCAAAATTGGTCCTCTAGCCAATTTTTTGCCTATTTTGGCCGAAAGTTCCAGCAATTTCACGAAATCTGATCATTTTTTCCGGTTCTTTCTTTGCCCCCTACAAAATATGACTTTGTGCTTGTATTTTATGAATAAAACTAAATGAAAAAAAAAAAAAAAAAAAAAACTGAGTTTTTCGACCAAAATTGCTGAAAATTTGGTAAGAGGACCAATTTTGAAACATGTTGTAACTTATAGGACTAAAATTGTAGATAAAAACATAGAGGACTAAAATTGAAGAAGTGCTAACTTAGAGGACCATTATTGCAAAATTCCCGATTGTAGTTCACGCGCAGAAAGATCAGCTGTGGGTGCAGTACATAACGTTTTCAGTAAAATTAAGCATTAGCAGCTGAAACCGCATCAGATTTCAAACTGAAGATAATCCAACAGCAACAAAAGGAAATATATCTAAGAACAAGAATCAGAACCGTTGATCACACGCTTTAAGAGAATGTCTAAAATGTAATAATGTCCAAATCCTTTTCTGAATGACTACAACAGCTCATTACATGGCTTCCAAAATGGGAAAAGTAAAGCCCTTCTAACTGGATTGCATATATCCTAGAACAATAAAAGGTTTTCAGGTAAAGGAAGCAAACATGACGCTCTCAACCAGAACTTGAAGCTGCCACTTCAATATTTTCGGGCTCAAAATCTTTGGATGAGTTCTCTGAGAAATCAGGAGCTTTTGGTATAAGCCCGAGCAGTTTGAACATAGATTGGTCGGCATCATAATCATTGTTGGGGGTTGTCAATAGCTTTTCACCTGTGAAGATAGAATTTGCCCCAGCAAGGAAACAGAGCGTCTGCTCTGGCATGGTGAACCGGACTCTTCCAGCTGAAAGCCTAACCATAGCTTTTGGCATTATGATACGTGCTGTGGCAATCATTCTAATCATCTCCCATATCTCAACTGGCTGTAAGAAGCAATATCGGAGTTGGACGTAATAAGAATCTATGAGTCTTCTTGTTGAAGATATTAAGAATTCAGGGTACTACATACTAAACTAAAATTAAGATTTCATTGTAAGACTTAACGAAGACTTGATTAATAAGTATGAAGGAAATCTTTTATCTTACCAAACGAATAAAAAGCAAAGTTTGGATATCTCATAATTTCTTGCAGCAATGCCAAGCATTGATAATTTTTCCTTTACAAATTTGTTTCTACTGTACCACAAGGTTAAGCTACATTGAACTTTCAGATAAAGTTAGTATTAGTATCAATGCATAAAGAAGCTGCTTTCCATATCTCAAAATTTAAAGTGCAGAGCTTTCATAGCTGTACAAGATAAAGAAAAAAATGGAATCAATGTAGGGTCACCATACTATGGCCACACGTTTCTAGCTTCAACCTTGTTGAGTCTAGCAAATAATTTGTTTATGTTCCCTATTTGGATTCTCTTGGTATACTATTGTATTATAGGATTATGCTATATGGGAGAATATTTCAATTGTGGTACAAAATTTATTCTAGGGATAATCACAGCTAAACATACTAAGGTTTAGTCTAATTACAGGGGTAATATAGGTTAACCCATTTAACATGGATAGGCGTGTCATTTTGTATTTTCTGTCTTTATGATTATTTTTTCAAGATTCGACATGAATTCTGTAAAGAGTTATACTGGTGTATTTATCAATTCTGTATTTAATGTGCGTTTAAGTCAGGGGAGGTATCTGCAGTTTCCCAAACAATAGGAGAGGTTTGCGTAGCTACCTTGGGGAAAGTAGCTAACTGTACTTATCACTTTTTATTCTACCCAGTTACTTTATTTTATTTTCTTCTGCTAATGGTGGGACGTCACTATGAAAACCACCAAGCTGCCATTAATATATCAAATTATAAAAAGAGGGCAGTAAACAATGTTAACCAGGTCTGCTAATTTTACTGCATTTTACCAAGTATTTCTCAGGGATTTCTAAATATCCAAATCTGATAATAGTTACCTTTTGATTTTCCAAAGGTGTGCCTTTTACTGGAACAAGTGCATTAATAGGAACGCTCTCAGGGTGTGTAGGAAGAGTTGCCAATGTATGCAACAATCCGACTCTGTCTTCCTCTGCTTCTCCAAGCCCAATTATTCCTCCTGATTCAGAAAATTTGGAAGTTACTTATGTAATGTTCATATGCACTACAAAGACATCAACTCGACATGAGAGAATAAAAGTAGATCTTCTTTGACATCAAATTTTGGTATGAGTTCATCAGATCCTTCGTAAAAGTACACGTGACATCCACAATGGAAAGAACTAGTCAAGCATCATTCAGATTACCTGAACAAACATTAATGCCTGCATCTCGTACAAACTCGAGGGTCTCCAGACGTTCATCATAGGTTCTTGTAGTAATAATGTTAGGGTAATACTCTCTAGAGGTGTCAAGATTATGATTGTAAGCCGTAAGACCCGCCTTCTTGAGTTCTAATGCTTGCTGCTTCTCTAGCATCCCCAAAGTGCAGCAAACCTCCATTCCCATACCCCTTGTAATGGAAACCATATTGGATATTGTGAGATAAGATAGAAAAAGAAAGTACGCGGATGGTGCCACTAAGCAAATTTATTGACAGACTCGTGACACTAGTTCTTACAAGTAGTATAAACCATTACATCTAACAGCACTCTTTCCCAAAGCAATTTACATGGGTCATATAAATCATTCAATTTGCACATTGCTTGCAGAAGAGGAATACAACGCTACAAATAACTAATAGTTCCAGAGAAAATAAGTAATAGAGTTTAACCATATTAAAACCCGGATTGAAATCTATTTCACGTATGTTAGGACAGAAGGGTGTTTAAACAGCAAAATCAAAAGTATGAAGTTCTAGTCTGAGAATCAAACAATTCTAGTCACTCTTGGTAGGATGTTAAAAGGTCACGTTATCCTATAAAAATAGAATACGGAATAGAGTCGTCAATAAAGTATCTAAATCATAGGAATGCAGCTGCCTCAGAAAATGGGTATGTTCAAACTTCAGGCTGATTAGTATTTTAAATATCCAACAATCTATTAATCTTCCCGACCTTCCCTCATTCACTTGAGAGACATTGCTCATATTATGTATTATCTGCTATATTCTCAATCTAAATGGCTGCAAAAGAACTATTAGCATAAGACATCTTCAAGAAGAACCATCGCTCCAGGTCCAGCTCCTTTACCAAGTTAACAAAGAAAGTCTCTTATTCTAACATCAATGTTCTCACAAATTTTATAGGCAACATGTTAAAACAATGATGCTTTACAGCATTCCATTAGATATGATAAATAGAACTTTCACTGAAGTGGAAATTTCTATAAGTTACTACTCAGATTTGTCAAGTAAAGATGGAATAACCAAAACTAATATCTAATATGTTTTCCAATATTTCTCAATGAAAAAAGTTGGTGGAATCTCCTTTGCTAATCTTTATGAATGAGATTTTTTACTTACATATCAACAAGTGTTTTTCAGATGTACGCGTTTAACTCGCTCTGGATCAAGTACAAAAACACGCCTAAGGCACTTTTATGGGATGCATGCATTATCTGAATCAACTCCGAAAACCAGGAATGTATTTTGGGTTGCATATTTTATTATGGGCTTATGTTTTCATTCAACTCCGAAAACATCCATAGTTTTCTATAGCTCAACCCAGATTAGTCAGTTACCTTATTTCTTTCACGTAATCTAGGATTTGGTTGAAATTGGTCTTTCTTCCGATTGTTTCTCTCCACGCAGCACCCATACAGAATCTAGTGCTTCCAGCCTCTTTCGCCTGTCCATCACAAGTATAATGCGTCATGCAACAAGCTATGTGTTTGCACAGGGACAAAAATAAATCAACTACTCAAAGGTACAAAACAGAAAATGAGATAAAAGGGAAATCCTATTTATGAGGCCAGGATTTATGTTAACCTTTTTGGCAGCCTCCAAGACAACATCTTTAGTCATCATCTTCTGTGCTTTTAGGCCGGTGTCGTATCTGGACGACTGGGGGCAATAAGAGCAATCTTCACTGCACCCTCCAGTCTTTATAGATAAAAGCGTACACTGCTGCACTTCCCTAAAGTTGTGAGCGTGTCTATGAACTTGAGCCTGCACAACCACACATTGCCCTATCTAAATTATTCTGAAGACTAAAATAGCAACGTTGCCACAACAAGATACAGCAATTAACGCAACGTATAACAATAAAAGCATAGTCTACAACATCTCATCAAAACGAGAGATTAGCAAACGGAAAATGCAGTTTAAGGTTGCACATACAGAAACATAACTGCTACAATATTAGAGCAACTCAAATAACACGCTGGCAAGACAGAATACAGCAACTAATACAACGTACAACCGTCAATGCACAGAGTACAACTGTTCAGAAGAGATTTATTGAGATTTGAAGATGAGTGACATACAGCATGGAATAGGAGATCGAGAACGGGCGAATCGTAAATAGATTTGATTTCGTCTCTTCTCCAATCGTTTCTAGGACCTTCTCTCACGCTCCTCTCCGCCTCCACCGCCGCCGGCGAAGAAGAGAAGTCCACCGATTGAAAACGACGGAGGAGCTGTAACGGCCTTTGTCGAATTGATGATCTCATTATCCAAATCATATTTTCGCCGCCTCGTGAAGTCCGCAGCAAATGAATGAAGACTCTCTCTCTCTCTCTCTCTACTCAACAACAACAACAACTGCGATTTTCTTCACATTAAACACGAGATGTATGTATGTATGTATGTGTTGGTAGTTCTGAAGTAGTTAGCTAACTTACTACTGTGGGTCCACTGAGCTCACACCGTGAGGTTTTTATCTTGTGCTCTGCGGCCGGCTGAGGATATTCAACAAATTATTTTCTTTTCCAAGTTTTTAAAGGTGATTAATATTATTAGAGAAACCTTAATCTCTTATTAAGAGCAAAATTTTGTCTTTCACAGAAAACTTAAATAAAAGAATGTTAAGAAAAAGGCCTTTGGATATATGTTTTGATTAAATAGGTGTAAAATCCATGAAACTTAGGAGTGATGAATAAAATACAAAATAACACATTTAGATTTATGCAGCAATTAAAACTATGTAACATAGAGGCATAAAACAGTGTTTGACACTAAAACTATGTTTGAAGCTATTTGGTATTGTATATTTATGTAAAATCAAGTATACATGTTGAATATGAATATATTTGTAGTTAATTCATAGAGATTTTTAAGCATGTTAATACGGGGTAAATTCATCTACTTTCCTTTTAAAAGTTCTCATGGGCCTCTTTTCAATTATGTTGACTAAAAGTCTGATCAATTGCATTTTTTTCCTTAATGTTTGACCTATTTTACGAATTGCTCCCTAACGTTTGTAAAAATGTGCAATTTGTCACATGATGCCAAATCTAATGGATGAACAGATAGACATGTGGCAAAAGTGAATGGTAGATCAAAAACTCATGGGCTAATTACAGATATTAGGAGGCAAAGTGCAGATTTTGAAACGTCAGGGGCACTTCGTAAAACACCCCAAACGATAATCAATGTCAGTTTTTGAAAATTGAGGATCATGTTCAACTATGTTCCTATAATCAATGTTTTTAAAATCGGATCGGACCAGCCGGTCCAATCGGTTGGACCGGGGTCCGACCCCTTGTCTGGAAGCCGGTCGAACCAGTTCAACCGGTTCGACCAGTAAAACCAGTGAACCGGTGGCTCTACCAGTTCGATGCCCGGTCCGGTTTTAAAAACATTGCCTATAATGCAACAATCACATACCATTATTTATTTATTTTTTAAAAGGGAAACAATTAGCTAGGATTTTGTTTTAACTTTGGTCCATTAATGAGTACTAATTCCATCTTTGGTCCTCTATTGAATTTTTTTTTGCAACTTTGGTCCTCTAATTTGTCTCACAATTCAAACTTGATCGTCCTTTTTAGCCAAACAAAATCACGTATTGTGCACGTGGTCACATGAAGGTCCTTTTCACCTGGGAAAGAAGTCGCGATTCTGAAATCGCACCTCTTTTTTGTTGTTTTAACTTTTAAGGCAACACTTTTTATATTAAGCACTAAAGTTACAAAAAAATTCAATAAGGGACCAAGGATGGAATCAATACTCATTAAGGGATCAAAGTTGAAAAAAACCCATTACCTAGAGAAGAATCAGAAGTTTATTGCACTCGATTCAATCTCTTCAGAAGGAGGTAGAAGCAATTTCATTGATTCCTTTGTTATTTCAATTTTTGTAATTTCATTTAAATATACGTAAAATCATGTATAAGCACATTTAAGTTTTAAAGTAATAATATATTTTTTTTTCAATGTAAGAGATTGTTTATTAATCCACGCCTTTCAGTATCTTGAATTCTAAAAACTCTAAATTCAACATTAATAAAATAAGCTGTAAATATTCGTTAACTAAAGTTGGCATGCGTTTATCAGGATTTAATATGAGTGCTGTAAAGATTCTTTCATGTACAATTGATAAATTATTTTTTGATACGTACATTGATTAATTTTTAAGTAATTGGATTATCCGATTCTACAGAAATTGGCAAGAATGGCCTTCATTAAGGGAGACTAACGGTAATTTTTAAACTTGATGTGGATGAGAATGATTAATATTACTTTAATTTAATCTTCCTCACTTACCCTTGTCAATCAATTACTTTATATTTTTAAATACCATGTTTCCTTTATTAATCAGGCTATATATTATTGGAAACTCAATCTTCCCTAGCATTACTATACCATATAATTATAAATCAAATTAGGAAGGAGATTCTATCTAAACAAGGAAGATATTCACAAATATGCTAATGATCAGATTCTGATGGAAAATTTTCCTTGATATTTGCTTGTGATTGATTTCTTTGTAACAGTAAGACTAGTGCTATATATCCTTGATCGACTATATACTTACAATAAAAAATAAATAAACCTGGCTTGTGGCAAAAAAATTGAATTAATTCCAACAATATGAGCGACGACCTAGTTGAAGTGCTCATTATTTGTGCTGTGTGTGGTTGTGTTTTTTTTGGTCCTGATTTGCCTTTTCTGTACTCCGCTGAATAATGACCGGCTTGCGACGGAACAGACGATGATGTTGAGAAAGGCCGCATAACATGCAGCAGATATGATGCCGGCAGCAGCATGCTTTTTCTACAAGTTATGCTAATGATCAATCGACATAATTAATTAATTAATGCATGTTATAATATTGATCATTCGCCAACTTAAATTAAAAGGAGTGTGTTGAAAATTACTCTTTATTAGATGTTAACTCGAGTTCATCAAGTGATTAAGCAATTTGTATGTACGTAGTTTACTTGCGGTGCACCTATTCTCTAAGGTACTATTGTATGTGCACTAGTGAAAAAGGACTGGGATATTGCTCGAGTTGCCAATACAAATTCTTAGAACTTTCTAATTTTCAATTAGTTTAAAATTCGATGTTGCTTATAGTGAATGCTATGCTAGAGTTTACTCTTGTGGTTTTTATTCCGATGGTTATGGTCCCTCAAGAACTATATATAATCACAAACTCAATTCCTCTTATTGTGTTTTCATCAAATTTTGTAACGTACGATTGAGATATTGTTGACAGTGACAAGTACTGAATCATTAGTGTGAGTAATTAGATCGTTGGGGCGTGGAAGTGATGAAAAGCCTGAACATGTGAGACTGGGTTGAGTTTTTAGTTTTTTACAAATTGGAACTGTACATGTTAGCAATTAATCTGATATTTCCGTGACTCTCTTATCCATATATTCGGATGTGTATTTTGATTTGAAAAGTTAGAAATCTGAAACTTCAAGTGAAGAATAGAATGCAAAACAACACATAAATGATTTATTCAACAATTAAAAACGAGTAACGGAGAGATAAGAAACAAACAAGGCAACTGCGCTTTCAAAAAAATAAAAAAATAAAAAAAAATAAGGCGATCGCAAAAACTATCCCTGTGTTATTATAAATTGGCAAATAAACCCATGTAAAATTTTTATTAGAAAAAACTTCCCCGTTACATTAATAAATTAGCAAATAAAAACCAAATACACTTGTTTCATCTGATAACAAAATTTGATTTTTATGGTATTTATTTCACGCATATAAAACTAATGTTGTTCAAATTGAGTTATATATATATATATATATATATCAAAAAATTTAAAAAGAACATTACTTTCTAAATCGTTGAAACAAACTGTTAGTCATGGATGCAATCAACTTAAAATATAATGGTGTGAGGTTCTTTGATGACTTCTAAACTTAATAGGGCATCGATCAGGCGTTATTCGCCAATTTAAGAGTATAACAAGGGTAGTTTTTGCAAGTACTTTAGAAACAATTTGCTTTGTTTCGCGGTAAAATTATGGTTGAAACTATTTAATGTTATATTTCTGAAGTAAGTTAAATATACATGTTGAGAATGTAAATATTTAATTAATACCGTAGAGGAGGTGGCGTTTGGATATGATCAAAGACTGGGCCAAAGCGTAGTATTTATGATGTAACAGAAAATAGTTAAGGAAAAGGGGGAAGCTTAATATATACTAGCAATGTCTCGAGCAAGTTTCAAATGATTTGCTAGTTCTATGTAAATATGAGACATAGTCACCATAATAGGTAGATAGTCAAACAAACAATTTTGACTATATATAGTTTGTCTCTTTAAATTAAACAAGAATATAATACAAATTCCACATATAGTTTATGCGTACATAGACGTTAAGTGAAGTTCTTTGGAATTGCCAATACATTTACAATCTTAGAATGAGTCCCAGTCCAATCTCTAAAGTCAACTTAAAGTCTAGATAAGAAATCTCCTCTTTAAATCTAAATCATCACAGAAACGTTTTTCCTTCATCATAGACACTTAATTTAATTTGTTACTTTAGCATTCAAATATTAACATACAACAATGTTTTGCTGCGTTCGAACCCGAGGCCTAAAAGAACGAAACTTTGACAATCAACCTGTCGTTACACACGGAAAAATCCCGAACCCGGCTACTAGTAAAGGTTTAAAGGATGGAAATATGGTTGTTTTGGCCGGAGCTGGTGTTGCGGTTGCTGCAACAGCGGCCGTGGTGGTGGCTGAAAACGAAAGTGATCCGAGAACGACTAGTGGCGGTGCTGCCGGGGTTGGGGATAGCGGAGGAGGTACGTCTCAAGGCTGTTGTTGCAGTGGAGGGGGCGGTGGCGGCTGTGGTGGCGGTGGTTGCGGTGGATGTGGAGGTTGCGGAGGAGGCTAACTAAATGCCTTTGTACGAGTGAATACAACACGCGAATATGTTACGTGCTAAAATGGTGTGACAATCTATATGCAATTTATATTATAACATTTAGCTTCTATTATTATTGTTTGTATTCTTTTTTATATGGAAAACTACTCGTGGCTTGTATTGTTTTTTTTTTTTTTTTTTTTTTTGGGCTAGTTCTTGTATGTTTTATAAATTTAGATAGCAACTTGTATATATGTGTGATATTTCTTATGCGACGACTTACTTCGTTGGTTTTGTAATAATATATAAAAAGCTTGTGAATTTGGGAACACTTCATATTATAATTAATTAGGCTTGGGATTCCCTCTGTCTTCGATCCTAATTCCTAACCATTCTGAAATAATTTCTTTGTACTTCATTCACCCCCCCCCCCCCCCCCCCCGGCCCCCCACCCCACTTCTCAACTTTAAGAATATCTATTGAGATTGTAAAATCGAGTTGAAATTAAAGAGAAACGTTGATGATGACTATCGAACATTGAGAGTTTACAATGAGGAGTATTTTGGAAAATCTGAGAATGAAAAAGTGAGACTAAAATTACAGATCGCACCCTTTATATACAAGACTAATTGGTGCAGAGTTTCTAATTAAGGAAAGCCGTTAACAAACAGCTATAATGAAATTCAAAAACTATCTATAAATCGAAATAAAACAGAAAATGAAATAAATACAAATAATAATTTAAGATCCCTTCAAGAGCAGTGTTTTCAGAATCGGACCGGACACAGAACCGGTGACTTCACTAGTTACTGATTTTACATGTTTGACCGGTTAAACCAGTGGTTGAACCGGTTTGATATTATATTTAATAAATTAAAATATGTAGTTATGTCATATATATATATATATATATATATATATATATATATATATATATATATATATATATATATATATATATATATATATATATATATATGAGCAAAACATTATAGTTGCATCTGTCCTTATTTACTTAATGTATTTATATAAAAAGAATTCAATTAGGATTACTTAGTTTTAAAAATGCTATATATAACTATTTCATGTTTAAAAATGTTGAACTGGTATACATCATTCAAAATGAAATTAAAATGTGATATAGTAGTTGGATTAGATAATAATTGAGCAATAAATCACAAACTTTACTTTACAAATCATATTGGTGTATTATATGATTAAGAATTACAAAACTATTGTAAAAAATTTAATTTAAATAGGAAATATAGGAAAATATGCATGTGCTACTAGATACATAGAAGTTACCTTTTGTGAGTAATGATCCGTATAAGCAATGATAGGAATTTTGAATTCAAATCATTTCACTTTGCCTTACCTGTTTTGACATAATCAATTAAACCCTTAATTTACTTTTTGCCTTATTAAACTAGTAGCATCTTTCATTTTTAAATTTGATCAAGTAATATACAATACTTTTCAATTACATATTTTGGTGCTATAACAATATTACTTCCATCAATTTAAAATATGTGCGACTAAAAATAAAAAGTAAAAATCAGTGCACACTACACATTCATGTAAATTAATTAGGAGTATCATAGTATACTATATTAAACAATGCTTTCCATAATGATAAATGATATTGAATAAATTTGTACAATTAGATGTTAAAAAGCAACCTAGTGACTAAAAAATAATAGCGATACATTTTTCATACTTAGAAGTTATTGGAGGAAAGTTCAAAAGAAGAAAATCTATAAATTAAAGAAACCCAATCAGTGGAATAATTAAAATTATCGTGATTGCTAGTCATAAAAAAGGAAGCCAAATATTAGTTACATAATTAGTGGAAGATTCTTATTTAAGTGAGAGGTATAATTTACTTGTAATTAAAGTATGAACTTTTTATAAAGTTAAGTAAATCATGAACTGAAAGTGATTTTATTAACAAGTCAAACTTTCCTAGCCAAAACCCCTAACTTCCAAAACCTTTGTCATTACATATTTAATTTAACAAACTAATCATGAAATAATTTATGTTCTTCATTATATTGATTGATGCATCAGATTATTTAGTTTCCTTTTCAATGGATTTAACTTGGGTATGATCTTTTAATTTGTGTAAGTTTATTTTAAAAAAAAAAAAAATTAGAGGGGCAGCGGTCTGAACGGGTAAAAACCGGTCTATCGGTTCCGATTTTGGACTATTTTTTTCGGTTCAAAACGGTTCACGCCCTAACCGGACCGCCCGGTCCGGTCCGGTTATGAAAACAGTGTTCAAGAGGAGCGTGAATATCATGACACCCATCTTTGATACCATGAGCATGTATAGTTGCAATGAGAGTGGCTTTGTAAGGACATCCACAAATTGATGCTCCCTTGAAATGTGAACTACATTTATAACTTTTTAATGAACCTTTTCTCGCACAAAATAGCAATCAATTTGAATGTGTTTGTGACATTCATGTTGAACCGGATGGATGGACCACTCACAAATACTCCTCCATATATTGTGTGCCTAATTATATCTTTTCCAGCAAAACCTTTAATTAAAAGTTATCTTTCTTATTAATTTTTTAACTGGATTGAAATACCTTTTGGCAATGTCTAAATTTCTATTTAATCTCCTAGGTGTAACTGATATTATCCCTATAATTATTTGCTTTTAATTGATCGATATTTGCTCCTATAAACTCTCTTCATAAGTTTTGTTAGTGCATCTTCAAACTCCTAAAATCACTACCAACACCACTCTTTCCGTTCCTCGTCAATGCAATCATAAAAGGCGGGACAACAGGAAGATGTGTAATACCATACTTTATACTAGAATAGTCATACATTGAGGCTTCAAATCTCACAAAAAGCTCCATCGTCGCTATAAAATTCCCATGAGTTAGCACAGCTCCTTTAGCCTTACCAGTAGTCCCGGCGAGTACAAAATCGCCGCAGTCCTGCTGCATAATCTTAGGCCTAGGAGCCAAAACAGGATCACTAGAAGTCAGCTCATAAAAAACAGAACCCTCACTCAACAAAGAACCAAAATCCTCAGGCACACCAATAACATCGCAGCCTCCCAAAGCACCAACCAATTCATCAACTCTACCAAAACCCGCAAAAACCAACCTTGCATTACTATCAAGAATCTGTTTTTTAATCTCTAACAGACTACTCAAAGGGTTCATCGCCGTCATAACCGCACCAACACTCGAAGCACCCAAGAAACACAACAGGAAAAAGAACAGAATTTGGGAGCAAAACAAACCCATAGCGTGTAAACCAGAGGCCACTGATTTCACCAATGAGAAAAACTCCGAATAAGATACCGAAACCCAGATGAGAATCAATTAATGCATGAATCCGATTGTGTTTTTGTGAAGAAATGAACGAAACAACATCGATAAAAGGATGAAGAACCAATTAATGCATGAAGCTACAGAGACCGAAAACACGACGACGATTCACCATCTGCTTCTCTCAAACTGAAATTAAGATACGTTAACACAATGCTTTACCTCTTTGCCGTTTCATTATTAGTCCATCACGTTTGACAATCTCAGCCTTGATGGATAGAAACCCTGCAAGCAGTTTTTTGTTTACTAACACTATAAAGCATTAAAAAATTATCATTTGTAATCAAAATGTGTAATGAGACAGAAAAACGATAATTACATTTACACCTCCAGAGGGTTGATCTGATTACAGTAACATCTTTGAAAAAGTACAATTCAGCTAGATTAAGGTTTAAATAGTTATAGACACTCCCTAAACCTTGAAAAACATCACAAAATAGAACTCCTACTTTTGCATGTTTTAAGCTTCGGGAATGTCTTTATAATTATGCTAACAGTAAGGAAAATTTCAGTAATTAGACCAAACATCAGGAGTTGTAGGTGTAATTATCCTATCTGTAAAAAGAGAAATCAGAACAAAATAAATTATAGGGAAGGAGAGCAAAGGGGAGAAAATTACCAAAACTTTATCCAGGCTGCCGCTAAGGCTGCTCTGCTGCCTTTTCTCCACCATTTCTAAAGGTGAGATCTTCCTACAGTTGCACTAATACATATTCCAACAGATTCAAGAACAAATGTCTCTGGAAACAGAAAGGATGGATATTATGCCAGGTGATGACAGAACTTCATAGGTCTTGCAGGGTCATGAATATCCCTTCTGAAAGCCCACTTGCATATGTGTCGTAGCAGATCGGTCAAATTGCAAAATTTGGAACCTTTGAAGTATCACAGCTGAAAATAAAGCATAAGCTTTGATTTATTACCCCATCCAAATACACAACCATGAAAGCTCAGATGATGGCCTCTTGGTGGATATAAATCCTTACCGCATCTAATATCAATCTATTTTGGTGTACGGGAATCTTCTCTGATGAGCTCTTGTCCCAAAGAAACTTAGGACCATGCTTCAGGGAATGTTCAGAAAAAAACAAATTTCTGAACACCAAACTGTAGAAAAATTTCCATTGGGCACTAAATTCTTGAAGATATCAATTCTGTCAAGTCTGTTGATTTCTTAGTGTGACAGCCAGTCAATTTCAGCACAATCCAACAGAGTACTTTCGTTCACAATTATCAATAACATAGTTTTGATTGATTCAAAGTTTACATGAGATTTATCACCTGAAAGAAACAACCTGACCTTGTCCTTCACAGTAATCCAACTGCAACCTGGACTCTTCTTAATGCCTCTTAACCTTTTGGATAATCTGATTTGCTCTTCATCACCCTTATTTCCTTTAAAACAATAAATATCAGACAAAGCTACATATGGAGCTGCATTATTTGGCTCAAGTTCTAAAATATGATGAGCTGCAAGCTTGGCAAGATCAAGACGCATGTGCATTCGACTTCCACCAAGAAGGGCACCCCAAACCCCAGAGTGAGGTTCATAAGGCATTGATTTGATAAGTTTTATGGCTTCATCAAGCAAGCCAGCTCTACCAAGGAGATCGACCATGCAAGCATAATGATCCGGACCTGGTTCAACCTTATAAAAAGTACTCATAGATCTGAAATACTTCCAACCCGCTTCGACAAGCCCCACATGGGTACAAGCAGACAGAACACCAAGAAAAGAAACTTCATTAGGATCATGTCCTTCATCAACCAATTGCCTAAATAATTCAAGTGCTTCTTCTGCATATCCATTATGGGAGAATCCTGTGATCATAGAATTGAAAGAAACAATATTGGGTGTAGGGATGGATTTGAATATCCTGTAGGCATCACTCACACTTCCACACTTTGAGTACATTGAGACAATGGAGTTCTGGATGGATAAATCCTTTTCTATATCAAACTTGATAACAAGAGCATGCAGTTGTAGACCATGGTTCAAAATCGCCAGACCAGCTGAAGCACTAAGCAAGCTGCTTAAAGTAAGAGGGTTGGGCCTAATTGCACTTCGAAGCATCTCAGTAAACCAACGGATAGCCTCTTCATGTTCTCCATTATTCACAAATCCAGAAATAAGTGCAGTCCATGCAACATCATCACGTTGAGGCATGTTATTAAATAGGTCAATGCATTTTGCTGTTAAGCCTTTGTTAGAAAAACCAGTAATCAAAGTTGTCCATGAGACTGAATCTTTGTGCTCTGCCTTCTCAAAAAGCTCGTAGGCCTCTCCCAGCCTTCCTGCTTGAACATAACCGTATATGAGAGAATTCCAAGAAACCAAATCTTTTTCGCTCATCGTGTTAAACAAGTGTCTGGCTTCATTTACACAGCCAAACTTCGAATACATTGCGATGATTGAATTGCCAAGAAATACATCAAAGACAAATCCCAAACGTGAGACCAAGCCATGCACTTGGCACCCTTCTTTATACTTGCCGTTTCTACCGCAAGACTCAAAAATTACAGTTATAACAGTAGGTTCAATCCCCACCTCACCTTCTCTTCTCATCCTCGAGAACAGCCGAAAACCATCCTCAAAACATCCTTCTTTCATATACCCATCGATCATCCCGCACCAAGTAAACTCGTTTCTATTCTCTTCCATCGTATCAAACAACTTTCTAGCCTCACCAACTCTCCCATTCTTACAATACCCATCCACCATCGAGCTCCAAGAAACCACATTCTTCTCCCCCATCCCCTCGAAAATCCCAACAGCCTCCTCCAACTTCCCAGCCTTCAAGTACCCATTTATCATAACATTCGAGCAAAACGGGTCCCGCCAATTCAACGGCACTCCCTCATACAATCTCTCAGCCTCGTCAAACCTGCCCGCATTGACAAACCCCGTAATCATCACAGCATGGGACACCGCGTTCCGAACCGGCATACGTAGAAACAACCTATAAGCCTCGTCGATCTCCCAACTCCCTCTACTCATATTCCTCACGTACCCCGTTATCATCGCGTTCCACGTCGCAACAGTTCTCTGCGGCATTTCGTCGAACACGTTTCTAGCATTTTTCAGTCGTCCGTTATTGGCATAAGCAGTTAGCATTGCGGTGTAGGAAACAACGGTTTTTGAAGGCATCCGTTGGAATAGAGACTCGGCTTCAGTGATGTTTCCATTTCGACCATGGCTCGTTATCTGGGTGTTGCAGTATATGACAAACTTGTTAGTTTTTGTAACGGAATTAGTTGAGTATTTGACGCGGATTATTGCATGCAAAGTGTTTGTAGTTAATCTACGACGAAGAATCTTTGCCGCCAACATGGTTTATTTGAACTTGGAGCACCAAACGGTGGAAATTTGTGTTTCATTTAAGCGCGCCATTGCATCATATTTCGGTGTAATAAGATAAAATAATCTTTTTTGTGCTGTAAGGCGTTACATAAATAATTAATTGGTTAAATGGCGAAATTACCCTTGTGTTATTCTTAATTAGCAAAAAAAATTATTCTTGCTTGTGTCGGATTTATTTAATTTTTAATATCTGTTACAGTTCTGTCATGCCACAAAGAGCATTTCCATAAAATTTCGAATAATCTACTAGTCCATCATATTCATCGGCATCACCCATTTCTTGAACATGCTGATCATCTACATACCAGCTACTCATGCCACCATTAGGTGTACAAGGCACAATCTCCATAATATCCATTGATGCAAGATTCACCGTTGGAGGATTGGCAGTCGACCAAATCGATGCCCATCGTAGCATTATCGAATTCGTCGATTTCCGCCTCGAGAGATCGAATCACGTCCGTTAATCTTTGGTCATCGTATTGATCGATTTGTGTTTCATCTAGCAGCGACATGAGAATGTTGCGGTCAACTTGTGAGAACTCGAAATGTTTGTAGTCCTCATCAGTGTAGTCCATGCATTCCCAGTTTTCAGCTATCGTAGAGGCCATTTATATAAATATAATAAAATAGAGTTGTGGGTCTAAAATTTGCAAATTTGTAAAAAATAGTAAAAGAAGTTTTGGACACCTATATGGTTATGCTCAATAAAAGCTTCAACCATTTATATATATATATAGGCAAGCCGTATTAATTAAAGAGGAGAAAAGAAAAAGATGTGCCGTGTGCTCATCTTTTTGTTATCAAACAATATCTACCTATATAGCGTTCAGATTATAGATATGGAAGATTTGAATATTTATGATAATTGATTTTAATGTTTGATGAGACGATTATTTTGAACTTTTTTTTGTTTGTCGCCAATTAAAATAATATAACATCAACATGTGACCTAGTATTGGAAGATGACCACTTGCACTAAGGAATCTAGATTAAATGTCTTTGTCTACCACTAAGTACACTAGTTTCAGTATATATGGTCTAGAGAGAGTAGGAGTTGTTTACGGGTAAAAAGGACAGGCAATATCTTGAAGATTTAGATGGGAACGAATAGCAGTGAACAAAGTGTACTTATCCCATCAACAGATAAAGATAAGGAAAATGGGACGAAAAGTACCAAATATATATGTTAAAGTATCAGAGATATGTGCCTAAATATTGACTGCATTTCCAAAGAACTTCACTTTACCTCCCAACACATTAAAAATGTCTTTCTTAACTCTAAAATTTTAAATTTAGTTTTACTTAACGCCCTCAACCCTTTTTCTTATTTTTCTATTTTTTTTTTTGCATTATATAAACCTGCGCAGTTTACATAAAGTTTATTTGTGTTGTGTCAAAAATAGTGAAAAATCATAGCTTAGCGACACTTCAAGACATAGTCGATTTGACGAAGTACGTAAACATATATGTGTCGATTGTTTATGTTCTTCTATAAAATATAATCATATTGCTGCGTAATACTTTGTTCCATGTTTCAACTTGAAATGAGTATTCCGTTGAAATTCGTCCTGCTTACATGTTTTGTGGACAAAAATATTGATTAATTTCTTTCATCATATTTTGCGTTACTCTTTGTTTTAAAAAATTGTGAACGTAAAAATATAAAAATTATATTAGAAAATGAAAAGAAAAGAACATTTACTTATTTTTAAATCAAAAGAACTATGCATCGTATATACAGAGAAAAAAGATACACAACTATGTCTACACATAAAAAGTTCCAACTCTATATACCACTTTGACAGCGAAAAATGTGTTTCGAACTCGAGACAAGAAAAAATCCGGTCGAAAGCCGGTGGAACCAGGCTAGAACAAGGCTATTATTTTCTGTCTATTCTTCTCACCCTTTTTTGTACATGTATAAATAATTAATTCTGCATGTAATATTCATTAATATTGTTGTTCATTCCGTGTAGTCGTGTTTCCTGGAGATAAGGCAAAATACCACATCTTCACACATTTCTCTATATATTATGACAAGAAAATAATACTTAATAGAAATGCATTTCTTTGGTATACACGAAACACGGAGACAATGAAACTCTCATACAATATTTAAAATTATATAAAATAAAATAAATAAATAAGATCGATCAACTTTTCTTCAATCAGTGGAGGCCAGGCATGGAATGGATTGCAATACAGTTAGGTCATAAATAAAAGTTGATTCTGCAACTCGGAGACAAAATATTTATTAAATGTCCATGAGATGCTTATAGCTGGAATTCCAAATGGCAAAGTTTCGTAGCCATACGTTATGCTAATTGTCAAAGGAATGCTCTAATTTATTACACGTATCTAATTATTATTCTCCCGAATCTAAGTCGACCACCCAAAGTTTGCTGCACATATGTTCCCACTAAAATTAATGGCTCACTTTTCTTGATTTTTGGAGAACTTTAATAATTAAGTTGCGGTAGTCATCTTTATGTATAATGGGTTGTAGATGAAACCCACAAGGGCCACAACCATGAGATGTGATCCTTATTTGCATCAATATTGGCATGAAGATTCCACGTATTAAAAACTCACATCAATTATTTCAGCATTGTTTAAAACTAACATCCAAAAAAAATTGTTCGTACGGGTATATGATATTTGCCAATTGTTGTATTTGTAATTTAACTAAAATATCAAATTTGTGACAACAAGATTTATGACGTTTGTAAATCTGAAACAAGCAAGAATAATTATTTGGCACTCTATCTACAAGTTCAATAATTTGTTGGCAAAATATTTTTAAAGCAAGTTAAATTTTTGTGATTGACTCGTTTATCGTTGGAGTTTTAAGAAAAGAAAAGTGAAATGGATCAGCGACTAATCATGCATGGAAAACTAAATTTCAGCTTTTGGGAATTGAAATTATTATCTTGGAAACAAAGGATAGCGTTGGGATAGATTTATTGAAGTTATACTTAAGTCAAACTGATGTATAGATCGACTCCATATTGAAATATGAGGATGGGAATAAAGGATAGATCTATAGCATTTCTTATTCTTTCATTGGAGTTTACATTTATTTCAATGATAAAGTACTCTACATTACTATTTAAAATTAGCTATTAGCAATCATGTCTTCCTGTCTTGATAGCAAACTACTAATTGACCTTCTCAAGGTCCATTGATTTTGTAGTGAAAGGCCGTGACGTTAAAGAAAAACATGCATAAATTTTTACTTCACCCTTAGAGGCAAGTATTTGAATTTTTTTGTGAACAGGAGTACAATTGGTAACATCAAGGATTTAGAAGTGCTAAATAGTAATTTAAATGGAGGAAAAGATAGAATTAAAGATCTGATGAAAATACTTAGAATTAAGAATTAATATAGTGAAATGTTGTTTATATGTTCGGGAAATAAAGTGAGTACTTTTAGAATAATATGCAAGTTAACAAAATAAGATAAAATTCATACACATTTCTATTAGTATGTATACTTAAATTTTTTTCCCCTTCATCTTGTTCTGATGATGGGATAAGTTCGTCGCCCACTTAACTCCCCTATTATTGATCGAACAAAATCTTCAAGATATTGCCTGTCCTTTCTGCCCCAATACAGCTCTTATCTTCTTTAGAGAATGTACTTAATGGTAGACTAAGACATTTAATATTATCTCTTAGTGATAGTGGTCCTTTTTTTATATTAGGTCACATGTCTTTTTTATTTGAATTTAGTTGATCACGACCAAAAAAGACATGAGGTTTGGACAAACCATCATATCTACTTTGATTGCTAGGTAGATGTTTGACAAGAAAAAGATGTCGACCACATGGGACATGCTTCTTTTGCATCTCCTCTTTAATATGGCTTTCCTATATAAAGGGTTGAAGCTTAGTGTTGATGAGAATAACCTTAACACTTCTTCTTCTTCTTCTCTTACTCCTTCGAAAAATTTGTGAATTCACTAACTAAACCCTCAATTCTTCTAAAATTACATGGCCTCTATTGTTCCTATAAATTGGGATCATGTGGAGTATTGCCACGACGAATATGAAAACTTTGAGTTTTCACAAATCGACCCCAACATTTTGATGGCGCTGCTTGATGAAACACAAATCGATAATTGCGATGATGAAAGATTAACGAGTGTGATTCAATCTCTAGAGGCCGAAATTCATTCAAGTGACGAATTTGATTATGTTACGAGTGATATCTATATGATAGACCGTCAGTCATCAAACATGGAATCCAACGGTGAAAATTGTTTGATTGCCGATAATGATCTTGATCTTCGTTGGATGGATATGGAGATTGTTCCTTCTTCATTTAGTGGCTGGCACATGGACCATGTTCATGGAGCAGCTGACGTTAATAGCCTTGTTGGGGCAGTAAATTATTCAAATTTTGAAGAACAAGATTATGATTATCTATGGCATGACTCCGTTGTCTCGGTTATGAGCAGCTAAATTGTAATCTAAATCCGTTGCTAAGAATTTAAGTGTTCAATTCAATAGAAGACTCAGTAAATATACTCTTAGTATATTATCATTTCGTATTTTTGTACATAGTATGTATCATAGATAAATTTTAGTATCAAAAACTACAAATGTAACAACAAGGAGCTGCAAATGCATGAGTTGTATTTTCAATCGATGGACGATAATGAATGATTGTTTGAAAGTCACTCATTCGTCTACAATCCATTTATAAAAAAACGTTAATGGTTTTGGTGATAATAAATGGATTGAGTAGATTCACTAAATCATGAATAGCTCATGTAATATTTGGATATAGTCGATCAAGTGATTGTAGTTAAGTATATGTTCACTCATCCACAAAGTTAAAACAATTTTACTCAACTCTACTTAATCATGCGAACTTAAAGTAGATGATAGTAAATTTAATTAGCAATTAAAATATTAAAAAAAATATTTTAAGTAACAATAGTAGATTTATCAAATAACGGTTTGAGTAAAACGGCAGCTAGTAATTAACAACTAGTCATCCCGCTGTCCTGGAACCTGGTTCTCTTTTAACTTTAGACCGGAATATCAAAATATTCAACTTTATTTAAACTCACTCGTAGAACTTCACAGGTATCCAAAATTATAAATGATATGGTATTCACGAAATTACTTATACAAATATGGTTCTCTTACTTAAGAAACTAACTGCATTGACATCCGCAAAGTTCATATATATGACACTTTTAATCAATGCTAGCTAGTTGTCATTCAAAATGCTTACATTATTACTTGATGAAATAATAATTTCTCTCTATGTCAAACATATAAAAATACTAAAAACAACACGATGCATGAAAACTAAACTCTAACTTTTTCCTCTTTTAGACTCTATACCAAATTTAACAATAAAATAAAGGTTTAACTACTTTGAATAGTTTATCTATTGAAGCTAGCAATATTTTAAACATAATATTAGTTTTCTAAGCAAATTCATTAACTATTTTATTGATATACAATAAATATATAGTCAGTATTAATTCTTTAGAAAGTCGAGAACTAAAACAGTTCGTATGATTTAAAAAAAAAATGATAATTCCATCTATAATTCATTACATAATGAGACAAATTTAACAGTCAAACTCATAGAGGGACAATAGAATTAGAACTTTAGGTTAGAGTCATTAGTTATCAAAACGGACGATAAACAGAACTATATTTACTGAACTTTTGTCCTCATCACTGGCCTTTATTTACTGAACTTTTGCCCTCAACTTAATAGCTGAACTTTAACTCAAGTGTAATATTTGTTCGAAATATAAGGATCACATCCATAATCATCGTAGCATATGGGAAGGTTTTATATATAATTTATCGAACCTGAGGATGAAACTTTAGTTATTCCTATCTAATATCTTATTTCGGATTTTTGGTTACGTCTTCCAAGAAAAGCTACTTGAAACTTTTGGTATACGGTACAAATAAAATAATTGCCTAATATAAATCCTAAAAAAAAAGTAAAATCGTACTCGATTAACTATATAAAAAATATCAAAAAACTTATATTATCATACTGGTTTTTTCTTCCATTTGTATCCTATGTTCCTTTCCAGCAGTAGAACTGATATACATAATGATGACGGCCCCTCCTCCGGCCACGCTCGTCACCGGGGCGGCTCGTACGTCGGTCTCGGCCCAAGATGCACCCTGACTCGGATAAGCTCCCTGCTGCTCCGCAACTATCCTCGACCCTTGGGGGTTCGGGCTCCGTTCGCACGATCTCCCTTCAAACAGCTTCCTTGGCTGAATCTTGAGCTCTTCCGACCCTCTCGGCTTGCGCTCACTGCTCTTCTCTCCCTTGATGAGGCTATCTTTTACTGGTGATTTTAGAGAGAAGAATGTGTTGTGCTGACTTGAATAGTGTGAATGCTTGTGGGATGGCTTGCTTTTTTCTTTTGCAACTGACCCCCCTCCCTATTTATAGGGCAAAGGGAGGTTAGAAGTGTAATTTGGCCCTGGGCACGTGTCCTCGTGCATGCTCGTCCGAGGGTAATAGGGTACTTGAGTACCCTTGTAAAGTAGGGCACGTGGTATCCGCTTGTTACCCTCGGTGTACGGCATGCTCCGGCTGCACCTTATAACTTCCGAACCAATGCTCTTTTATTGGGGAGGCGGGGCGGTCGAGCCCTGGGAGGAGGACAACGCATTCGGGCGAGTGGAGTATGACGTCCATTCTGACGTCCGACCCCCTGGGCACGTGTCCTCGTGCATGCTCGTCCGAGGGTAATAGGGTACTTGATTACCCTTGTAGAGTAGGGCACGTGGTATCCGCTTGTTACCCTCGGTGTACGGCATGCTCCGGCTACACCTTATAACTTCCGAGCCAATGCTCTTTTATTGGGGAGGCGGGGCGGTCGAGCCCTGGGAGGAGGACAACGCATTCGGGCGAGTGGAGTATGACGTCCATTCTGACGTCCGACCCCCTGGGCACGTGTCCTCGTGCATGCTCGTCCGAGGGTAATAGGGTACTTGATTACCCTTGTAGAGTAGGGCACGTGGTATCCGCTTGTTACCCTCGGTGTACGGCATGCTCCGGCTACACCTTATAACTTCCGAGCCAATGCTCTTTTATTGGGGAGGCGGGGCGGTCGAGCCCTGGGAGGAGGACAACGCATCCGGGTGACGTTGATTATGACGTCCGATCCTCCCCTCTGGTTGGGAAAAAGGGACGGTCGCCACTGGCTGGCGAGTAGATGACGTATGCCTGCATACGAGGGGTTCGACCCCCCTCGGGGAATACACACAGCATAGGATATGATATAATAAGTATTTAATAAAGGTGCGGGGTTTAAGGGGGTCGATATACCTGGGGGGTCGGGTATCGAGCGAGAAAAGGGGGTAGTGGAGCTCGATAAGGTCAGAAGATTAGGCCACGTGGACGGTTACGATCCCAAGAGGGAGAGTATGCGTCATCATAAGTCCCCCAGTCTCTGTCGCAGTTCGCAGAACGTGGCAGAGAGTAAAATAGCTAGGGGCCTAATCATCTGACCGCGTGTCGGCCTCACTTCCTGATTTCTCGGGATTCTTCGAACTTCCCTCATACGCTGGGCCTTACGTGTTATCCATCCACGTCCATTGGGCTTCGAGCGGGAGCTATACCGCCTTTTTGGCACGTCTATTTAGGTTTTTCACGTTGCAGTTTTTGTAGGTTCATAACTTTTGCCCCCTTGTAGCTGTAATTTCCTTTGCTTCTTTTCACCTACTATCATTATGTCTGCCAATGCCGCCGCAACCGCTTCTTCCGGATCTACTCCTCCTGCTTCTCCGTCTCGGTCCGCGCCGTCTTCCCCTCTGGCTACTCGCCGTGGTAAGCGTTCGGCTGCCTCCGCCGCCCTGGAGAGAGGGACGCCGTCCAAAAGACAGGCGGTGAATATAAACGACGCCGTGAGCACCGCGACCCAGGCCATTGTTGACAACTTAATCGCTAAATATAATGTGGCGATGGAGAATGCGACGGTGTTGATCCCGGAGCCCTCGGATCGGGCGAATAATCCTCCCACCGGTTTCTTGACTGTCTTCTTTTCTCAGGTCGAGGCTGGGTGGCGGATGTTTGTGCCGCCTCTTTTTCGAGATGTAGCCAAAGCCCTAGGGCTTTGTCTGAGTCAACTTACACCCAACGCTTTCTCCATCATGGCTGGGTTTGAGATTACCTGCCGGAGTCGAGGGCTCCCCTGTACGGCCGACCGTTTGTTGGCCTTATATGACGTGGGTGCCGGCCAGGTGCCTTTCTTCTACCTGACTCCCCGCTTATCTCAGACTGTTCCGGGGGCAAGGATTCTTACCGACGCTTCTTCTTCCTATAGCAACTGGAAATCTAATTTCTTTTTTGTGAAGCCTCCCAGTCGTAGCTGTGCGAGCTGGGGGGTGACAAGCGCGTGGTCGAGTGGTCCCACGGAGTTGGATACCACCCAACTTGACCGGACTCGGCTCCGGATGATGGAAGAAGGGTACTTCGGGGCGAAGTACCACGTATTGAAGCTGACCAAAACCCCGAGGCTATTCGAGCTTTGCGGTCTTCAAGGTGGGGTTAGGTCACCCTATTTCCCAGATTTGCAGCGGGACCCTGAATTTTGTAAGTTCGGATTTCGTCTCTCTTAATATCTGTCTCTCCTCGATGCACTGCTGTACTAAATTTCTTTTTCCCGATCCATGCCTTCAGGTTCACTGGTGTCCACTTTGGCAGAGGCGGCCAAAAACGCGCCTGTGCCCCCCAAAGTGCCTAAGGGGGGTAGATCTATTCGAGGAAAGACCTCGTCTTCCCAATCCGTGGCAGGCACTCAAGTCGCGGATGCTCCACCGCCTCTTCTTCCAACTCAGTCTACTCCCGAGAGAGAACCGGCGTCTGTTCTTCGTCCGGCCCCTAGGCTTAGCAGTGATGCGAGCTCAGCTCCGCCGTCTTCCGGTGATTTCCCTAGCCTTCGGGGGGACGGTCTCGACCTCCTTCGTGATCCGGCTCCTGTTAATCTCGACACCGGCTTTGATTGGGTCCGGGAGTCTTTACCAGCCACCTTTGATTGGGGTGGTCTGGCTACTTCTCCTGCTGCCCACGAGGAGGTTGTGCCTTCTCCAGCTTCGCCTCCTCGGGTTTCCGTTTCTCACCCATCTTCCGACCCCCAAGGGGAGGGTGCAGAGACTGCTCGATTGCCGGAGGGTCGGGGGGAATCCGATGCTCCCACGCCCTCTTCCCCGACCCTGAGGGATGGTTTGACGGGTTCGGTCGCCGGGTCTCCTGGGGCAGCCGACGTGGGGTCTCCCGTACCACCCTCGGATCCTCAGGCCGGCACGGCGCCCCAGCAAGAAGAGGCCGAAGGTGAAAGACCGGAGGTTGGGGATGGTGCAGGTGGTGCTTGGGACGAGGGCACCTCTTCGCGGATGGTGGCAAATCAACCGGATCGTCCTAGGTCCGTCGAGCGTTCCCTGACGGAAGAACTACGTGGTCTGGGTGGTGGCTTCGCCATGTTGGGCCAGGTGGTGGATTCTCTCGAGGTTGCATCGCTCCGGCGCCGAGGGATCCAGTGGTTGAAAGACCAGGCTGGTTACGAGGCAGTGGATGTAAGCTTCTCACTTCTTCCTATATGTCGATCTTTCTCCTTCTTTGTTGATGACCTGTTTTCGCTATTTCCTTATTCAGTTTAGCGCCCGCCAATTTCTGTTGCTGGAGTACATTCATACCCTGGAGGATCGGGTGGCGGAATTGGAGTCCGCCGTCCCCGATTCTTCTGGGCAGGAGGATTTGGAGAAGCTGAGGTCGGATCATGCCCAGGTCTTGACCGAACTGCAGGGAGCTCAGACAGCCCTGGAGGCTCGGACTAAGAGGTGTCGTGAGTGGGAGACTTACGCGACGGGGTTACAAGAAGAGCTGGCCCGGGCCCGAGAGCAGCTTCGGGAGGCGGAGAGGGTAAGGGATGAAGGAGCTCTGGAGTTGGTAGCTTTGAGGGACACTCTGGAAACAACTTCTCGGCTATTGAAGGAGGCTGAGGTGGGGCAGACGAGAGCGGTGACTACTGCTGAGACCCTTCGGGGGGAGCTGGAGGAATGTCAAGCCACTATAAGTGATCAGGTCGCCTCTGAGCTTCGGCGGATCAACTTGGATCTTCGGCAGCAAATCGTCGAGAGGTCTCGTAAGGACGCATTCGATCGCATCATCCGGTACATTGGTTCTCCGCTCCATCACGCTTACTTCCGGAAGGTATTTGCTGCCCTGATCATGGTTGGGTACAAAGGATCCATACAACAATTAAAAGCAAGGGGTTGGATCGTACCTGAAGCTGACCTGAGAACACTCTCCCCTCAGGGGATTGAGGTACCACCGGAAATACCGCCTGGTTCTCCTCCTAGCCTCGCCGAGAGACAAGCAATTCTCGAGGCTTATCAAGCCAAGCTCCCTACCACTCGGATAATCCTTCCAGAGGTTGGTGGGACGACCTCCCGGCGTTCTTCCCCGGAGACCAGGACGAGGAGGACCCGGGAGATGGCCGAGGCGATTCTGGCCGGCGGGCCGCTGGTGACTGGACCGGGTCCTCCCGACTCTCGCCCTGCTGACGTTCCTGCTCCCCGGGTGACCGAGACAGCCCTGCGGATGGCTTCTACTGCCGAGGCCCCTGAGGTTGATGATGACGCCCCGACGCTAGAGGGGCGTCGTAGATCGATAAGGGAAGGCAAGCGACCCTCCTGAAGGATGTTGTAGTCTAGGCCCCCTGTATTTGATTATTCTTTTTCCTGGTAGTTGTAATAATTCCGTGATTTAATAATATTTTGCTTTTCGAGGTCTCTCTTTGTTCCCTTTTGCACGTCACTTTTACTAAGTTGCCAGTTCGGGGCAGACTTTCGAGGGTGAGACAATCGTGGGAGTACATCTGCTCCACATGCCGTGGTTCGACAAGGATTGTTGTTTTACTCCTTGGAAGTACGAGCGGGGCTCCTCGGGTTCCCGTAAAGGCACCCAGGAGTTGCGTGGCTATGACCCTCGAGGTGTATTATAGGGAGCAAGTCGACCCGTAATACTCCTAAAGGAATCGGTCGCCTTAGTTGCGTTGTTCGCGTGGGGCTCTGAGGTCCATAACATGGTACCTCGTTTAGAGCAGTTGGCTAGGACCCTCGAGCCGTATTATGGGGTGCTAGTCGACCCGTAATACTTCTAAAGGGTCGGTCGCCGGTCAACAGGGTATTCTTCACCCCTCGTTGCGTGTGTCGACAAGGGTTGTTGTTTTCCCCTCGGACGTACGCGTGGTGGCTCGGAGATTCAACGGGACATCTCTAGAGAGCATTTGGTTAAAACCCTCGAGCCGTATGATAAGGAGCAAGTCAACTTATGATACTCCTAAAGGGTTTTCTGCCGGTCAACAGGGCGTACCCTTAGCCCCTCGTTGCGTGTTTCGACGAGGGTTGTTGTTTTTCCCCTCGGAAGTACGCGTGGTGCTCAAAGGTTCAGCTGGACACCTCGTAGAGCATGGTTTGATGTAACCCCTCGAAACGCTACCCAAACCGGTCAACTTTTTCCTTAGGATCTTTTTACCAACGTTTCTTCTAACGGTTGTGACGGCTCGGGGAACTTCTTTAGGAGTCGCCTCGGATAATGGCCCTTCTTTGAAGGTTGTAATGGTTCGAGGATTCTTTTCAGTTGGCGATTCATTGCCGCCGCTTCTTGGACCAGCACGTCCCATCCGGCAGTTTTGATTATCGTGCTACTCTAAATGTTACTTACTTTAGCACGCATAAACTTTCTTTGTCATCATTAGCGCCTCGAAAAGGCGCATTAGCGGCAGACGCCACCGTATGGTTGCCACGCGTCCTCCTATCTCGTCTCTTATTGGCAGCCCGAGCGGTATCCATTTTTAAGGCGTTTTAGCCGTTCCCGCCTATATTGAAGCGTTACTTATACGGTTATAAATAGGCAAACTTACTTAACTTATTTCGTCACTTCATCTTCTGCATTCCGGCGATTCTTATCCTCTTGCTTCTTGCTTCCTATTCTCTTGCTATCTGCTATCTGCTAAAAATGTCTTCCTCTGCCTCCTATACTGAAAACATCTTGGGTTCCGACGAGTCCTTCTCTGATGAGACTCCGTTGATCTTCCCTTCACCACCTGCTTCTCCTCCGACTGCTCCACGGCCGAGCCCCCCCACTGCTAATCCTTCTGGGGCCGGTTCTTCCCGCATTCGCCGCAGTTCGCGGGCTGCGGCTTCTCGCTCCCGCCGGAGGACTACTCTCCAACTGGCGGCTGACGCCCGACGTCCCAGGGACTCCTCCGAGCCGATCCGGCTTGATGATCCTGTTGCTGAAAATATCGAGGCGGCCTTTGCCAACCGGGCCCCCTACAGCCGTCCCAGAGCCGGATTCCAACTGGTGACGGCGGAGGTTGAGCCCATCCACATGATGGGTGCGGGGCTGGCCGGCCACGTCCCTTCGCTGGAGACGACTGAGTCTGTCCGGGCGCTGCTGGATCAGCACGAGATTCACGGGGTGGAGGTAAGGATTCCGACCCCTGAGGAACGGGCCTACAACCCTCCCGAGGGTTTTTTGACTGTTTATTCCGAGCAGGTCCGCAACGGGCTTCGCTGGTTTTTTCCTTCTTTTATGATCGCCATTTTTAATCTTCTGCAAATCTGCCCCAGTCAACTAGTCCCCCACTCCTACCGGTACCTGGTAGGTTTCATCCTTCTGTGTTATTATCACAACATCCCCCGAGCTCCTGCCCTGCTGTTTGGGGCCTTTTCTCTTCGTCCGGTGAGACAGAGCTACCCCTTCTTCCAATTGGTGGCTCGTCATTCTGTGAACTCTTTTATTACCCGCGTTTCGACCGCTTTCCCCACTTACCGCAACTGGCGGAGCCACTACTTTTTCCTTCGTGGGGAGAACAGGCCATGGACCATGCCTGCCCGATGGGGGGTGAGTTACGTGGACGCCGTCGACTCCGCCCCCAAGACCGACTTCTTGGAACAGCGAGGATTCTTCTCCGCCGTCTACGATTCGGTGTCGATCCTCGAGCGTCCCCGAATCCTGGTGATGGCGGGTCTTCAGGCCGGTGCTGGCTATCTCGGTGTTGACGTTCCGATGGGACGCGGCACTCCCTTCGGTAAGTGTTTAACTATTATATATCCCTCGCTTAATAACGCTCTTGTGCTTTAGCCTTTTCTTATGCATCCTCTTTTGGCAGGAGATGAGTTGGCCACACATCTGGTGGATAACTCTACCGGGGGTGCGGCTAGAGCTGTCCAGGAGATTCCTTCGCACGATGGCTCGCCTGCCTCCGCGGGCCGGTCCACCTCGGGGCGTCATTCAGTGGACCCGACTGCTGCCGCCTTCCCCTCCGAGGGACATACGGCCTCTCCGTCTACTCAATCCGGCCCTGCTCCATATGATGATATCGCGCCACACAGCCATCGCTCCACGCCCCGCGTTTCCCACCGTTCTGCGGCTGACCATGCAGGGGTCGGTCAATCGGGGAACGCTGCATCCTTCGATCCCCTTACCCCCGGGAATCCTATCGCTCCTACCCAATCCGAGGCTCTCCCGTCCCGCACTCCTGTGGCTCCTACAGGGGAGGGGACGAGCCGGGGCCCCCACTCTCTTCACTCTATCTTCATTCCTCAGGGTTTGCGGGATTGGGTGGATGGATTTTTGGAGCCCGAGGAGCGAGAGACTCTCGGTCAAGCGGACAGTGCTCACCTGTTGGCTCATCTGTCTCGCAGCGCTCTCGACGTATGTATCTTTTCTTTCCTTCGTGGTTTTCTTGTAGTGTGTATTTTTGTTGACTCTCTCTTCTTCCTCAGGTGCTGTTCGTGGTTCGGGAGCTGGAGGGTCGAGAGATCGTGTCCTCTCGCGACTCCCAACACACGGCGTCGCTCGAATCAGCTTTGGCTGACTCGAGGTTGCGTGAGCGTCAGCTTGCGGGGCAGGTGAGGGATTTGAAGGACATGGTTGATGACTGGCAGGAGATGATGGACTCCCTGATGGAGGACCATGCCAAGCTGGAAGGTCTTCAGGCGGATCTGGAGCAAGCTCGGGCCAGAATAGCCGAGTTGGAAACGGCCTTAGCGGGGGCGCACGTCGCGAAGGCGGAGCTTGCGATCCGAATGGAGGCGGATCTGGCCACCACTCGCGCCGATTACGAGAAGAAGCTGGCCGAGGGGCTTTCGGCTGCCGCCCGCTCTTCTTCGGCGAGGAGGATGGAGTCGGTGGGGCCCTCCGAGGATGACATCCAAACTTACATGGGTCGAGGCTACGATCTGTGTATGAGTAGGGTGTACAAGCTTCCGGGGGTTCCTCCGGGCCTGGTGATTCCTTCCTTCAGCAGGGCTGCTCCCCCGAGGGCCGAGCCTCACCGCTCCCGAAGTCGCCCTCCAGTTCCTGCTTCTCCAGCGTCGGCTGTTCCTGCCCTTTCCCTGTCAACGGCGCCTCTCGACAGATCGAGGAGATCGCCTCCCGAGAGGGTGATAAGGGAGATGACCGATGAAGAGAGGAGGGCGGCCATCCGGGCCGGCAAGAGGCGTCGGGAGGATCAGTGAGGGGGGTGGTGAAGGCGAAGGGGCACTTAGGCTGTAGGGGTGTTGTTGTTTTTTTTTTTGTTTTCTTTATTCTTCGTCTCGCTCATGGCGGGTGGCGGGCGAAGCGAATTATGTAACCCCGCCTTTCTTTTTAATGGAACCTTTTGGTCCTTCCTGCATCGTTAGCTTATCCTTGCGTGTGCGTAGTGTACATATATTATTTTTATTTTTTGGGGCTGAACCCGAGTAACTTCCGGGCTTCCTACGTATCCCTTAGTTGTAAAATTGGGAATCAAGCCGCACGTAGTTCTCTAACTTACATGGGCTCAAGTAGATACTATGACTGAAAATTTAAAAGCTAACTTACTTGTCTGAGTCTGGTCTGTTCTTCATCATCCGAAAAGAGGGTGGGGTGATTCCCATCTGCATCCAGCTGTCAAGGGTAGAACTTCCGAAGGTTTAGGGCATGCCACGATCGTGGGTAGGTTCGTTCTTCCATATCCCGTAGCTGATACGTGGCCGCTCCCAGAATGCGCGCTATCTGGTAAGGTCCTTCCCACGCTGGGTCCAGTTTTCCTACGGCTTTTGATGCTCCAACTCTTCGCAAGACTAGCTAACCTACTTGGTACGTCCTTTCCCTCACCCGACGGTTGTAGTACTTGGCCATGCGAGCCGTGTACCGGGCGCTTCGTAGCGCTGCTTGCTGTCTGCGTTCCTCCAAGAGGTCCAACTCTAGGACCATGCGTTCCTCGTTGTTGTTCTCCTCGTATTCCTGAATTCTCCAGCTTGCGGTGGTTATTTCCGCGGGGATGACTGCCTCGTGTCCGTACGCTAAACTGAAAGGGGTTTCTCCTGTAGAAGACCGAGCGGTGGTTCGGTACGCCCATAACAAGCCTGGGATTTCCTCGACCCACTTTCCCTGGTACGCCAGGAGCCGGGCTTTTAGCCCCTGGAGTAGGGTGCGGTTCGTGACCTCGACCTGGCCGTTTGACTGGGGGTAACCTACGGAGGTGAAGTGGTGTTGGATCTTCCAGTGCTCGCACCATCTTGCTAGTTGGTCGCTGGTGAACTGCAAACTGTTGTCGCTGATTAGCACCCGAGGTATACCAAACCGGCATACGATGTTGCGCCACAGGAAATTGATTACAGCCGCTGAAGTGATCTGCGCCATCGGCTCGGCTTCGACCCACTTGGTGAAGTAGTCCACGGCCACCAAAAGGTATTTCTTCTGCCCACGAACTTGTACCAGTGGTCCAACGATGTCTATCCCCCATTTGTCGAAGGGGCAGGGTACGAGGTTGGGTTCCCATGCTGCCGCGGGAAGGTGTGTCATTGTAGCGTGCTTCTGGCATTGTTCACACTGCCGTGCGAATTCCTTAGCGTCCCTCTGCATCGTAGGCCAATAATAACCTTGCCTTTAGTATCTTCTGAGCTAGGCTTCTCCCCCCGGAATGGTTTCCGCAACTTCCTCCGTGAACTTCCCTCATCACATTGATGGCTTCGTCTTCGGACAAACATCGTTGGTAGGGCTGTGAGAACCCTCTTTTGTACATTACTCCGTCCTTCATGAAAAAGCGGGTAGCTCTTTTTCCTAATCCCCCGTGGTGCGCATACTTATCTGGGTTCTCCAGGTACTCCTTGATTTCTGTCATCCAACCTTTTCCACCCTCATCTTCCAGATTTAGTACTTCCAAGGCTACGTGGTTTTTCTCCGACGAGGTAATTGTAAGAAACGTCACCTGCCGGGTCTCGACGGAGTGCATGCCAGCGGCCGTCCGAGATAGGGCGTCGGCCTCCCCGTTTTCGGCTCTCGGTATCTGCTCGAGGGTGAACTCTTCGAACTTTCCCTGGGACTTGCGTACTGCGCTCAGGTATTCTTTCATTCTTTCGTCTCTTGCTTCATATGTTCCCTTTACTTGCTGTACCACTAACTGTGAGTCGCTGTGGACATGAATCCGATTCATTTTTCCTTCGCTCGCCAACCTCATTCCGACCAGTAGCGCCTCGTATTCTGCCTCGTTGTTTGACACCGGGAAGTCTATCTTTACCGCGAAGGACAGAGGTTCCCCGGACCCATCATCGGGTGTCGGCTTAAACACTACCCCAGCTCCCCCTATGCCTCCGCTTGAGGAGCCATCGACGTATACCTTCCAGGTCTTCTCTGTATTGGCCTCTTCCAGAGCTTCGTAGGTCTCAACCATAAAGTCAGCTAGCACCTGGGCTTTTATGGACGGCCGAGGGGCATACTGGATGTCATACTCTCCGAGCTCCACGGCCCATTTCACCATCCTTCCTGACACCTGGGGATGGCTGAGAATGGCCCGCAGCGGGTGCTTTGTGAGTATTGTAACAGGATGAGCCAGAAAATATGCCCTGAGTTTCCGTGCGGTCGTGACGAGGGCGAAGGCAAACTTCTCGATGGGAGAGTATCGGGTTTCGGCGTCCTTTAAGGTCCGACTTGTGTAGTAGATTGGGAGGTGGTCTGCTCCTTCAGCTCTCACGAGTACCGCACTTACAACTTCTCGCCCCACAGCAAGGTACACGAAAAGTCTTTCCCCCGACCGGGGCTTGACCAACAGGGGCGGCCGGAGCAAGTACCCTTTCAGGTCGTCAAATGCCTTTTGGCACTCATCGGTCCATTGGAAACCCTTGACCTTGCGGAGCACCTTAAAAAAGGGAAGTCCTTTCTCGGCGGCCTTGGAGATGAAGCGGTTGAGCGAGGCCATTCTTCCAGTGAGTCGTTGCACATCCCGAACTGTCGTTGGGGCAGGCATCTCCAAAATAGCTTTGGCCTTTTCAGGGTTCACCTCTATCCCTTTCTGAGTGACCAGAAAGCCGAGGAACTTGCCCCCTTGGATCCCGAAGGAGCACTTGCGCGGGTTAACCTTGAGCCCGAACTTCTCCATGATCTGGAAGGCTTCTGTCAGGTCAGCGTTGTGTTGGCTAGCCTCTTGACTCTTCACAATGATGTCGTCCACATATACTTCCAGATTGTTTCCGATCATCGAAGCGAACATAGTGTTCATAAGCCGTTGGTATGTGGCCCCTGCATTTTTCAGACCGAAAGGCATAACCAAATAACAGTACGTACCGAAGTCCGTGATGAAGCTAGTTTTCTCTTGGTCTTCCTCGGCCATCGGGATCTGGTTGTAACCCTGATCTCCGTCCATGGTGGAAAGCAATTCGCACCCCGCCGTGGAATCCACCAACTGATCGATACTTGGTAAGGGAAAGCAATCCTTCGGGCAAGCGTTGTTTAAGTCGGTGAAATCAATGCACATCCTCCATCGCCCTCCGGACTTTGGGACCAAGACCACGTTGGCCAACCACTCGGGATACCGCACCTCCCGGATCTGGTTTAGTTCCGTCAGCCTCTGTAATTCTGACTTGATTACCTTGTTCCTTTCGGGTCCCATTTTGGGCTTCCTTTGCTGTACTGGCTTGGCGTCGGGCCGTACATCCAAGCAATGCTTGCATACATGGGGGCTGATGCGCCCCGGAGGTCCCCCTACCCATGCGAACACATGCTGGAACCGCCGCAGGGTGTTGAGTAACTGCAACTCGATGGCCGGGTTGATGTTTGTTCCCATTTTCAGCTTCTTCTCGGGCTCGTCCGGGATGACCTGGACCTCTCTGAGCTCTTCTGCCGGGTATAGCTTTCTGGCTTCGATCCTACGGAAATCTCCTTGGCCTCGGGGATCACCGTCCTCCTTCTCCTCTATTGCTGCTATCGTGTTCAAGCGACATTCTCGGGCTCGAGCCTGATTTCCCCTAACTTCCCCAATTCCATTCATGGTGGGGAACTTTACTTTCAAATGCAGGACCGATGGTACCGCTTCGAACAGGCGAAGGGAGGGTCGCCCGCAGATCACGTTGTAGGTTTTGGCGAGTGCATTGATAACCCAAAACTTCACTTCCTCGGTTCTGCGCAAGTGTCCTTCTCCCCAAGACATCAAAAGTGGGATCGAACCCAGCGTGTCGCTCGGGCTCCCATCAAAGCCCACCAATGGGACTTTTTCTGGCATTATCTGCTCCAGCTGGAGCCCAAGTGCAAAGAACGTCGGCAGGAACATCACGTCCACCGAACTTCCGGTATCGATCAAAACTCGAGCTACCTCGGCTCCATGTATTGTGGCTCGAATTACTATGGGGTCGTCGTGGGGATGAACAATGTCCGCCAGATCTTCGGGACCAAAAGTAATTGGGGGGGGAGCATACATGTTAGTGGAAAAGACGTGGTATTTCAGACTGACCCGCTGCGTCTCTTTTAAGAACTTCCTCTTTCTTTGGGTGGATGAGGACGCCAAAGGGCCTCCTTCAATCACATTAACGGTCCTGCCATTCATGGGATTGCGTAGGTAGTTTGAAGGGGGAGGAGGTAAATGCTGGGGTGGAACTTGCCCCTCGTCTGCTGCTCCACCTTCGTATCTCCGTCTACGAGCATGGGAATTCTCTCCTTCCAGTTCTCGATGCTCCGTGCTTCGCCGCTCTTCTCGCTCCACTGGACGGGCCCGACTGGCTCCTCGTTCTTCTGCCGGTTTCCTTCCTCGGGGAAGATCTTTCCTTCTTTCGAGAAATTGGTGCAGGTACCCGCTCTTGATCAGCCGTTCAATCTCGTTTCTCAAATGGTCGCACTGTTCCGTCTTATGCCCCCAACTTCGATGGAATTGGCACCACTTCCCCGTGTGGCGTAGGTTCTCGGAGTTTCGCGATTGGGGTGGCCATCGCAGGTCGGGGTGCCCCTCCATCACTTCTAGTACCTCAACGTTAGAAATCTTTAGAGGAGTTATTGGGACGGGATCTAAGTACCTCTTCACTACGTCATGCCGGTTACGCATGTCATCTCCTCGCCGATTCTTTGTTCGCTCCTCTTGCCCTCTTTGTCCGAGCTTTGCCAACCGCGTGTCTTCGAGTAACATGTACCTTTCCGCCTTCTGCATGAGCTCTTCTAAGGTCCGAGCCGGATGCCTCACTAATGCTTCGGCGAATTCTACGGACCGAGTGCCCTGCGCCACAAATTCCGACAGTATGTGGGGGTCGATATGCCTTACGTCGATCACGGCATCCGCGAACCTCCGCATGTAGTCCCTAAGGCTCTCCCCCTTCTCCTGGACCATGGTCATCAAGTGCCCAGCCGTTTTCGGGTAGCGCCTATTGCACGCGAATTGCCGGACGAACAGCTCCTTGAGGTCCTGGAAGCTGTGGATGGACCCCTGGGGTAACTGGGAGAACCAGGCTTGCGCTCGCCCGGTTAAGGTGGATCGGAAAATTCGACATCGGGCGTGGTCAGGCGCGTTGAGGATATCCATCATGGCTAAAAACTGGTTGACGTGGTCGCGAGGGTCCTTTGCGTGCCGGTCGCCCGTATACACCACCGGATTGGGCAATCGGACGGACACCGGGATTTCCGGGTTTAAGATGTGTAGGGCGAACGGGCTGCCCCTCTCCTCTTCTTCCACTTCTCCGTTTTTATCCCTCTTCAAGGCTTGCACCTCCTTCCTTAAGTCAAGTAATATATCAAACAAATGCGGATCGCTACCGGCCATACCTGGGTTTCTGGCGCGTTCGGCCTCCGCTCTATCTCTCCGGTCTTCGTCTCGCCTCCGATAATACTCCCGGATTCGAGCCGTGGTATCCGGTGATGTAGTTCTTCTCCTTCCGGCTCTCACTCTTTGTTGTTGCATTCGCCTGGCGCCTCGTTCCGCGGCGGTTTCAAGCAGGCGATCCAACTCGCTCATAGTCATACGTACTTCGGTGGTGGTCCCGTCGTCTGACGCGGCGGCGCGATTCGGGGACTCGTATGCATGCTGGCTGGGAACTTCCGGTGATGAGGAGATGGACTCGTCAGACTCTTGGGAGGCTATAGCCATAACCGCTTGGGAGAACAGACGTGATGAGGACTGAAAGCTAATTCTGCTATCGATGGAATCTGAGTTTACCGAACCTGAGTGCATTACTTGGGCTACTTCAGAGACTTTTATGACGGTTCCCACAGACGGCGCCACTGATGACGGCTCCTCCTCCGGCCACGCTCGTCACCGGGGCGGCTCGTACGTCGGTCTCGGCCCAAGATGCACCCTGACTCGGGTAAGCTCCCTGCTGCTCCGCAACTATCCTCGACCCTTGGGGGTTCGGGCTCCGTTCGCACGATCTCCCTTCAAACAGCTTCCTTGGCTGAATCTTGAGCTCTTCCGACCCTCTCGGCTTGCGCTCACTGCTCTTCTCTCCCTTGATGAGGCTATCTTTTACTGGTGATTTTAGAGAGAAGAATGTGTTGTGCTGACTTGAATAGTGTGAATGCTTGTGGGATGGCTTGCTTTTTTCTTTTGCAACTGACCCCCTCCCTATTTATAGGGCAAAGGGAGGTTAGAAGTGTAATTTGGCCCTGGGCACGTGTCCTCGTGCATGCTCGTCCGAGGGTAATAGGGTACTTGAGTACCCTTGTAGAGTAGGGCACGTGGTATCCGCTTGTTACCCTCGGTGTACGGCATGCTCCGGCTGCACCTTATAACTTCCGAACCAATGCTCTTTTATTGGGGAGGCGGGGCGGTCGAGCCCTGGGAGGAGGACAACGCATTCGGGCGAGTGGAGTATGACGTCCATTCTGACGTCCGACCCCCTGGGCACGTGTCCTCGTGCATGCTCGTCCGAGGGTAATAGGGTACTTGATTACCCTTGTAGAGTAGGGCACGTGGTATCCGCTTGTTACCCTCGGTGTACGGCATGCTCCGGCTACACCTTATAACTTCCGAGCCAATGCTCTTTTATTGGGGAGGCGGGGCGGTCGAGCCCTGGGAGGAGGACAACGCATTCGGGCGAGTGGAGTATGACGTCCATTCTGACGTCCGACCCCCTGGGCACGTGTCCTCGTGCATGCTCGTCCGAGGGTAATAGGGTACTTGATTACCCTTGTAGAGTAGGGCACGTGGTATCCGCTTGTTACCCTCGGTGTACGGCATGCTCCGGCTACACCTTATAACTTCCGAGCCAATGCTCTTTTATTGGGGAGGCGGGGCGGTCGAGCCCTGGGAGGAGGACAACGCATCCGGGTGACGTTGATTATGACGTCCGATCCTCCCCTCTGGTTGGGAAAAAGGGACGGTCGCCACTGGCTGGCGAGTAGATGACGTATGCCTGCATACGAGGGGTTCGACCCCCCTCGGGGAATACACACAGCATAGGATATGATATAATAAGTATTTAATAAAGGTGCGGGGTTTAAGGGGGTCGATATACCTGGGGGGTCGGGTATCGAGCGAGAAAAGGGGGTAGTGGAGCTCGATAAGGTCAGAAGATTAGGCCACGTGGACGGTTACGATCCCAAGAGGGAGAGTATGCGTCATCACATAATATGGTTCTTAAATTGGCCCCGCTAATAATAGAAATATACCTAATTATTACGAGTAATTATTGAGAAGAATATATTAAGCAAAAGCATTCTTCACTCATCAACCATCATTCCTATCTGAAGTATATTAGTTACTTGAAAATTGAACTTCCCATTTCCAGTGGGACCAAAAGATAACAAGAATCAGTACTTAAACTAATAGTATTGATAATTAGGTCGAATCATACATAGCACTGGACCCTTGCCTTTAATGCTCCAGCTTAGAGATAACAAGATCCTATTTTTGTGCTGTCTTTTCAATAATAAATTTATATATATAATGGATATGTCCACATGAAAGTGGACGAATTTTATTCAGACTTTATTCAATAATTTCTACTGTTTATAATTTAGCACTCGCGGTTCGCTTGATTTGTGGGTTGTCAACGAATTGTTTGTTATGTTTGGCTATTAAAACACAAGAATATTAAACATACATAATACGTACGGGGTATCTTTGTTGACCCACTTTAATATATGATTCTCATTTTCAGATTGATCATGAATCAGCTTCAGAAATCCGCACTACCATACCTGAACAAAATCGGCCCTTCAATACTTAAATCTGTGATTCAAATAGTATGAAGCTCAAATACCAAGACCGAATTCACTAGAAGGTTGAAACGTCTTCGGTCGAGTTAATGCAACTGCTTGATGCATGGTCCCAGGTGAGGGTCAAATATGGCCCCTAAGCTGAAGGTCATGGTCGAATTCAATTTTTAGACTCAAAACTACCTAGTTAATACTCAAAATAATATACATTTAATTTTGTATTTAGTCCCGTGGCATTTTTAGGTGATTATATATATCCGAGTTCAATGCCTTGATATTCACGAAGTTTCTTCTAAGCCTTAGATATAAGCTTTGGGTGCATTGAATTGCGGTTGTTGAATAACACTTATCAGGATCGAGTTGGTCTCGTAAAGCATAAGCCGGATGTAGTTTGGAGGTCGAATTTGGGCCTGGGATTCTCGTCTCGTCTTTGTGTGTAAGTCATTTAGAACGACATTATAATTTAGATCAGTTAATTATAATTTAAATATCACAAGTCGATAAAATAGAGTTGAATAACCATTAACTTAAGATACAAAACAAAAAAAATAAAAAATTGTCTGCACATGGAATAACATTTATAGTTTTAAATGTTTAGATAAATCAGAACTCATAAGAATGTTTTGAACTTAAGCATTTGCCCAAGAGTTTGTTTCAAGTGCTTAAAGGATAGTTCTAATATAAAGGCCTTTTTATCATTCCTTGTATTACAATTATTCACTAAGTTATCATGTCATATGAGATAGCTACATCAGCTGAACCTTGAAATATGTGATTTAAAGAATTATGTCTCAAATTAATGGCTTAGCATGCTAAGAATTATGTATGGGGATCTGAAGACAGTTCAGAATTACAATCCTTGAAACATGGGATCTGATCAAGTACTTGATATATGTTTGGTCACATTATACGTATCAAACACTTTTTTTTATCTTCGGCAACTACTGATATATGCATACTAGCATCAAAGTGATAAGATATGCACGTGAGGTTGCTGCGATAGTGTAATTTGTAAATGTTGCTTTAAGTGGTCAAGTCCAATAATTTGCTTGGATCCAACGAATGTAGGCACATCTATCATTCATTTGGATATAACCTCTAGTTATACATGCATGAACTATAGAAGCTGTCACATGGCTGTTGTCTCCGCATACACGCATCGGACTTGGACAATTCGTATGCAAAACGTAAAACTAACATGCATCAAATATTCTAGCTTTAATTGGTTTACTTTTTTATATATATATATATAGGGCGCGTTACCCGTTTTGCTTATTAGATGGGGGCATGAGGAATAATTTTATTATACATTATGGTGTTAAATTATAAGAATTTGGGTATCTTTTCTCATATGATGGATGTATGGTTCTATTGGAAGAGCTTGAATATATATCTAATATAGTAATATTCCTGGCAAGAAACTTTTGAGTGCAATGTGAATGGCTAAGTTCTCAGTGCTTTTCGGTTAATACATTTATTTGGACAACTGAATATAAGAGCCCTCCAGTTGAGAATATTTCTGTTAGGTTAGATCTTGTAATCTGCATATCTCTATTGACATAAGCACAACAGCGGTGAGTTAGCGGATGTTCGTTTATGCCCGCATACGCCATTATGCATTCTTTTGAATATTATTTTCGAATACATGTACTAAAAGGTATACAAGGTACGCATAGCATTTAGAGGACATGGTTCAACACGAGAAAAGAATTCAATTCTTGGTATCTTACCTCTTTTTCTAGCGCATATTAGTGGTGAGCATTAAAGCAATCACATAATAAAAAAAAGTAATCAAAGTGCTCTTCATAGACTAAGACATGAATGGATCAAATCAAAGTTATCTCTTAACTTTATAGTCTTCTCATATCCATTCCGCCAGTATTTTACTCCATTGAGTCCTATAGTAACTTAGGTTTAGGTTGAACTGTAGCTGATAGTTAAATTACTTTATCTCCTGCTATCTCATATTAAGAAAGAGTAGCCATTATAGAAGATAAATGATCAATAGCTATTAGTAAAATTACGCTACCATAATATTATGAGGTTGCATGCACGTAAACGTTACTGTTAGGACCGCAAGTCCAATACGTTTCAAACTCGATTGAACAGTCAGGACTGCCAGGTCCAACTAGATTTTATTTCCTTGTTTGAAAAATTATTTTAAAGAAAAATTATGTTTTATTTACTTTGATTTATTTACTTAATTATTCGCTCTTAATTATATGGTAATTATCTTGTTTTAGACGAGTGAATGTTGGTAAGTTTGTAAAGATTTAACTTGACCTTATAGTATCTTATCTTATGGAAAGTTAATCTTTATCAAACTCTTTATTATATCCTTTAGTAATCTATTCCTTGTGGAGTTCTTCTTTGTCTTTGGTGTGCAGGATATACAAAGATCATGAAGATCTTATCAAATAGAAACAAAGACTTATCAAAAGGAAGAATCGCTTTATCATGAAAAGATTCGGATATATTTGGAAAGATCCTGTCTCGACTGGATATGGAGAGGGGCCGAGATTCAAGGAGATCTTTCAGGAGAGCTATCCTATAAATAGTAGAAATCCTAGGAATCAATGTAGAACACTCGTGTAACAGAATATACATCTTTAGGTGTTCTCTTTTATTTTGATTTCTTAGTTTTCGCCCTCTTGAGTTACATCAAGAACGTGAGAAGCCGACGAGAGTTGAAGGGAGTTCAACGGGAAAGGATTGCGCCAGTTAGAGGGATCTATACATACGTGCAGTTCGCTTGGAAGCTTTCTCATAAGAAGATCGATACGGGAGTTTTGATCTTACGGGTCAAACAAAGTAGACGCGAAAAAGGTTCCGGTGGTATCAACATTTGAGGGATTCGGTGTTAGAGTAAAACCAGTTGGTGTAATAACTTTTGTCCGTTGAAAGAAGTTTGATTCAGACGAAAGTCTCGTGGATGTAGGACATAGTCTGAACCACGTTAAAATCTGTTGTCTTACTTTACTGTCTTTTATACCTGTCTTACTTACCTGTCTAGACTAGGTATCGCAACTACTGCTAAAACGTAAAGTATTAGACCTAAAGATCTATCAGTTACATTTTGAAATCCGAATTAAACTATTTATCAAGATTTGCTAAATCAAGCGAAGAACAATCGAATCAAATGAAAATGAATCAAAATATTGAATTGACGATTGTCGAATCAAATGATTCGTATTGTGTCACAGAGCGTTTCAATGTGAAATCTGAAGAAGATGAAGTGAAAAAAGTGAGTTAAACAAGTCTCAACTTCACTATTTATAAGAAACGAGAAGCAAAACAGAAAACGGAAAACGGCAACTAACGGTTTCTATAAACGGAATCAGTTGGGAGCCGTTAACTTACTGAATTACAAATACTTACCAAAAATGGAAATAAAATGAATTTACATATAATTTAAGATCCCCCTCAAGATGGGCGTGGAGATTAAGGAGTCCCATCTTGGAAATGTTGTGAGAGAACGGCTTGAGCGACAAAGATTTGGTGAAAACATCAGCAAGCTAATGTTCATTCGAAATATGAATGATCTTGAGTTGCTTTTCATGCACCTTTTCTCGAACAAAAAAGTAGTCGATTTGTATATGTTTTGTTCGCTCGTAGTGCACTGGATTGTTAGCTATACAGTACGCACTTTTGTTATCTGTAAAGAGCAAAGGAGTTCTTTGTTGAGTGATGTGAAGATCCTTTAACAACTGAGACAACCAAAGGACTTCACAAGTTGTGGTTGCCAAGGCTCTATACTCAGCTTCTGTGGATGATCTGCTAACAGTGGGCTGCTTTTTTGCCCTCCAAGAGATTAAGGAATCACCTAAGAATATAGCAAAACCAGTGACACTTCTTCTTGTGTCACTACATGTAGCCCAATCACTATCTGAAAAAGCTTTAAGATGAAGTTCTGTATTTGAGGGATAAAATAAACCAGCTCCAGGTGTAGCTTTGAAGTATCTAAGGACTCGATGAGCTGCAGCAAGATGTGTGAGGGTAGGTCTTGACATGAACTGTGTAAGGCAATGGATGCTGTAACTTAGATCAGGGCGAGTAATGGTAAGATACAACAACCTTCCAACCAATCTCCTATAAACTGAAGGATCATCAAGTGGTGGAGAATCTGCATCTTTAATCTTTGTAGTAGAATCCATTGGAGTAGATGCTGGCTTGCACCCCAAATACCCTGACTCAGATAATATATCAAGGGCATATTTCCTTTGGCAAATGTTGATTCCAGATTTGCTGCGGGCAACTTCAATTCCTAGGATGTATTTCAATACTTCTAAGTCTTTAATTGTGAATTTGTTATCCAGATGTTCCTTTAGTTTAGTGATTCCTGTCATGTCATTTCCTGTGACTATAACATCATCCACATAAACACAAAGTGCAGTAAAAGAATGAGAATGAGCCTTAGTGAACAAAGAGCAATCAGAAATGGATTGAGAGTATCCAAAATCAAGCAAGCAATCTGTCAGTTTAGTATACCACTGCCTAGATGCTTGTTTTAAACCATACAAACTTTTCTTTAATAAACAAACTCTCTTGTCATTAGGCTTACAATATCCTGGAGGTGGTTTCATGTAAATAGTTTCATCAAGGTCACCATGTAAAAAAGCATTGTTTACATCCAATTGATGTATAAACCAACCCTTAGAGGCAGCAACAGATAGTAGAACTTTGACAGTAGTTAACTTTGCAACAGGAGAAAAAGTATCAAAGTAATCTAGACCTTCTTCTTGAGTATAACCCTTAGCTACTAGCCTAGCTTTGTACCTCTCTATACTACCATCAGCCTTATGTTTAACTTTGTAAACCCACTTACAACCAACACAATTATGACCTTCAGGTAAATCAGTTAACTCCCATGTATGAGTCTTTTCTAAGGCTTCTATCTCTTTTTGCATAGCAAGTTGCCATTCAGGATACTTATTAGCTTGAGTAAAAGATTTGGGTTCAGATATAACAAATATAGAAGTAGTAAAAACTCTATGATGAGAGTTAAGTTTAGAAGTAGATAGATGATTCTCTGTAGGATACTTGGTTTTCAACATGTTACTCTTGTGTAAAGATGCAGGCAATTTGACATCATAAGACTGCAAATAAGCAGGAGGATGACTCACTCTACTAGATTTTCTAATAACAGGAATATTAGTAGGTATAACATCAGTAGATAAGGGAACATCAGGTATAGCAATGGATGGAACATGAGGTGAATGATCAGGAATACACTGTAAATGCTCTGTAGGAAGAGCATTCTCAAGACTATTTTGAGCTGTAGTGCTTGAGCTTGTTATATCAGCAAAGTCCATATAATTGTGGTCCAGCTCAAGAGTGTGAACAAAAAAAGCATCATCAACTGGAACTAGTGGTGGAGCAACAGGAAAAGGTTCAGGAAGAGGCTCTTGAGGAATAGGAGGAGCTATAGAATCCTGTACTTCAATAAAAGAATCAGTGCATATATGAGGTTTAAAAGAATGTGAGTCAGAAAGACCAAGCTTGGAGCTTTTAAAAGGAAAGTTATTTTCATAGAAAACAACATCTCTGGAGATAAAGATCTTTGAAGACTCTAGATTCAATAGAAGATAGCCTTTGTCCCTCTAGGATAACCAAGAAAAATGCATCTCTGTGCTCTTGGTTCAAATTTGGTCCTGTTAGCAACTAATGTAGATGCAAAACAAAGGCAACCAAAAGACTTGAGAATGGTATAATCAGGAGGTCTATTAAATAACCTTTCAAAAGGAGTTTTATTGTTAATAACAGGTGAAGGCAAACGATTGATTATGAAGGCTGCAGTTGCAACACAATGAGGCCAATACTTAAGAGGCAAATCAGACTGAAATTTTAAAGATCTGGCAACCTGTAAAAGATGTTGGTGCTTGTGTTCAACAAGACCATTCTGTTGGGGCACTTCTACACAACTAGTTTGATGTTCAATGCCATTAGTATCATAAAAATTCTTAAGGAGAAACTCAGTTCCATTGTCTGTTCTGATAGTTTTTATTTGAACAGAAAATTGGTTCTTTATTAAAGCATAAAACTCAATCATGTGTTGTTGAACCTCAGATTTATGTTTCAAAAAATAAACCCACGTGGAACGAGTAAAATCATCAACAATGGTCAGAAAAAATCTACAACCATTATATGCAGTAACAGAATAGCCCCCCATACATCACAATGTATTAACTCAAAAGGAAGCAAAGTATCAGTTTTACTAATAGGAAATGCCAACTTTTTCTGTCTGGCTAAATGACATATATCACAAGGATTGTTCTCAATAGTAGAAGGAATGGAAAGCTGAGGAATGTTACAAAGCTTATTATGTGAAGCATGTCCTAGTCTACTGTGCCATAGATCTCTAGAAACAGAACTATTATGACAAGCATGAGAGTTACAATCAAAAGAACTCTTATTTTGAAACAAATCTAAAATGTAAAGGTCATTGTGCTCTCTAGCAAAACCAATCATCCTCCTGGTGATTGATTCCTGCAAAAGGCATTTATCAGAGAAAAAATGTAAGGAAACATTAGAGCATTTAGTTAGTTTAGATACAAAAATAAGATTAAAGCTAAAAGCAGGAACTAAGAAAGCAGACTGGAGGAGTAAACCATTAGCTAATGTAACACTTCCTGTTAAAGTAGCATTAGTGGTATTAGAATTAGGCAAAGAAATAGGAACATTGACAGTGCTAACATAAGAAGTAAAGAGAGCATGATCACATAGCATATGATCTGTGGCACCACTATCTAATATCCAAGGTGCATTAGGATTAGAGCCTTGCTGTAAGTTAGAATTTAAAGCAAAGATAGAGAATAAACCAGCTGTAGTAGTGGCAACAAAAGGTTAAGCAGTAGGAGTAGGAGCAGCTCCAAAGGTGTTTGATTTATTGAATGCCAGGAACCTTTCAATCAAAGCTTTTTTCTGTATCATCTTGAAACTGTGACACAGAAATGTTAGTATCTTCAGGAATAGTAACATTATTAGCTGAAGGTGGAGCTCTTTTTCCAGTAGGACCATCCCACCCTGGAGGATATCCTATGAGCTGAAAACACCTATCCACAGTGTGGCCTTTGAAACCACAATGAGTGCATTGCAACTTCTTTTTGTCCTTGTTTCCAGTATCCTTCTGAAACTTGTTCTGATAAGGTGGATTACCAGTAGGTTTGGTGGTAGAATCCTGAGTAGGTTTGGATCTTGTAAACACGGCCAGAGGGTCAACAGATCCAGTAGAAGAGTGTAGAGATCTCTGACTCTCTTCTTGAAGAAGAAGGGAGTAAACTTTGGATAAAGAAGGAACAAGGAATGTCAACAGAATCTGACAAGAACAAGTTGGTGTAAGAATCATTCAAACCAACCAAGAAGAACATGACACAATCAGATTGTTGTAATTTCAACAAGTCCCTGTTGACACTACAGGTACACAACCCACAAGAACACACAATAACAGGTCTGTGATTGACAAACTCATCCCAAAGGCCTCTAAAAATGTTATAATAAACAGTCACAGATTGAGCACCCTGAGATATAGTAGAGAGAGATTTCTGCAAGTGAAAAACTCTAGATCCATCTGCTCGATCATACCAAGTCTTTAGTTCCAACCAAATATCAAGAGCAGAAGTAAAATATAGCAAACTATGGCGAATCTCTTTGGAGACAGAATTCAGAAGCCAAGATAAGACTAAACCATTAGCCCTTATCCAACAGGTTTTATCAGCATCATCAGGCATAGGCAAACTACCATCTATGAAACAAATTTTGTTCTTAATAGTCAGAGCAACTTCCATGCCTTTTGTCCATGAAATATAGTTATCACCATTCAATATGTCACCAACAATCACAGAACCAGAGAAATCATTATTCCCCAAAAAATACACTGAACTTGAATCTTCAGAAGGATTCTTACGAGGAGCAGACATGATCAATATCAAAAAATAATCACAAGAGACAGAGAGAAAATGACAATGTGCTCAAAAAACCAGAGAACAGAGACAATCAAATTCAATCAACCGATTAGAATTTGCAGAAGAGTAATCAATTTCAATCAATCGGATCAAAATTGCAGAAAAATTAACATTCGATCGTAAAATCGAAAACAAAAGTTAGAACATCAAACCCTAGAATTTTGCAGAGGAGATAATCACAGCGGAAGACAAATCGACCATTTGGTGAATGATACCATATCAAGATTTGCTAAATCAAGCGAAGAACAATCGAATCAAATGAAAATGAATCAAAATATTGAATTGACGATCGTCGAATCAAATGATTCGTATTGTGTTACAGAGCGTTTCAATGTGAAATCTGAAGAAGATGAAGTGAAAAAAGTGAGTTGAACAAGTCTCAACTTCACTATTTATAAGAAACGAGAAGCAAAATAGAAAACGGAAAACGACAACTAACGGTTTCTATAAACGGAATCAGTTGGGAGCCGTTAACTAACTGAATTACAAATACTTACCAAAAATGGAAATAAAATGAATTTACATATAATTTAAGACTATTTGTTTTTAGCGATATATTTTTCTATATCTAGCATAAAAAGCATAAATCATACATCCAAAAACGATGAGTAAATATACCAGGATTTTTGTTGGGTGCAGTCTTCAACTTAATCCATGGGGCCAGACCTATATAAAATAATTTTATAAAGATAAAGGACAATTATAATCAATACATAAACGAATTTTAGCTAAACAAAATCTGAATGCTCCTTCTATCTATCGCGGTCATTTAAACACTTTGATCTTTCTCTCACATTGTTTGTCGAACCTTCTGTCACTTTGTTGCACAACTCTCGTTCATTTTGCCTTCTTCAGCTGAAGCACATTCGATCATGATATACGATACATATTCATGGTTATCTTTTCATCCAAAGAGTTCAAACCACACTTTCTTCCTCATAAAATAAGATATCACAGAAACTACTTTGCCTAAAGACGCATTTTATTAAAACTCCTAACAATCTTTTTTTCAAAAAATAGGTTCACTCGTTTCCTTTAAAAACTTGGACCTAACGCCGATTAATATCATTGGTATTCTTTTCCTCTCCATTAAAATACAGTCTCATCTAAAATTAAACGATTAAGCTTATGGAGAGAGGATCAACATCTATTTTTTACTAAGCCTGATATTTTTTTTTTGTTTTTTTTAATAAATGAGCGTTATTCGATATTGCCATATCGTTAAATCCAATGAATTGCCGTTTCACCTAAAAGCTTAAGCATATAGAGAGAATAGAAATCTATTGTTTTATTTATAAGGGATAAAAGCATTAAACCCCCTATACTATTGTCCCTGTTGCACTTTGCCTCCTGTCCTTTTATTTTTTGCAACTTGCCCCATGTACTATGGATAAATAAGCACTTTGCCCCCTGAGTCACTTTTTCACCATTGGATTTGAATACGTGTCAACATTTTTTGCCGTTGGATTTGGACTCAGGGGGCAAACTGCTTATTTATCCATAGTACATGGGGCAAAGTGCAACCGGAGGTATAGTTCAGGGGTTCAATGATTTTATCCCTATTTATAATCTCAAATATTTGCTCTCATCCTTTCATTTGGCGGACATTTCCTCTTTACTTTGCTTTAAGCATATATAGAACTTATAAAGTTCAGTTGAATTTTCATGAGTGGACTGATTTCCATCAAATTAATCAAGTTCATGTGCTGTCGAGTTGTCTCAATAAATAAATACTATATATCTTACAGTCTAAATTGAGGTGAAGACCTGGAAAAAAACTCTCTTCATCAAGTGTTCCTTTTTCATAGCTAGTTTAAATTATTGAACCCTGGTCACATCCAGATTATGATAATATATGCTTTGAGTTTTTATGCTTTCATGATTAGACCACTATTATGCTTTCCATACAGGTGCACACCTGACTTCCACTCTTTCTGCGTCTTGCTATGCTGCATCCAGTAATTAAACATATCTTTAAGATTCTTTCTAATGCTAATGATGCTCTCAATTATACCTTATCAGTGTTATTATTGATTTATTAATCATGGCCAATTGACTATAACTTCTTTGACTTTAATCATGATATATTACTGCATAATTAATTAGAATCAAGCAACTATTTTTTATGGGACATGTATTGTATAACCTGATCAAGCTAGCCCCGTGTGCTTTAATTAAATATTGGATTACCGACAGCCGATCACCTCGATATGTATGTGTATCATGTAGGCCTATTCTACGACAAGCCGAACAATACTCGACTCCAAATCTAATCGTAATGCACAATTTTATTTTATTTTATTTTTTTATTTTTTATTTTTTAGAGTAGATGCAACATGAGTCATCAAGCTTAGCAGCCACATGGGCAATGCGAAACCAAATAGTATTCTAACTTTAGTAGTACATACATATACGATCGATTGTTGAACTTGAACAAAGTCATGCCTATATATAAATAGGCAATTCATTCTCCTTAATTTGAGAAACACATTGTGTCCTTTCTACTACCATAATCCAATTACTCCGTATCATAAACTACTTATAGTTTCCATTTTTCTCCTTCTTACAATCATTTACATGCAAGTCGAATCCAATCTACAACATGGCCAGTCATATTATTGTACCTGAAAACTACCCTTTTGATGCGAGTAGTACTACTCATGATGATATGAATGTTATGGAGTTCTCCAATATCGATGACTCGCTCCTTATGTCTTTATTGGAGGACTCACAAGTTGAAGAAGGAGATGACGAGAGGTTGAGATTCATGATGGAGTCTCTCGAGGCGGAGATTGATACAGATGATGATTCGTTTTTGAAGATTAATTCTGAACATCTGATGGAAGACTTTAGATTTTCCAGTTTCGATATGGAGTGGATAGACATGGCCTATCCCTCTCATATTAAAGACACGGCCGGTTATTTTAGCGATAGTTTTGTGGATAACTTTGCAAACGCGACTGACCAACTTTTAGGGGCAAGGGACTATTCACAAGTCTGCTATGAAATGCCAATGGCAATGGAGGAGGATGTTTACAGTAGTTTATGGCAATAGATGTAAGCACCCAAGCTGTAACGAATGAGAATTGAGACCCCATATACTTAATTGTAAATCTCAGTAGAATCTTGGTGGTCTAAACTTTATGTTCGTTATGAAAAATTAGCAAGTATTTGTAATTGAGATTAATAATATGTTCGTTTTATATGTTATCTAATTTATGGACTAGAGACAGACCTACTGGATTAGATACTTAAGTTCCGAAAGTGATCAACATCGTATGTACTGTTTTTTTCAGGACAATCAAAATGATGTTATTTCTACGATATGGGGAATAAACCTAAAACCAACTCCGGTTTAAAAACTTACAGGAAACCCTTAATTGTCTAAAATTTTCTTATTGTTTCATAAATTTAAAATTCTCTTGTGCAAACCCCCATATTGTGAGGCTTTATGCAGAGTTTATCACAAATATTTGAAGAAAAAAATGGATCGAGTTTCACAAGAGAGATCTTACACGGTTTATCACAAATTAAGACACATTATTATTCAGGGCCAACAAGTTGCTCAACAATGTAAAATTAAGAGAAAATAATAAAATTTGCCATGAGGCCAGAAAAGCTAGTCATTTGCTTCCTTGGAGCTAGCACTCCTTACATGCGTTGAATTCAGAATCACCAATTAACACTCATCTTAGTTTTTCAAAAACTGCGCATCAACACTCAACGTACTTAACAACCCCTAACATGTTACAATCTCATAACACTAATTCAACCTCTAACGGGTTATACATATTTGACAAAGTACAAATCAATCACATAATGACTTAATTAATTAAATACACTACATATAACTTTTTTTTTATCGGCATTTCGGCAAAAGAATTTTTATTGAAGGAGGAGTATAAGAGATACTCCGATACGATACAAAACGTTCAAAAAGTACAACATAATGGGTCACTTGACCATTCAGCAAAATAGTAAGTACAAATTAGAAGCTTTGATTCGATTTTAACCAACACCAAACTTGCACTTTAATCATATCTACCGCTTCTTGAACAGTAGCCAACTTCCTAGCAAAACTTTTACCATTTCTGATGTTCCATATTTCCCAAATTGAGAAATACCAGATGCATCTCCAATCTGGTTTACGATGAGCTTGAGGATTATTTGGTAGAACTGAAATAAGACCAAGCAAGTTGTAAATGTTTTATCCATATATTATAAGCATCCGGACAGCCACAAAATCAATGATTTGAATGTTCATGAGAAAAAATCAATATTGGTCCTTTATTGTGGCAGCTGCTCACTTTTAGTCCTTTATTGTGGCACCTCTTGCTTTTAGTCCTTTATTGTGTCATTCTGTACGATTTCAGTCATGTTTGCCGAAAAATCGAATTTCAGCCGGAAGTTGCCCACTTGACTTGCACATGCAATCCACACTTGGCGCCAAATCTTTAAAAAAAAAATTTTATCGCCAAAGTTTTTAAAAAAAATTAAAAAACAAAAATCCGGCAGCTGTTTTTGTCTCTGAATTTATTGTAAATGACGATTTCACCTAAAAGGTATTAATGGATACTCACTTTAGTCCCTAAATTCCTTCTTTGGCTTTAAAATTTAATAAAAATATCAATTTCAATTCCTACTTTAGCCCTTGTGTGTGTTGGACATGGTGCATTTGCATACGTACCTCCGTAATGCAATCGAATTGTAATGAGCAATTCAACAGATTCTATTTGCACAAAATGGAAGCAATTAGTAATTGAATAATACGATTCATCTCAACTGTAAATATATTGTGAATAACTAAATAACATTTAAATTAAGCTTCCTAAATTTCACTTTATAACCTACTGTTATGTTGATGCTATTAATTTTACATGCATACTAAATCAAAAAATTATTAACACAGAAGTGTTAGCAAAGAAAGATACCATAACTAATTTCATGAACAAATAAATAGTGGAAGCACATGTTAACTTAGTAAAATATAAAATATATCTTTTTTTTCAAGAATTGAAATAATAAACAAAAAAAAAATTAACTTACGGCATATGGGAGGATGTTCATCGTTTGCTGCAAGGGGGAGAACTTTGAACTTCTTCATTGAAAAATCCGCAAATGAGGAAACTATGAACGCTAATAATCAAAATCCCCAAATCAGAAAAATGTGAACCATAATAATCTTAAATTAGGAGACTAAGTACATCAAAAACCCTAACATGCTCCAAAAAGACAGATGGTTATATATTCAGAATGTTACGGGGCATTGAGGAAATCATAAGCCCTAATAATCGAAAATTCCCCAAATCAACAAAGCAAGAACCCTAGTAATTGAAACTCGTAAAAACCCTAACATGTTCGAAAAGAAAGATGAAAGAGAGAGTTTACGTGAAGATTTGCTTGCAAAGGAATGGAAAATCGCTTGGGTTTGGAATTAGGGGATGAGCAATCGAAATGGGGAAGAAATCGCACACTCTGTTTTTCTCTTCTAAACCCCTGTTCTTTTTTCTTTTCTTTTTTGTTTTTCTAAACTTTATTAGTCTGTTTGAGTGAGAAATAATTCTTCAGCTCAAAAACGTTTCCTCGGCAATGACGTTTTTAAAAACTTTCTTTTTTGTTTTAGTTTTGGTTTTTATTTTTTAATTTGGGCGCCCAACACACGTGTCACTCGCGCGTGTGCAGGTTGCATGTGCAAGTCACGTGTGCAACTTCCGGCTGAAATTCAATTTTCCGGCAAAGAGGACTAAAATCGTACCAAATGACACAATAAAGGACTAAAAGCAAGGGGTGCTACAATAAAGGACTAAAAGCGAGCAGCTACCACAATAAAAGACCAATATTAATTTTTTCTCAATGTTCATCAGTACATCCACACCAACAAGAGTTCGAGTCTCCACCAAATGGAATGATACCTCTACGAACCAGATTACACTACACATAACTTAATACAGTACATCCACACCAACAAGAGTTCGAGTCTCCACCAAATGGAATGATACCTCTACGAACCAGATTACACTACACATAACTTAATACTAGTAATTACCATATACGACATATATATATATATATATATATATATATATACACACTACAAAAAAAATCACTTAAAGTGACGAAAATATTTGTCACAAGAAGCTTAAAAATCGCCACAAGAAGTTTACGTGACGAAAAAGGGCCTTACAGATTTGGTCACGATAGGCCCATCGCAAAAAGGTTAATGTGATGAAATTCCCAGTCGTCACAACCGCTTGTGACGATTTTCAGTTTCGTCACTACAAAATAAGTTTTTGCGACAATAGTTTCGTCACTTAACCCCAAGAATTTCGCCACGAGAGCTTTACTTCGTCACAACAGCGGTGCTTCCCAAAAACTATTGTGACAAAATAATTCGTTGAAGAATATTTGCCGCAATTGCCCCCACCAATTACCTGTATTCCGACGATTTATTTCGTCACAGCAGTTTCAAATAATAATTTTTTTATTTTTGTTATTTTGTCATTACAAATTCTTCCCTGTTTGCAACGTTTGTATGGATATATATGGTCATCATTCATCTGTAACTACTGAAATTCATGAATCAAAGAAGCTAATTAAAACAATACCATTCAGTACATAAAAAGTATTTCCATTTAAAGAAGTAATATAGCATCTTTATCACATGGTATTAAATCTATTTCTTCTGAAGATCGATTCACAAACTGGGCAGTCTTATAAATGTGAGTTCTCCTCCATATATAGTTGAATCTTGCTTGGCTGAAGTGTGGTTGAATTGTTTTTGAATTGCTTTTCCATTTTTCTTTACCGAGATAGGTAATAATCCTCCTTGAAGTGTTGTTAAAAACCAAACATCTGCGAATCTTCTTAAGCTTGGTCTTAACAACATCTAAAAAAAGTATATATGCATTATACCACCGTCATCAATTTTAAGAACACATCATAGTAATATCGAATTTGCATAGAACTTATAACTAAAAAATAAGCTAAATAACTCCATAAAGAAATTAACAAAGCTACTTAACCACAATCTTCTTCATCATCCCCTACTTCTTTTTCTTCTTCTTCCTCTTCCTATTCCTATTCTTCTACTTCTTAAAGTTGGATTATTTTCCCCTAGGATTAATTTTGGCTACACATGAAATTATCTTGAAGCTTAAAATTTATTGCTCTTTATACCAAAGTTATGACCCCTGATGTGAGTGAGCTTACTTTTACATCTACACACTTAAAGGATGAAAACGTCATCATGCCTAAAAATGAACAAGTCCTATGTATAAATTTTTAAAACACAGTTACGGAAAAACTCTTTTATTGCTCCCTTACCCTAAAAATGCATCACATTGTATTTGACAGACATGAAACATAAAAGCATTCTTGTGCATAATTATAAAAACTTTAATACATCTGAAATAAGTCAACCTGATATCCAAAAAGTCTTAGAGAACTTTATGAATAAGATGCATATATGAAGAATAAATCAGCTCACATTTCTGAAATTGAGATACAATAGAATTCACTAAAAGCTACTTCTTACTAAACTGAATTAATATGCAACACCCTCGTACTCTCAACTATTTGAAATTTGAATTGGTTTTTACATTTCCAAGGGAACTATACCTTCACTTTAAAGAAACATATATGGAGTTCCTAAGAAAGTATTCCATATATACTATGTACTATAGCAGAAAAGCTCCCTTCTCATTAAGATGAGGTTACATTTAAAAAGTAGTGGAAGTAATCTCTAAATTGAACTATTTTGTCAAAAGCAGGTCTCTAGCAGGAATAATATCAGGATAATCATGAATGAATTATCAGCTCAAACAAGAAAAAAAGAAAGTAGATCAGAGATTCAAACCTTCAGAACATGTCAATTTCCTTTCTAGATTTCTTCTCAAAATCCCTTAACAAAAAACAGCCAGATTAAAATATCAGATTAACGCGAACTAAGAAAACAATATGAACAGATTCTTATAACAGAGAAGTAAAGCTACAGCAAGAAAACTCCAAAACAACAAGGATTTCCAAAAGTTTGAAACACATTCAGCAGAACAGATTTTAAAAATTCAAACAGCAGACTAAATGCTTTTCCACGGACAGAAACATGGAAAACAAGCTTACGATGGTATAAACACTTTACAGAGATTCTGGAAATCAGTTAAAACATGTAAAAGCAGCTTAAATTGTTAGGAACAGAGGTTGGCAATAATTATTTCCAGAATTGTGTAATCTTCAAAACACCATATAATCCCAAACTACCATGTAGTCATTGACAGAAGATTAAATAAGAACATCATATGAACTGCTGAAAAATAAAGGGACCTCAATTGCAGAGACTCGGAATCTCAATTAATTTCTTTATCCTTCTCACACTCAAAAACAGCAACCATTCATCACTAATCAATCAATTCTCACACTCAAAAACAGCAACCATTCATCACTAATCAACCAAATCCACACTGGGAACCAAAGAGTAAGCTGAGAAAAAGCCATATCAAACTAAATGTACCAAAGTCGAATAAGAGGTGTATTACCTTTGTTCTCCAGTACGGTTTTTCACCAATTCCTAGCCCAAAGTACCAATACCACTCGCAAAGAATCGAACAAAAATCAGAAAAATATAACAGATGAAGCATAAAATTTCCAGAAAATGTTAAGATTTGAGTAGTTTACTACCTTTTTTCAGATTAAACCTTAAATAAAACCAAGCATTTGCAAATTATAAGGGATTCACCGATGCTTCTTCTACGAGAAACGTCGACGACGGCAGGTTCGCATTTCGCCGTCGGATTTGTGCCCTAATTCGCAGACAAGCAGATGCGCCTCCCGCGGTAGTGGACTTTGGTGTGCAGGTGCTGGTTTGTTGGTGGCCGTCGACTTTGGTGTGCTGGTTTGTTGGTGGAAGAGAGCTGCTCTGCTCTTCTCTTGTTTTAAGGTGGAAATGACAGAAAACACTTCCTTAATCTAATTAGTAGGGAAGCTATTTTGAGTTAATGTCTCCAACTCTTTTTTTAATTTCATTTTGGCTCTCTCTTTCTTAATCTAATTAATATGACCCTCTCTTCCTCAGTTTAATTAATAAGAATTCTATATTATATCCAGGCTTATAAATTGTTTATCTACTAATTATCCATAAATAAGAGAGAAAAACTAAAAGAAATAATTAATAAAAATACCCTTCTTTGAGTTAAAACTCTCGAATAATATTTTAATAGTCGAAAGTTGCTAATAGTAATGAAAAATAAAGTTTTTATGTTTCTCAAAACAACCTACATAAAAACAAATCTAAGACTTATGAAAATCATATCAAATTGACATAGAACTATTATGTTGTTCAGTGGGCGTAGATGATCGATTTTGGTGTTTCACCATGAATCAATTGTAGAATTGACTAAGACGTTCACTTTGATATATTACGGGCATAAAACAGACGATCGAGCCCAAAGTTTTGACCGTCTTGTGTAACCATGTTTCTATCACGATTTTTTTTTCAAAATTGAGCTCAAATCTTGCACTGCATCGTTTGGTATATACAATATATGCTACATAGTCGTCGCAATGAAGTCACAACAAAAATTATAGTAGATATCATTTTAAAAACAATTTTTTATTTATTGTGAACTCCTTGGTGTGATACAATCAATCAAGCTCATAAGGCCATTTAGGTAACTCTTATATACACTTTAATTTTATACGGTCCTCTTGATTAATTTGGTAATATCTTAAAAATAAAATATTTGTGATTGTAAGTTCCATGGAATAATATATGCAATCAAGCTCATAATGTCATTTAGGTGGCTTACTCTTATATACACATTAATTTAATACAATCCTCTTAAATTGATTGATTTGGTATTAAACTTTTTGCATCACAAATTTGGTACTGTATATAAGCTCAGAAGTCATTTAGATGGTTAGCTCTAAATAGACTTTAATTTTATATATAACTAATTTCAATCATTAAATGGTGTTTATCCATTACTTCTAAATCTCGATATACCCATTACCAAAAAGTTTATAGTTTTTTAACCACCAATGACAATCATATACAAGTAATATGGATATTTACTAATTTTAAATTTCACAAGGATAATTCGCTAATAAAAATTATTACAAAGTGAAGTTATTTGATAATTAGAGATAACAAAATATAATGACAATTTTACTCGAAACACCTGTGTAAGTGTACATTTTATAAATTATGATTTCGTATTAAAAAGAAAACAATGATTTAGGTGTTATAGTGAAGATTTGTAAAATAGTCATTTAAATTAAAATTAAAATCAAAATCAAAATAGAGGTGAGAGAAGAAATAAGTGGAGGGAAATTTCCCGCTCTTTTTTTCCTTTTATGTGACGAATAAACATTGTCACATAAGAAGTTCCACCTTGTGACGAATCTAAATTTCATCGCTAAAGTGTGTGTTTTTGTGACGACTTGGAATTTCGTCACAAGAGACTATGAAAAATTGGTGGCGCCACTTTTGAGGATTTGGCGCTCTTTCTCTTGCGACGATTTCACAAATATCGTCACATCAAATAAATTTTTTGTGACGAAAATGGATATCGTCACATAAATTACATGGTTCGTGATGAAAGAAAATTTCGTCACAACAGTACACACTATTGTGACTATTTTTTGTTTCATCACAAAAAGTCGTCACAAAAAACAACTTTTTTTGTAGTGATATATATATATATATATATATATATATATATATATATATATATATATATATATATATATATATACCCTTACCTATTATAAAAGTCAAAGACATTTAAGCTCAATCAATAATAATTAGGGAAAAAGCATCAAACTCTCTATACAATACCCCTGTTGCACTTTGCTCCCTATCTATTTTTGCTTATGCAATTTGCCCCTATATTATGGATAAATAAGCACTTTGCCCCCTCATCTATTGATTGGTAAAATATTTAGAAAGTTTCTTTTATTTGCCTGCATTTGAAACGTGATTATGGGGATTCATCGCGATTTAACCTCAAATGCAATAAAATGCCATCTTTTCACTTCAATTTTTGTTATATTTTTTCTTAATTTTCAAACTCTAAATTTTGATAATTAAATTAGGGTTTGAGAATTTTAAAAAAAAATGTACAAAAAATTAAGAATAGGGGGTTTGATGCTTTATTTCCTAATAGTTATAATGCAGTTTTAATACAAGAAATACTGATAATCAAAATTTTCAACAAGCAACACAAAATGTTATAAATTTTAAAGTTATAAAGACGATGGACTGGTCCCATCCAGATTATGGTAATGCGTGTGCCCGCGCTTATATGCTTGCAAGTTGCAAGATTACACCTTAATTATGTCCTTGTACTTCATCGAGTCATTAACACGTACTCAAGATACCTCATCTCCTTTAATCTTAATTTTTAATGTATAACATATGCAATGAAACCGGATCACTGAATGCTCTCCAGTAGTATCAACTGATATCTTATCATGGTTATTATTGATTCGATAATCATGGCTAATTGCCTAAAATTGATTTGACTAATCATCAACTCTCTGTATGGAACAAAATCACCAAATTATATTATTAAGGGGATCATACATTATTATATTTGAAGCTTGCCTTGGTTAAATGTTGGAATACAGCCACACGACCCCCTTAACATGCATTCGAAGCAATGAACAACACCATGTAGTCCTATTTAACGACAACGTGTACAATAGTTCTCCACTTCAAAAACTCATTAATCATATAAATTGTTTTTTTTTAGATCATCGTACTTCGCCCATGTTTGTAATAGTAGATGCACATGAATAATGGTACGTAGGATCACCAAGCTTAGTTGTCCACATGGGCATGCAATTCTTTAACTACAAGGCAATCCTGACCTGATTGCACATGCAACATATATACGGTGGTTATAAACATGAACATATATACATACACTGTATAAATAGACAATTCATTTTCCTTTGAGAAATACAATCAAGCATATTTCTCCTATCATCCCTATTTCCGTAATCTAAAATACTTTTTTTTTTCTAATTTTAAGTGATTATCACACTATACAATATTCTTATCATGGCCAATACAATAGTACCTGAAAACTACTTTCTTGATATTAGTTCTCTCGGTGATATGAATGATATGGAGTTTTCAAATATTGATGACTCGCTACTTATGTCTTTACTTGAGGAGTCTCAGGTGGAAGAAGGAGATGATGATGAGAGGTTGAGATTTGTGATGGAGTCTCTTCAAGCAGAGATTAATATAGATGTTTATTCTATTTTTAAGATCCATTCTGAAGACTATAAATTTTCCAATGCTTTAGAGCAACTGGATAATTGTTGCATATCGCCCGATCATAATTAATGACTTTGAGTGGATGGACATGGGAGCCCATCAAAATCATATTAATGATATGACTAGTTATTTTGGTACCGGTTATATTCCTGAGAATTTCGGAAATGGAACTGAACTAGTAGGGACAAGTGAATATTCACAGGTTTGTTATGAAATACCAATGGAGGAGGAGGATTACAGTGGCTTATGGCAATATATTTAGGCATCAAATTAATATGTAATGATAGCCCATATACGTCTACATCTCAAATAGAAATTTTCTTGGTCTCATTCATTGTTTTTCATTATGGTCTAAGAAACTATTAGTAATTGATAATGATAATATTAATATAATATCTTATAGACTACAGACGGAGCTTTGTAAATAATCTTTCTGGCAATGATTAACTATTGGATATCTTCTCAGTTAAATATTTAATCTTGTTGGGTGTGTATATATATATACTCAAAAGATCCCCCAACGTTAACATGATCGGTATTTTGTAGAGCTCCGATTTTGAATGGAAATTAATATATCAAGAGGTGGTGATTTGTGATGTTATTGACATAGATGTGACTCATGTTTTATGAAGCAAACCGTGACAAATTTGATGTCAACATTATGTATAGGAAAGGAAATACATTTATTACTTTGATAGAGGTGACTCAAAAATTGCGATGGTTTCAAAGAATAACACAAGATTGAGTTTTTTAGAAGTGGACTAATGTAAGACAAGATGCTCCATATTTTAAAGATTCTTGGGATAGAAAAAACACTGCACAAAAATGGTCATAAGTTTTGACTCAGTGCTCTAGATAGCCTATACGAAACATTTTCAGATAGGCTCTACAGTTGGTATTTCACTAGGCACTTTCACAAGAAGACAATGTTATTGTGCATCTTATTGGGATTTAGTTTTATTCTGATTTCGTTATTAGAATTTTTTAAGGAAGTGGCTATTTCCTATTTTAGTTGGTTGTTTGTAGAGTTATGTAAAAATCATCTTCATTATGTTTTAGTAGGCTTTTTACATTTTATTAACGAATCAGAATTTTATTTTTAGTTCTGGTGGATTTCAGTTTTCTTTCTTTGATAACAACTGTTTGTTTACGATTGTCATATTTTTATTATGTGTCGCCTTTGGCTAGAGGTTTTTTTCCCATTTATTTTCACTAGGTTAATTTCTTTTTGCAAAATATCTAATGCGCCAAAATGGTGTCCGAATTTTGTGCTAATGTATCAAGTATGATTTCATTGCTTGTTTCCTGAAGCATCCACCCCATATATTAAGATCTAACCACGAGTTATATATACGTATCGTGACGGAGGCGCGGAGAGTGGCACATGGTTTATCACAATAAAATTTGACTCTTTTCCTTTGCCTATCACGTAATATATATGTGGTTTTTTTCGCAAGATTTACTTAATTTAATTCCATGGAAATAAGCTCGTAGGTGTTATTTTATGGGGGTGGGGTGGGTTATATATATCATGTGTATAGATCTTTTTGAATATAGGCTCTTAAAATTGAAAAATGGTCTGAGAAAATTTACTCAATATTGAAGAAGTGTGGTTATGTTATTTTCAGCTAATTTGAATTGAGATGAACCCTCAAAATTATAGCAATATGTTTGTGCGCGGGCACGTGCGCTTTACGTTTTATGCTCGCATTATTACATCTTAATTATGCATGTCCAGTCATTAAACACATCCGCAATATACTTTCTGTCTTCTAATCTCTATTTTATGTCAGAGATTTTCAGGAAAACCGGATCACTGGATGCTCTCTCCACTCAATTTTCAATTCAACTATTGATTTGTTTTTTTTTTTTTTTTTTTGTTGAAACTAAATAATATAACTCAAAAAAGGGGCTACAATCGGGTAGCCTCCGTCACAAAAAGAAGCGTTTGGAATCAAATCAAAAGGAACTATCCCTGAAAACTTAGCTACTCTAGCCCAAGCTGCTAAGCAACGAGCAGCACTATTACAATTTCTAGGAACATATCGAAATTTCCAACGCGGCCAAAAGCTCCAGAGTTTGATGATTTTGGAGATTGCTGACTGTGAGCTCCAGTTAGAAGGTGAATCCTTAGAGTTGATAAGATTGATTATAGCTAAACAGTCAGATTCAAAAACAATTTTCCCTTTGCGAAATTGGTTAGCTAATTGAGTCGCCTTTAGTAAAGCTTCAGCTTCAGCCATTTCAGCATCAAAGCAATGAACAATGGAGGCATGAGCAAAAGAAATAGAACCATTGAAGTTCCTCCAAGTACCAGCTAAAGCTGTTGTATCCGTGGAAGAGAAGGTGAACGGTGCATCAGTATTGGTTTTGATCCAGTGTTTACCAGAAGGAATCCATGAAGATTGTATCTGTTTTGTAATAGATGAATTCCAGATGGATTTCTGCGCAGCAACATGAAGCTCAGATCTTTGGTGCACTTCCTTCATGATCTCTTCAATGATTTTGCCAAGTTTACCATGAATAACATCATTTCTGAGCCTCCAAATACAGTTCATGGCAGATGCAACAAAGACATTGAATTCCAAGATATTCTTCTTACTGATGACATCAATACCTTTAGGATCTGCAATAAAACACAGAAAATCAGTGAATGAGTAAGAGGAGAAATAACACAATCTAAGAGACCATTTAGAAGAGAAGAAGATCAGGTGAGCAATATGGCATCTGATGAATAAGTGATCCACAGATTCTTCTTCACAACCACACAGGGGGCAGAGGAGATCTTTGATCTTGAAGATGGAGTTCAATTTGGTCCTGGTAGGAAGTGTATTGGCTGCACATTTCCACCAGAGAAGATTGTCTCTATTGTGAACCTTAGATCTCCAAATTTTGCTCCAAATAATATGTGGATCCACTTGTCTACGATTATGGATAATTGTAAGGTAGGCACTTTTAGCTGAGTGTTTCCCTCACTGAGAGGGAAACCAGTAAAGTTCCTTAACTTCCTGGGAAGGAATAATGGGAATTTTTGCAATTTCCTTCACCACTTCTGGCAGGAACACAGAAGAAAGCAAGTCAAGATCCCAAGAGAGACCATTCTCCTGGAACAACTCACTGACTTTGGGAAAAATATGATCAGTAACCACCAAAGGATCCAAATGAACAGGTCTACTGTAAGAAAAGGAAGGAATCCACTGATCAGTCCAGGTGTTAATCTGGGAATTAGAAGTGATCTTGAATCTGGCACCTTTAATGATGACCTCTCTACTTTTGAAAATGTCCCTAGCAATCCAGGACAGGTTAGAGCTAGGTAAGTGCATAGAGATGAAATCTTTTCCTTTCACATATTTCTCATGGAACAGATTAATCCACAACTTCTTCTCTTTTAAGGCAACACTCCAGGAGAGTTTAGACACCAGGGCTAAGTTCTGGTCTCTCATCTTCCTGAAACCCAAACCACCTTCAAATTTAGGCAAACACAGCTTATCCCAACTTATCAGGGGAAGAATATTCTGATTACTGTTTTCACCCCACCAGAATCTCATCAATAAAGTATCAATTTTGCTGGTAATGCTAACAGGAAGGATAAAGTTTGCCATCTGGTAATTAGGTAATGCTTGGGCCACAGCTTCAATCAGAACAAGTCTTCCTGCTTGAGGGAGGATTTTGCTTTTCCATCCTGCAAAAGAAGATCTAAGTTTAGTAATGAGGTGATCAAAAGCTTCTTTTTTCCTTCTTGGCTTACAAAAGTGGATGCCAAGGTGGAGATTCTTATGATTGCATTCATTGAACCCAAGATCCACCAAAATAAAATGTTTAGAAGCCATATCAGAATTAGAACTAAAATGAACAGAAGATTTGCTTCTATTAGGAATTTGGCTCCCCCAGGACTCAAAAATGTCAAGACATCTGTTTATAGCTTGAACATCAGAAGATCTGTTTTTGCAAAAGATAGTGATATCATCTGCATAGAACAAATGTGAGATAGGTAAGCTATTTCTGGTGAGTTTGATTCCATTGAGAGCACCATTTGCTTCTTCTCTGAACAGAAACCTGGACAAAAGCTCAGCATAAAAAATGAAGAGGTAAGGAGATATAGCGTCTCCTTGCCTAATGCCTCTAGTAGGAGTAAAAAAACCATAAGGAGCACCATCAATAAGAACAGAGAAACTAGAAGTCTCAAGGCATTTAGAAATCCAAGAGCAGAACAGATCACAACACCCAATATTCTTGAGGATACACAAAAGGAGCTTCCACTCTACTCTATCATAAGCTTTTGAGAGATCTACTTTAACTGCCATGAACCTATTCTCACCTTTTTTAGTATTCAAGTAGTGCATCATCTCATGACTTATGATATTGTTTTCATGAATATGTCTACCTTCCACAAAGGCAAATTGCATAGGAGAGATGACTTTGTTCAGAATAAGCTTGATCCTATTAGCCAAAATTTTAGAAACAACTTTATAAACCACATTGCAAAGGCTAATAGGTCTAAAGTTGTCAACATTACAAGGTCAATTAACCTTAGGGATCAACGCAATAAAAGCATGATTGAAGTTGAGAGGGATGTGTTGATTAAGGAAGAAAGCTTGTACAACTTTAATGAGATCACAGCCCACCAAACTCCAAAAAAAATTAAAGAAATGAGCAGAATACCCATCAGAGCCCGGGCTTTTATTAGAGTTGCAACTGAACAAAACACTTTTGATCTCTTTAGGAGAAGGCAAGGTACACAAAGCAGCATTATCAGAATCATCAACATCACAAGGGAACAAATTGTTCAGATCAGAGGGGAAGGGGAGGTTAGAAGAGTCATGATCAGAAGAGAAAAGATTAGAAAAATAATCCACAAAGCATTTACCTATCTCTTCCCATTTGTATTTCTTGTCTCCAAACTGATCTCTAATGAAATGAATATGATTACCTCTAGATTTAATGACAATAGAGAGGTGAAAGAACTTAGAGTTAGCATCTCCTTCTTTTGCCCAACTCTCTTTAGCTCTTTGCTTCCAAAAGTTCTCTTCAAGTTTGAGAAGGAGATCAAGCTCTCTTTGAAGATCAGATAGCACAGATTTGCTATCAGCAGTCAGAACCAAATTTTGAAGTTTGTCAATATCATTAATAATAGTCAATTTCTTAGCCAAGATATTGCCAACAACAGTTTTGTTCCAAGTTCTAAGAGCATAACTAGTAGCTTTGCTTTTAAACATAAACAAATGGAGGGGAGGGGCATGATGGAGGTGAGGGGCATGATTGTTAACAGTCCAACTGTTTTCAACAATAGAGGCACAATCCTCTCTCAAGGTCCACATGTTTTCAAATCTAAAAGGCCTTTTTTTCTTGACAAATGAACTGTCAAAAGCCAAAAGGAGAGGATTATGATCTGATTTGAGAGCAGGTAAATGAGTGACCTGAGAGTAAGGAAACATGGCCATCCATTCAGGATTAGCAATGGCTCTATCAAGACGCATTCTAATATTAGCCATACCTTCTCTTTTGTTATTCCAAGTAAATTTTTTACCTTTAAAACCAATATCAATCAGGCCCAGAATATCAATATCAGCTCCAAAACGATTAATAGAAGAGGATGTAAAAGGCATACCTCCCTGTTTCTCACCTTGATGCAGGATGTCATTGAAGTCTCCAAACAAAATCCAAGGCTCGTTGTGCACAGGTTTCAGTTTACCAATCTCACTCCAAAAAATAGCTTTTTTCTTAGCCTTACAAGGGCTATATATGCCTGTAAAATAGCAAATCGAATCTTGAACAGGGGAGGAAAAAGATGTATGAATAAACCACTTCCAGGATTTAAGAATGGAAACATCATAATCATTAGACCAAGCAATCCCAAGTCCACCAGATAAACCTGTAGGCTCAACAAAGAAGTGATTACATAATCTAGTAGAATTAAGCATATTAATAGTAGCATCAAGTTTTTTGATTTTAGTTGCACTGAAAAAAATAACATCAGGCCTATGCATAGTAATAAGGGAACGAAGCGCCCTCACTGTCGAAGGTTTGGCCGCGCCTTGACAGTTCCACGCTATAATCTGAGGTGGTTTCATTGTTGTACCCCCTCTGGGGCCGTGAGCTTTGGACTTGTGGGAGATTCTTCTTGCAGTTCTTCAATCGTGACTCCAATATTTTTTTCAGCCGTTTTGTTTCTTCTTTTGAAAGTTATAACACTTCTAATAATCGTCGTCTCTTCCACTGTTTGAATCAACTCTTCTTCATTAGTAGTCTGAGATAACTCGTCCTACTTTCCATCTAGCTGTTCTTCCATTCTATATTTCGAACGTAAGTTCATGGCTAACATGTTGTTTGAAAGCATGGAGTTTTCAGCTTCAGTAACAGATTTGGGCCTTTTTTCCATAGTGTCTTCAGCTGGCAAGGCTTTCATTTTGGATCCAGTGGCTTCGAATCTTTGATTTAATCTAAAATGGGAAATAGGCCCACTAGGCCCAGGAAACCGGCGAGGAGTGATAATAGGCCTGTTAACAGGAGAGAGGAATATGGGCTCGAAGTTGGGCTTAAAATTAAAATTTGGGTCCAGGACACTATGGAACAAAATATCCGTTGTGGGAACTGTTGGATCAGTCGACGTAGCAGTGCCTTCCTCTGGGTGGGCCCAAATTTTATTTTCTTCAGTAACGGTAAACTATCCTTTGACTGTGGTCAGCTGATTTCCTACCGTTAATTTATTTTGTGGCTTGGGATCTACCACGTCATCATCACCTTCAACTCGTTCGACTCGCTGACTCAGTTCCTCCATCGGAGGGGGCAATTCCGTGAGCTCCAAAATACTGCTGGACACCAGGAAGTTCATCGGATTTGTGTTCGCAGCAACAGCATCGTCAGACAAGTTCCTATATACCACGTTACCTGGTTTATTATTAGGGATCAAACGATTGTTCTCAATTTTGATCCAAGGTCCGTAAGCCTCCAGCAATTGGGAAGGGGATGGAATAGAGAAGCCTTCTTCAGGTTGGCATTCGGCAGTGTCCAATCAAGCCACAACAGTAACAAAATTCACCCAATCTTTCAAATTTGATATCAACGATGAGAGGGTTTTCCCTGGGCTTAAGATGTGGACTTGATCAACCAGTGGTTTGGTAGTATCCAAATTTATACGGATTCTGATAGACTTGTTCCATTTGTTGTTGTTACCAAGGCTACACGAGATGAATTCTCCCACCGCTTTTCCTATTATTCTGACCATCTTGTCTGTAATGAAGCACACAGGAATGTTGAAGGCGTGGATCCAGAATTCCGTGTGCTTGAGTTGCATTTGAGTGAACGCTTTATCTTCTGGTCATAGATTGATCAACACTTGGTGGCCTCTAAAGTTCAACGGGCCCTTTTCAATAATTTTGTTTGCTTCCACAAGGCTGTTAAGCATGAATCCCAGAGTTTTATCTCCAAGCTTTTTGGTTTTTGGGACGTAGTCGAGTCCCCAAGCAGCAGAAAGGGTGTTTTGGAGTCCTGTGAAGTTTATGGATTTTTTGGAAGTAAGAACTTTGGTAATAATCATGAAAATGGGGTTGGGAGAGAAGAGACAAAAGCAAGGAGGATGGCAAGTGATGGGGAGGACGGCGAAGAAAAAGGGAGAAGACAAAAGGGGGAAGAGTCAAGAGAGACGAGAGAGTTCCTAGAGAGAAGAAAGAGATTGTCAACTATTGACAATCATGGTTAATTGACTATAATTTCTTTGACTAAGAATCTACCATGTGTATAAATTTAAAATCTACAACTATAATTTTCTGATGGAACCATAGCTTATGGATCCCCTCTCGTTAGTTAAATGTTAGAATACCGACACACTACCCCCTTTACATTCATAATTCCATAGCACGGAACAGAATCACAAAACAATTATTTAATTAAGGGATGATGACAGCTAAGTCTCACACATTATTATGCTTGAAGTTGAAGCTTATGGATCCTCATGCCTTGGTTAAATGTTGGAATACCGACAGACGACCCCCTTGACATGCATGCATTTACAATTTCACAGCAAGAAACAAAACCATGTAGTCATATTTCACGACAATGTGAACAATTCTATAGTACTCCAATAACTCTTATCATATAATTGAAATATTCGAGATCGTACTACAATATTTATAAATAGTAAGTGCACGTGAATGGTAGGAAGATGCAAAGCTTAGCTGCCCACATGGGCAACTCATAACTCAAATGCTTTATATCCCAATCATATCGCACATACAACGTACATATTCGGTAGTTACACATGAACAAACCTGTATAAATAGACCACTCATTCTCCTTTGAGAAAAGCATTCAAGCTTATTTCTGCTCTCATCCCTATCTCCAATATATTCTAAACTACTTCTCTAATTTCAAGTGTTTCTCTTGTACAATATTATCATTATGGCCAATACAATGGTACCTGAAAATTTCTTTCTTGATATAAGTTCTTCTGATGATATGAGTGATACGGAGTTTACGAATATTGGCGACTCCCTTCTTACGTCTTTACTTGAGGAGTCACAAGTGATAGGAGGAGATGCTGATAACGAGAGGCTGAGATTTGTGATGGAGTCTCTTGAAGCAGAGATTAACTCGGACGATGATTCGTTCTTTAAGATTAATTCGGAAGGGTACATGGAAGAAAACTATAGATTTTTCAGTAACTTAGATCAATTGGCCGATAGTTGTTGCACTTCACCGGATCATCTGGACTTTGAGTGGATGGACATGGCACATCCTTCTCATATTGATGATATCATGACCGGCTATAATTTCACAGATAATTCAGAACTTTTAGGGGAAAGGGACTATTCACAGGTTTATTTTGAGATGGCAATGGAAGATGTTGAGTGCTATAGTGGTTTATGGCAATAAATTTAGACATCATGAACCTAGCTTGTAATGACTCGAATAGTTGTACATCAACATTTTTATTTTTTAGTTTATGGTCTAAACTTTATGTTCATTATGATCTAACTCTCTCAAGTTTCATATGTGTATATATATATATATATATATATATATATAAATAAAGGAGTCTATTCGTAAAAGGCATTCAAACTTTAAGAGAGTTTCTTTAAGTATTCAGATCTCAAAGGGTCTAGCTGCTTGCAATATACTTCTACATTTTCGCAGTGTTCCAATAACTATTCGAATAGTAAGAGGCGTTTATGTATTAGGTGATTCTCATGCGATAGATGTTGTCACGCCTCAGAAATTTAAATAAGGGATCATAAGTTCATAACCTGATTGGGAGAATCGAACAAAGTAAATAAAAATGAAAAAAAAAATGCATTTTCTGCCTCATAACTTTGCACAAATCCAGAATTTTGCCTCGTTTTCGTTCGAACCGAGAAAAACTCCATTTACTTTCAAGAAATTGAGCAATTTATGCACACCCTCGTCCGAACGGGCTTTCGTATTCAAAACGCATGTCAAATTCCTACATGGCAGCCATGTAGGAATTGACATGTCAAAGTTAGAGGCATATTTTGCAACTCAACTTTAAAAATTTAAATAAGCTCATAATTATTAATATAAGATAATATAATCAATTCTAATATATAAGTAATTAATTTATAAAAAATTTTAAAAAAACTATTTTAATATTTAAGAATCTAATCTTTGAATTAAATTGCTTCTTTTTAAATAGAAAAAGATTATTAACTTTTAATCGCTTTACTTCAAATAATTTTAAGTTTTTTTTTTTAAATAAGAACTAAATCCTTGTTAAAGAACTTGTGAGTTATATTTCTATTTTAAAAGTTATTTTAAAAGTTGGTATCAAAGGAAACAATAGTAATTTTTTACATTTTTCCATATTATAAATTTTAATTAAAGAGAAAGTTGTCTTCTATAATAGACCCACCAATGTCTCAACGACTGTGTAACAAGGAGGGGGTGACGTGATGGTTGTGCCGCCTGAGGTGGGTGATGTGGTGACTTTATCTCAGTATGAGGTGCAGTTGTCGATCACCCTGATGTTTGTGATCCAGAAGTATGTGGGAATCCTCCGAACACTGTTGGAATGCGAGTGTTGGTTCCAGCTCCACCAACGACTACTGGAACTCGATTGTTCGCACCAGCTTCATCAGTTAATGTGCCTATTGTCAACCACACGGGGAAAACTCAACTCTGTGAGTAGCCATGTCCCACCCTCTACCTCTTGATGAACCTCGGACGTCATCCGACGAATTCGGTGTATCTGCCATCTAACAAATAAGTATTTAATTAATTAGAAATACTAAATTATTACATGTACCTACAACTTTACTAACAACTACAATTATATATTTACAAAAATGTCTAGTACTACTTAAACTCTCTAACTTTACTAATTACTGAAAGCTCATTGAATTACATAATATTACCGAAATTGCCTACTTTATTATGTTCCCAAATAATTGGTACAGGAGTTTGTACCGAAAAGCAGTTTTAGGTACGGATTTTTATTCCTTACAAAAAAGTTGTTCCTAATTTATAAAATTCGTATAGTGCGATATCAACAAAAAATGAACGATTTGTTCAATAGTTTATGGAGCAAATCGCACAAAAATAATAGGTTATGGGGCATATCGCATAAATCGATATTAAGGGGCACATTGCAAATGTACCATGGTTGAGAGTTTGCTGCAATTAGCCCAAACAAATTTTTCATCATGAAGTATCCTGGTCCCATCCAAATTATAGCAATATATTTGTGCGCTTTAGGCTTGATACTTGTACTTGTACACCTTAATTAATTATGCTTGTCCAGTCACTAAACAAATTTAAATCCGCAAGATACTTCCTGTCTGGTAATCGAAGCAAGTATTCACAACGAAACCGGATCAACTGGATGCTCTCAACTGATATGTATCTTCTTGTTGAATCATTGATTTGTAAATCATGACTAATTGACTATAATTGCTTTGACTAATCATCAGACTATGTATACAAATTTAAAATCAACAACTATCTTCTGATGGGACCATAGCTAATTATCAGAATTATTACACCATGCCTTATAAGTTCAATGTTTGAACACCGCCACACAAGCCCTTTGACATGCATTCATAATTCATTCATAGCAAGGAACAGATTCATGTAGTCCTATATCACGACAACGTGAACGATTCTCCACTCCAATAACTCTTAACATATAATTTAAATCTTTATAAAATAGTAAAATGCACATGAATGGAAGGAATAGAAAGCTGTCCACATGGGCAACTCTTTGAATCAAATGCTATCCCAATCATATCGCATAAATGCAACAACATATATTATAAATAGACCATTCATTCTCCTTTCGCAAGACATTCAAGCATATTTTCTACTCTCATCCCTAGCTAATTCTACATTCTAAACTTCTTTTCTAACTTAAAGTGTTTCTCACATTACACAATTAATATTATTATTATGGCCAATATTATGGTACCTGAAAACGTCTTTCTCGATATTGGTTCTCCTGATGATCTAAATGACATGGAGTTTGCAAATATTGATGATTCAATTCTTATGTCTTTACTCGAGAACTCTCAATTAGAAGAAGGAGATGATGATGAGAGGTTGAGATTTGTGATGGAGTCTCTTCAAGCAGAGATTAATACAGACGATTATGCAATTTTGAAGATTAATAATTCTGAAGGGTACATGGTGGAAGACTATACATCATTCTCTAATAATTTAGAGCAATTAGACGGCCATCTAGACTTTGAGTGGATGGACATGGCGCAAAATTGTTGTCATGTTGATCACATGACTGGCTATTCTATGAGTTCATTCATAGATAATTTTGAATTTTTAGGGGAAAGGGATTATTCTGAGGTTTGTTATAGTGAGATGGCAATGGAAGATGTAGAATATAGTGGTTTATGGCAATAGATTTAGACATCATGAACCTTGTAATGACACAAATAAATTAATTGTACATCTCAGACGTAATTTTTTAATATTTTATGGTCTAAACTTTATGTTCATTTTGGATCTGCTAATGAAATATATATTAATGATAATTTATGCTAGGAACTATGTATTGCGTTTTTTTTTTTTTTGAAGTTTCGTCTAATAATTGTAAAGCGAATAACTACAAACATATATATGTTCAAATCTCATAAGGATAATATTTTTAACTTTTCGAGAGATGTTCTAATAATTATTCAAATTGTGAGGGAGGGTTATGTAATCTGACAAAACCTCATCGAGTATATTACGATTGGCATAAACCATCATAGACACTCGTATGTGAACTTCTATCATAGAGTCCAGATCTCTAACAACGTCCCTTTATTCAAGGAGAATTTTAGAAATGATAATTTATATCGAAATGATATTGGTTTTGTAACCATAATGTAAGAAGATATGATAGCCGTTCTTTATTAGAACAAGTTTTCATTTTTATTCTTTTGTCCATAATAAATTTTAAAGGGCTGTGCTTATCTCACAGATAGGCTGTGAGAATTATTCTTACAGCCGGTATATACAAATTAATTAGCTCTCACCATAATTTGGGTTTAATTTGGCTGTTATTATTAATGATTTCAAAGGCAATTTTATATTTGATAAGATTTCAACGGCTATCCTTTCTATGTTATTTCTACAATTTTAGGTGTTCAGTTTCAATTAGGCCTCTTATAATTTTGAGTTTCCTTCTAATTGCCGCTTAATTATTAAACTCTATTAAAGAGCCCCAATATTTAAAAAATGAAACAGAGATAAAGTAAATCTCAAATTCTCAATCAAGTCCTCAGAGAATTGACGAAATCCCTTAAAGTTGCAGCCAAAGAAGAAAAATACAGTTCTTTTTTTTATATTCTAGTTTTTAATGTTTGGATATTAGTTTTTTCTCTTTTAAGTTTTAGAATTTTTAGATTTAATGATGATGATTTATTTTAAAAAATAAAGAAAACAAATTAATGATGAAAATGATGTTCAGGGACTGCTAATTTTAATTTTTAGATTTCTACAACTTTGCAACTTATGTTCAAGGAATGTCATATTAGATTTTTAGATTTCTACAAACTATGCAACTTATGTTCAGGGATTTTGTTTTTGTATATACATCTTTCTTTCTTTTTCGAAAATATGTAGGAGTATTTTTAAATGAACAAGAATGAAAAGAGAAGATGCATGAAATCTTCATATATGTCACCAAATACTATTACAGCCACACCAAAAAGTTGGGACTAAAATGCTATTATGAGAAAAATTGGGCTATTTTTAATTCCTAAATAAGTTCCAAAAACCGGCTGTTCCAGTTGCCCATTATTGGATGAAATTTGGAGCCGCTTATATCAGTCTGTAAGCTTACAGACTGTAAAGTCTGTAAGCTTACAGACTGTAAGCAAAGCATTTTCCAATTTTAAACTAGTATTTATACGACTTTTCATGATTAGTTTCGAACTTTAGAGTTTAGATCATCAAACGATTGGACAAACTGAACAAACATCCCCACTTTTCAACTCTAGCATCAAAGTTCAAAGCCTTCATTTCAAACAAGTCATTCCTTTGGGGGTTGTGTAAATATTAAGGCCCAATAATTTAAAGCAGCTTTGTGGGCTTCTTCTTCTGCAGCCCACTTCCTCCAACATAATTGACTGAATCTACGCCTATAATGCTTCGAAAATCTTTGATATACTGCAGTGGTGGAAGCAAAAAAAGCAAGTATACCCAACAATAGCTCAAGCAAGTATATTCAACGATAGCTCATATTATTATTGATGTATTAACTCTTCAGATGTCTACAAAAGCATAAGAGTCTTCTTTTAGTGCAAGAAAACTTGTGATTTCGGACATGAGGAATCGATTATATCCAAAAACCATTAACGTTTGCATGATTTTGAAAGACCAGTTCGATATTGTGAAAGGCGTTGATGCCCGTCTGGAATATACTTGCTTATGACTATGAAGAAATAGTCAAGGCCATGGTATCTAATTTTAAAGATGATTTGAGTGATTTTTTTTCTTTTAAGATTTTCTTTTCTGCCTTAGTTTGAACAACTTTTTTGAATTTCGCCTCGTTTGTCTTCTTTTGAACATTTTTTTCTTTTTTTAAGACCAAAACTCTTTTACGTCCTATTTGAATAAAAAGTTTCAAGTTTACTTTTTATGTTTTTTTCTTCAACTTTACATTATACAATTAAGTAGTTAGTATAATTGAATTTTCTACTGATTTTAACTTACATGGATCTCTATGTCTAATCATTACAAATATAGCACGGTTAATGAAAAATTATAATTTGTTGAATTCTTTTGTATTGCATGTTGATTTTTCTAAAAGGGTCCATATTGGGCTTGGGCCGGGCCTGGACCACATTACTGCAGAATCAGCCGCCCCATCCAGCCCGGCATGATTTGGCTCACCTGTGGCCCGGTTATTTGTGGACCGGGCCAAGGCGGACTCTAGCAGGCCCAGAACGGCCCACAAAGCATCTCGGGATCGGCTAAGGTAGGTTAGAGATCTGCAATGACACCCTTACTATTCCAATACCCTCTCTGCAATCACCATTTCAAGTCATTATTGAGCACTTGACCCTTGGTATGTAAATGCATATATTAAGCTTCTTGGAGACTAACAATTGAGTATCAAACCGTATATCCTACACCACCAAAAAAAAAAAAAATTTATTGTATTACATCATTCTATATCTTAGAGACGTGGGATATTATATGCATGCATGAAAAAACTATAATATCAAAAGAATATGTCATTATGTATATGTATCCAACTAAACGTGACAAATTTTACGTCTTACGCAGTGTGATAGAATTGAGGGTAACTCGAAGATGGAGGACGTCTTATAGTCTTAGTTTCAATTACTCATCATGGTATAAAGGGAAATATATATTTGAATCTTTGGATATTATCGCCAAGATAACCCCTGTGCCTAATTGGAGCTTGAAGTGTATTATTTTTTAATAGAAGATATTGAGCATGTTGGCTCAAATAAAAAACTTCAATTTTGTATTTAGAGCTAACAATTTTGCAGCTCATGGTATGGCATGTGTGGGCACACGACCATAAAAGACCGGATAAGTCGATCTCTTTTGAGTTGCCTATAAATATTTTTTGTAACGAGAATATCCTCGCAGCTCGCTTTTATTAATCCTAAAAAAGAAAAATAAACCCAAAAATTATGTTGAAAAGAATAATTAGAAGCTGTGTTAAACGCAAATGTTAGCTCGACACTCCACCTAACTTTTGTCACCTTTTTTTTTCTCATATTCTTAGAGGGCAAGAAAGAAGATTAATTTGTTCAAAAGAGTGTACCCACTTTCCCTTCTTTTGACAAGTTCTACATATATTTCAGTCTACATTTTCACAATCTTTATTGTTTAAAGAAGGCAATGATTTGAGCTTCACGAGCTTTTGCACATAAAGTTGATGACCCACCCAGCACTCACTATAGTAAGTAAACATATATATATACATCATGAACGTGCCGTCCCGTGATTGCTTTTTCTTTTACATTAAGAAAAAAAGTTGATTTGGATTACTGAGGAAAAGGAGATTAAAAGCCTTTTACCAGATGTTGATGATCAGTAATATTATGGAAATTAATTAATACATTTAATATGATGGAAGCCAACTTATAAACCACATTAATACAAGCATATTAGATGCAAAAAGCGAGTTCTTTACAGCAAGCAATAAAAGTAGCTTTATGATATAATTTATTACTTTTAGCAGAATGTAAGATCTGAGATTTACAATAAGTAGAGACTTTACTACAAATCATGACTCTATCGCAAGACAATTGAACATTAATCTCCACAAAAATAGAACAGATTACAATAATAAAAAACTTGTGTTAAGCCAGTTAGGTGTAATGTCTTGAAAAAAAAAAAAACTAGCAAATAGTATTTTCGTAATTCTAAAGAGAAACTCGCTCTTTCTTACGTAAATTTAATTCTCATTTGCTTTTGTAAAGACGAGAATATAATGAAGTTTTTTAACTAGTAAATAGTATTTCACTTTTTTTCCTAGGGAGAGAATATATAAGATGGAGTTATTAGTAAAAGTTCCTCGAATATATATAATGAAGTTTTTTAACTTTTCTTCTAAAAATCATTGTCATCTTCAGAAGCATTATTACAGAAAATGTGATTTTTTGCCTCCTGTTAAAGAACGTATACTGCCTTTTTTTTTTTTTTTTTGCATGAGAATTGATTGCCTCTAGTGTATAACACATGGGTTGATGCAAAATCCCAAATAAAATCATATTAGGGCGTTGATGATGTTAATCATCCTTTTTAAATGTCCGATATATCTAAATAGATCGTTAGAGATTCCTAACCAAGGCATTAGATTTCAATTTACTCTTTGGCCTAAGCTGGAATGCCATAATACTTTTTCTTCACATCTAAAAGCTTAAGTTTCGTCATGAGCATCTGATTTTATGTTACCAACATAAAAGGCTGAATAACTGAGAATATTGTCAAAATCCAAAACCTTTGCAGTTTCTATAGTCAATTGCAAAGGTCAAGATTTATTAAAATTAAGTTGATCATTTCTTGTTCAGTCAAAAATCGAAGTCAGTGCCTTAACCTGGTGAACAATGTCCAGGCGCCAATTATATTTTGCCCTTTTTGGCTTCACACGCTTTTCATATTAAACATTCTACTTTTTCCCTTTCGTCTTCCACTTCACCAACGTTATATTTATGTAGTTCCTTATGTCAGCTAGCTGACGATTCAAGAACTCACAAAAAAAAAAAAAAAAAAAAAAAATAGTTGATTTTACGTATTTTACACGTGAATTAACAGAACTAGTTCAATAATAGCAGAAGATTTTTGATCACTTAAAACGCTTAAAGGCAATCCTAGCTACAAAGGAAAATGTATATATTTTTTGATAGAAAAGATCATGTGCCAACCATACATTTGTGAATAGCGGAAATTAGTTAAATAGTAAATACCCTTGGTTAATATGGAGAATTATTTTATGCAACCGTTGCATGATAAAGTGATATATTTAAATCAGTTATTGATATTGACATACATCGATTGGAATGAGCGTATGAGAAACTTAGTGTCTACAATTTGAAGAAAACATTGTCATCAAGATTGTTGTTTACCGCGCCTTTTTTTGTGTGTCTGTGTAGTAATTTTGTACCATATGATTCATGTAGAGTTTCGCATAAAATGTTTTGTAGTTTGTCACAACTTATTTTTATGTCAAAAAAGAAAGAAAAAAAAACTTTGTTCTGATTATAAAGCTATATATACTTTTTCCATGTTTACTTAGAAATATTGAAAGGCCTCTACTTAACTTCGGTATTAAAACAAGAGCTATATTCTTTTTGTCAACTGTTTGTTGACAGATTTTTTTTTGAATTTTATTGAATTTTATAATATATATATATATATATATATATATATATATATATATATATATATATATATATATATATAGGATAAGGGTGTAAAGTCCTTTCAGGCCTAAAAATTCAAACATGCTTTCAATTTTGTGCAAGTAAACTACAATCTCATTAAAAAATAAAGTACTTCAAAGTGAATTGCCAAACTAACACTCTTAAGAAAAGTAATTGCCAAACTAACACTATCGAAAAACTAATTCCCATAATATTACTCTTGAATTAAAAGATACCCATTCTACCCTTCTTATTTTGTCAAATAATTAAAGAAAGTCTGGTAATATAAACTAATTTCATAGAACAGAATAAAAGAATTACTCGGCGTCACTGAAAATGAACCACATGATTCAGTAATTCAAAATGCAAAGAATCAAAAGGAACTCAAGAACTATTGCCTTACCAAAAGGAAACGAATCAAGGGATACGAAGTGGATCAAACGAATCCCGGCGGTGGGGTTGGAGGAGGGATCCGAAATGGGAGGAAGATGAGTAATTTATTATTATTTTTTAAATTTAATAATATTCTTCAAATTGAAAAAACTTTCTCTTTCTCATAAATATTTCACAAAAGTGTTATTTTCAAAATAAAAAAAAAGTAAATGTGCTCTTTCAAAAATTTGAAACACGTATGTGGTTTTAATTTTTTTCTTTAGTTTAAAAGTACAAATATACTTCATGATCTTTTTTATAAGTGTTGAGAAATTTATTTTTAAAGTTCTGGACAGATTTTCTTTTTGAAGTTGATTAGTGAAGTATGATATGAGATACTTTTTGAACATAAAACTAATATTTTCATTTTAAAATTATTAAAAAATTTAATCATTTTTTGCTGTAGATTGCCGTTTGTTTTTTTGCATATACAGATGAACAACATATTGGTATTTTGCTGACTATTCGACAAAATAATAAGGGTAGGATAGGCATCTTTTGTTTGAGAGTGATACTTTGGGAATTATTTTTTCAATAGTGTTAATTTGACAATTACTTTTTTGAAGAGTGTTAGTTATGCCATATAAAGTAATGGTTAAATGGATCAAGTATCTTCTGTATATTGCTCATTTGCAACTTCCCTTCTAATTCAAAAAATATTACAATTTGTCACCCTACATATTGAAAAATGTGTGAGCGACCTTCAAAGTTAAATTCGATGGACAATACTGCAGAAATGTGATCAAATTGAACGACTGATCAACAACTTTTCGAGGCAAATCGTAATTTTTTTGAAACATTGAATGGGAAATTGTAATTCTTTTTAGATTATTAGACAAGTTACAAAATAGGTAACATCGTCTCAAGTCTCTTAAAATAGTGGACTACTCCTTCAAATGAAGTTCATTTCCAACTCCCTCACTTCTCCCTTTTCTCACACACACACACTAAGTCATTGACAGACCAATTTCCCAATTTGATCAAAAAGCAAAAGCGAAAAAGATCACAACCCCATAATCAAAAAAGCACCTCCACCAAAAAGCCAAAAAAGAAAAAAAAAAAAGAACATAGTCTTATTTAAATAAAACAACATAAGATGCATTGCATATACACGCAATATTCCATAATAATATATACACAAACTCTCCCTCACTCCATGCAACCTCACTCTCTCCTCTCAAAATGTCAGAGATTGTAGTTGCAGAACACACAAATGATTATGACAACACAAACACAGCAAGCACAAGCACATCAGCAACAAGAAGAGCTTATACAACTACTAACCAAAGGCCTTTCATCAGATCACTCACTTTGGGACGTGAGCATGTGGCTGAGCCCTTTGACAGTGAGAAACTGCCGGTCACGTTGGTGGCTGAGATTCAAAGATTTCTTCGTGTGGCCAATCAAATTGAAGTCGACGAGCCTCGTGTTGCTTATTTGTGTGAGTTCTTGATTCAACTAGTTTTGAAAAAGAACTAGTCTTTTTGAGTTGTTAGTTAGATTTTGTTAATGGAGTTGCTGTATTTTAGTGTTTTAATTCTACATTCTATGGTGTGTTTAATGTACCCTTTTGATGTTTGTGGTGTAAGGTCTGTTTAAATGCAAAAAACAAAAAAAAAAAAAAAAAAAAAAGAAAAAAAAAGACTCTGTTTTGATTCAACTAATTGAGAAACAATTAGTCTTTTTTAATTGTTAATTAGATTTTTGTTAATGGGGTTGCTGAATTTTGGTGTTCTAATTCTGCATACTATGGTTGTGTTTAATGTACCCTTTTACAGCTAATGATGTTAGGTCTGTTTATATGCACACAAGAAAAAAAGAAAAAAAAAATCCTTTGTTTAGAAAAACAAGATCCTGGTTTGTAAAATATATGTAAATTTCCTTTTGTTCGAAGATACCCTGTGAACAGTCCACTAAGTACTAACTACTGATAGACAAGATTTTAGGACAACGTATGTTCAAAAAACACAAGGAGATTTCACATGTTTATATGAGTTTCTTGATTCAAATAGTTGAAAAAGAACTAGTCTTTTGTAGTTTTTCAGTTGTTGTTTTACATTTTTATTAAAGGGGTTGCTCCATGTTGGTGTTCTGAGCCTACATTAGGTGGTGTGTTTGATGTACCCTTAATCCTCTGTTTAGAAGGACAAGATCCTCATTTGTAAAAAAGTTCCCTTTTGTCTTAAGATACCATGTAAATGGTCAATTAAGTACAGATAGACTAAGGTTTTGGAACAAGGTGTGTTAAAACATAAGGGGATTTCACATGTTTGATCATACTTATGGTCTATAGTTCAAGTATCTTAGTACACAAGGGGATTAAGGATATCCTGATGGTATAAATATATTAGAATTTTGTGCTAATTTAGAGATAAGTTGAGTTCTTTGGCATTTTACTTTGGTATGGCCTTTTTGTTGTTTCTTTGTTGTGTTGTCATTGTTATCCTGGAAGTGATTACTCAAAAAGTTGCTATATGGATACTTTTGTGTGTCACAATCGTTATGATTTTTAAACGATTATGGAAATCGGAAGACGAGTAGTACGGGTTTCTTCTTTTATATCTTTCCAGAATCATACTGTGCTAGTCATGGAGGAAATTGTAGGGTGACAACTAAGATCGTTGATGTGTATGACAGTGAGACTTTTCTTGAATCTTGATTAGAGAATGCAAATTTTAAGTTGTCAACAAAATAAAGTTCATCGAAAACAACATTTCTTATTCAGAACGAGACGGGTTCTCCAACTTTTAAGACTTTTCTTGAGAACATGAGAATCCGATAACTAGAAGTGTTAGATTCTTTCTAGAAAAAAGTCAGTTTAATCTGCTTGTTCTGTTCAGTTTTAAGAACTTCAATTGCTTTACAAAAGCTAGTCCGATGTATGTGAAACATATATGAGCTATGATGCAGATACTAATTAATTGAATTTTCTGGTTAGGCCGCTTTCATGCTTTTGAAGTGGCACATAACTTGGACAGAAACTCAAGTGGTCGAGGGGTTAGACAGTTCAAAACCTCTCTTCTTCAGCGGCTTGAACAGGTAAATCTTTATACTAAATTCTATGGTGTTGATAAAATGAGTAGAATCTCCTTAGTTCATCTTCACCTTAAAATGATGTTGTTCGAGCTCTTTATCCTTTGTAGTTTATACATGATTCCCACTGCTATTCTGAGTTAAAGAAACATGGTGCAGGATTTTTGGAATGAAATACAGTCATGCTTAAAGTTATTCGTTACATAAATTGAGTTAAGAGTCTCAAAACTCGCATTTCAATTTTGATTTCCATTTCACAAACAGAGGATTTCTTCTGCTCTTCTAGGAGATAGAGATGTTATTTACTTATATTGGTTGTTATCTTCATGACTGTAAAATCAAATTCAGCAACATGTATGGGGAAAACAAATGTCGTTAAAATAAGTTATTATTGTCCAAGATGCAATCTAAGACGTGCAGTAACTTAATATTCTTCCAATTCTTTTGTGTTAGGATGAAGAAGCTACGATACGGAAAAGGAGGGAAAAGAGTGATATACGTGAGCTAAGGCGTGTGTATCGGCAGTACAAAGACTACATTATCAAACATGGAGGGGATTATACTTTAGAAAATAGGTGAAAATCTGACTCCCCTAGATACCGTATTCCGCTTACAATGGAATATACTATCTAGATATATTTATTCTCGTGTATTGTTCTTATTTATGCGTTTATTCTGACAGAGAGAAAATGATGAAAGCACGTGCCATCGCATCAGTTTTATTTGAAGTACTACATACAGTTACTTCTGCAGCAGGTTCCCAGGTTTTATAAGCGCCTCCCTTTCCCTTTCCCTTTCTCCATTTTTCTACTTTTGATTGCTATGATACTCATTTATTGTTTGCTATGATATACTATGTTGACATATTTTTATTCAATAGGCACTCGCTGACCCTGAGAATGCAAGATCCGAGCTTTTTGTGCCATACAATATTCTCCCTCTAGATCAAGGTGGTGTCCATCACGCAATTATGCAACTTCCTGAGGTATAATTTTCTTTAATAAGTAGGCGCATCCTTCAGAAATTTGTTTAGCTAATTCATTTAATATAGTATCATGAGCATGGATAAGAAATGTTAAGGCAATGAAATGACTCAATGAATTATAGAAGTCTACAGATCAAAGTTGCTGTGGCTGCTGTGCGCAATGTTCGAGGTCTGCCTTTCTTGGATGATTTCAAACGACAAATGCCTTCTATGGATTTGTTGGATTTGCTTCAGTTATGCTTTGGATTTCAGGTGCCTCTTTGTTTCTCTACTTCCCTTCCTTGCAGTGTAATCAATTACTTATATTTGTTTCTGTTAGCTTAATGAGCTCTCACTTAATTTAAGTAAATTGACTTGAAAGTATGATATACAATCCGTAAATGAGCTAATAAACTGATTTTTCTCTGAATTTTATTTATTTCCAGTCCAATTTTCATGAATTCTTTTAACTGGCCTTGTTTGTGAACATTCATTAGAAAGGAAATGTTGCCAACCAGAAGGAGCATTTAATCCTTCTACTTGCCAATACCCATATTCGACAGGCTCAGAAGCAAGCGCCAAAGGTGTGCACCTAATTCTATAACTTAAACAGTGCATACATTTGTGTTTCCTCTTCTACCCTCTCCGATAATTTATTTAATTTTTGAATTTTAGTTAGGAGATGGACCTGTGGATGAACTGATGAAGAAATTTTTTAAAAACTATACTGAATGGTGCAAGTTTTTTGACAGAAAAAGCAATATACGGTGAGAATTTAATTTGCTATTGTTGTTAGAAATGCAACTTTTTATGCTTCTGGAACATGATGTTATTTGGTCACTGCAAAAAACTCTTTTATAATCTGGAACGTGTGTTCTTTACTCTGTACTATGTGCAATATTCTGTAACGTTACTCTTCATGCTAACTTTTATTAACATCACTCCATGTTTAATGTTCTATTCAGGTTGCCATATCTAAAACAGGAAGCCCAACAGTATAAACTGCTATATGTAGCACTTTATTTGTTAATATGGGGAGAAGCTGCAAACTTAAGGCATATGCCAGAATGTCTCTGTTATATTTTCCATCATGTAAGTTGGTTTCTGCTAGTCGTTTCAATTTAACCGGTACTTCACTATTTTTATCATCACACCAGATGTTTAAGAAATAGTCTGCTTATGTAATATCATGGTCCACTATTTACAAGTTACTTCCAACATGTACTCTCTATCAGATGGCAGGCGAATTGCATGGCATGTTGAGCGGTGCAGTGAGTATGATAACTGGAGAAAGAGTCATGCCGGCATATGGAGGAGAACCTGAGGCTTTTCTGAACCGTGTTGTTTCTCCAATATATGAGGTTATTAGCAAGGTACTTTCAAGATTATACTGTATTCGACTTGTTCTTCTCTTTCTTGTATATTTCTAATTCCTCTTCCAAATTACTGAAGGAGGCCATGAAAAACAAAAATGGAACAACTGATCATTCAACGTGGAGGAATTATGACGACTTAAATGAGTTTTTCTGGTTAGATATGAACTTCAAATATAGCCTGAGGAAGAGTTCTATTCCTAGTGACTGATTAATTTTCTACAAGTTTTTTAAATTTACTCATTAAATTTCAGGTCTCCAGATTGCTTTGAGATAGGTTGGCCCATGCGTGAGGACCATGATTTCTTTTGTGTAGACCCTAAAATGGATGGCAAAGTGAAGAAATCTCGAGCATCAACCAAGACTCGTGAAGAAGAGAGAGCTGAAAATAATGAAGATGAAGAAATGGGCGTAAGATGAATCCTGGAACTACATAGTTATAGCATGTATGTTCAAGTAATCTTGATTACTTAACCTGTTAGATTATGGTGATTCCGCAGCTCACAGAAGAGAAAAAGCGAGAGCCAAAGTGGTTAGGGAAGACAAATTTTGCAGAGATCCGTTCGTTTTGGCAGATTTTCAGAAGCTTTGATAGAATGTGGACCTTTCTTATTTTATCCCTTCAGGTACTTTCGAGGGGTACACACCATTTGTGCTTTCTCAAACTTCTCCAAAGCTGAAAACCTTATGTAAATTTCTTTCAGGCAATGATAATTATGGCGACACATGATTTGGAATCACCATTACAAGTGTTGGATGCAACAGTACTAGAGGATATTATGAGCATCTTCATCACATCCGCGGTCCTTAAACTCGTTCAGGGTATGTTGCTGTATGTGTAACATATGCATCCAGAAAGAACATAGATTTGAGGTCACCATAAAGCTCAAATTGCTTTCGTACTAAAAAGACTTCGGATTTGCAGCTATTCTTGACATTGCCTTCACATGGAAAGCTAGATCTATGATGGACTATAATCGTAGGAGAAAAGATGTGCTGAAGTTGATAATTGCGATGCTATGGACGATCGTTCTTCCAATATACTATTCTACTTCTAGAAAGAAATATACATGTTACTCCGGACAAAATGGGAGCTGGCTTGGAGAGTGGTGCTACTCTTCCTACATGGTAGCAGTTGCGATTTACTTGATTAGTAATGGGGTCAATGTGATCCTCTTCTTTGTACCGGCGGTTGGAAAATATATAGAGACCTCCAATACTCGAATATGTACTGTCTTTTCTTGGTGGACACAGGTAATGCTTATGTCGGTTGAAAATAATTTTCTATAAAATTCTACTTTGATGGCTTACAATATATATTCCCAAAATTATGCCAATATATATCAAAATATAAACATCTAGCTCTGATCATTTTACTCCTGAATGTAGTATTTATAAAGAATCACTTTTCTAATCAGGAAATCTAGGTGAAATTTAAATAATTCCATGACTTTATTATTTCCATGCTTTGCTTTTGACATGTGAATCAGTATGGTTCATATTTCTTGTAAGATAAATGAGAATATATTTAAATTTCATAATTTGTCCCAGAGAATGTATATCAGTCTTCCATGACACTTGCAAAATTCATTAATGTTTTGCAGCCTAGGTTATATGTTGGAAGGGGGATGCAGGAGAGCCAAGTATCCGTCTTCAAGTATTTTCAAAAACTTCGATATAATTTGATTGTTTCGTGGTCCATTTAGTCTTTCTTGTCATGTTCTTTCGTGAAAAGGATTTACTTTGTGTTGCTTTAGGTACACAATATTCTGGCTGATGCTATTAATAAGCAAATTGGCGTTCAGCTACACATTTGAGGTGAATATTTGTGCTTCCATTTCTTTTTGTTTGGTGTCGCAAATATGTGGCTTTAGGAAAACTCTTAATTTCAAGGAAAATGACCGCTACTACAAAGAGTATTACACCCTTGATCGTGAAATATCGATTGCTTGTTGAACCCTGTGAATTGCGTGAAAGTAGGATACTAAAAATTCGGGGTTCAAAGAGTTTTAGAAAACGTTCTTGGTGGAAAAAAAATGTGAATGAAAGACCCCACTGAATTGAATTGGGTCGTCCTTTTGGCTAATTTTAACTGGTTCTCCTAACATATTTACATGTCATGACTTTTCAGATCAAGCCACTAATAGGGCCAACTAGACAAATCATGAGGATTGGGGTAAAGAACTATGACTGGCATGAGCTTTTCCCAAAAGGTAGCCTATGTGATCCCTTTATGGAGCTAAAAACTACAAGTTTAGAATGTTGCAGTTTAACTTATAATATATATATATATATATATATATATATATATATATATATATATATATATATATATATATATATATATATATATATATATATATATATCATCTGATATGTGTTTTTCAATTTTAAGTCAGGAGCAATGTCGGTGCCATTGCAGCCATTTGGTCTCCTATTATCCTCGTAAGTGTCTAAAAACATAAGAATGTGTCTCACATTTTGACTATAAGTTTTAGTCCTCCTGAAACTCAACTTATACTATTGATTTTCCTTTTAACTGATTCAGGTATATTTCATGGATGCACAAATATGGTATTCTGTTTACTGTGCCATCTTTGGTGGAGTTTACGGAATCCTACACCATCTCGGTGAAGTAAGACACTCTCTTATCTGTACATTTCTCTATAAGAAGCAGAATGCTGATTCCCTGAAACACTTGGTTTTTTCAAACAGATTCGTACACAAGGAATGTTGAGAAGTAAATTTGACACTTTGCCCTCTGCATTCAACGATTGTCTTGTCCCACCCCAAGTGAAAGATAAAGAAGGAATCACAAAGTGGCTTTGCCCAGAGGGATTACTGAAGGTCTTTGCTCCTATTCTGCGATATACACTGAATATTTTTATCGCTTGTGCTTTTTTCAGCTGTCTTAATCAGTTGAGTTTCAGGTTTTTGAGCACAACAAGGGAGGGGTTGTGAAGTTTGCTCTGGTATGGAACCAAATTATAAGTAGCTTTCGTGAGGAGGACCTGATAAGCAACAGGTTGATTGTGCTTTATCATGTCTTTTATTTTCTTTTTTCTTCGTTTTTTATTATAGTTGTGAAAACTGATACATTATAAGCTTGTATAACTGGAAACAGGGAAATGGATCTGATGAAAATACCCGTCTCATCTGAATTATTTTCTGGCCAAATCCATTGGCCTGTCTTTCTCTTGGCAAATAAGGTATGTTTATTCTTCAAACATCTTTGCTAAATCAACGATGTCACTGCTAAAAGATTCTAAGAGGCCTCCTTTGTTCACAGTTGTCAACAGCTCTTAGCATTGCTAGAGACTTTGTGGGAAAATATAATAATCTCTTGAAAAAGATCAAGAAGGATAACTACATGTACTTGGTCGTAACTGAATGTTATGATTCACTCAAGTACATCTTGGATATTCTGGTGGTGGGTGATCTCGAGAGAAGGTAGAGTGAGATTCTATCTTAAAATCAGTTCCTTATTCTCATTTACAAGGCTATATTTTATTTTTCTTTTTCATATTTTCACCTGAAAGACTATTTTTTCTTTTTTTTTTCAGAATTATATCTGCTGTAGTAGATGAACTCGAGGAAAGCATCGGAAAACCATCGTTGCTCGAGGATCTACGTATGAGTGAATTGCCAGCTTTGCATGCTAAATGTACTGACTTGGTTGAGCTTCTGGTAGTTCCTATGTCCAAGCTTCTAATTTCCACCGTATTTTCTCAGTTTATAACATTCCTGATGCATTTTTCCAATTAAGGTTGAAAATAATGAAGATCATCATGACAAAGTGGTTAAAGCGCTTCAAGATATCTTTGAGCTTGTAACACAAGATATGTTCGTAAATGGTTCCAGGTTGGTATATTTTTATCATTCTCTAAACTAGAGGGTTCAAAGTTTGTCCAGTTATGCTGGCTCTCTATGATTTACCTCTTTGATGGAAAGTGTTCTATTTTTATTTGTTGTGCATAAGAACACTGGATTGGCTTCACATTCACTGGCAACCTGATGGTGCCACAAATGAATTCTTCAGCCAACCGGAACCGGAATTATTTGCTTCAAGGCATTCCATTCATTTCCCATTGCCAGATAGTGGTCCTCTTATGGAGAAGGTACGTTCATTTAACTAGTTGATCTTATAATGAAGAGTTCATTATTTCTTTCTGGAAGAGTTTCTTTCATTTTGAACTCATGCTAAGTGTTGCATTATTAAAAAAAAAAAAAGTGAACAACTACCTTCAGTTGAGCAATGACTTACCGCAATTGTTAATGGCAGGTTAAGCGTTTTCATTTGTTGCTCACCGTCAAGGATAAGGCAATGTATACACCGTCCAATTTAGAAGCTCGAAGAAGGATTTCATTTTTCGCCACTTCTCTCTTTATGAAAATGCCAAAGGCTCCAAAAGTCCGCAGTATGGTATCATTCAGGTGCTTTTTTATTGAATCCTGATATGTCTCATTTGGTTCTCTTTGGGCTACACCTTATCAAGATCCTGTTCATTTTGGTATTGCCTGCTGAAAAATAAAATAAATCAAACATGTTAAGCTCATGGATCCACAAAAAATTGTTGTCATCACCTTGTTGACTTCTTGCATTACAGTGTTTTGACTCCACATTACATGGAAGAAGTTAAATTCTCAAATAAGGAGCTTCATTCAAGCAAACAAGGGGTTTCCATTAGCTTTTACATGCAAAAGATATTTCCAGGTTGTTTGTTTTACAAGATGAGAGAAGTTCTTTTTGGATACAATGACCTTCAAGTCCTCATTTCAACTTGTCCTTTTTATGTTCTCTCAGATGAATGGGAAAATTTTCTGGAGCGCCTCGAAACCGAAAGTCCAAGTGGCTCAAACAATGAAATACATGATGAAGATCTAAGAGATTGGGCTTCTTTTCGAGGGCAGACACTAAGCAGGACCGGTGAGCTTTGGATATATATATATATATATATATATATATATATATATATATATATATATATATAAAATTCTTTTTCCCAGTTTTAAACTTAAGTTTTCATTGAACGTAATATATACTAGAGGTACAAATTTGACTGTTATTTGTTATGTTGCAAACAGTCAGAGGAATGATGTACTACCGCAAGGCCTTAAAATTACAAGCATTTCTTGATATGGCGGAGGATGATGGTTTGTCTTCTTTATGTTTATTCTTCTTTTGAAGAATGAAGAAATGTGAATTTCAGTGAGAAGCTAATTCATATTGTCTCTTACAATGACCAGATATGCTTCAAGGATATGACGCCATTGATAGGGAAAATGATACGTTATCAGCCCAACTTGATGCCTTAGCAGACATGAAATTTACTCATATTGTTTCATGTCAAATATATGGATCCCAAAAGTCCTCTGGAGATCCTCAAGCTCAAGATATACTAGACTTAATGATAAGGTAATTCGTCTGGTCACTGGAAATTTTCCGAGTTCATTACAAACCTTGTGACGTCATTTTATATGTCCATAAATTTCTCAAAGGTACCCTTCCCTGCGTGTTGCTTATGTTGAGGAAAAGGAAGAAATTGTGGCAGGCAGACCTCCGAAAGTATATTCTTCCATCTTAGTCAAAGCCATAAATGGTTTTGACCAGGTAATGACAATTTACGAAGATATATTGAACTGTTTGAGAACTTGAATGAACGTGTTAAAGTATACTAATTTCATGCGGACTACGTTAGACGAGCATATTCATTGGAAAGACCACAAAAATGTTCATTATCTGTGACGGAATGCAGAATTACTGGTTCTGTTCAGCTACTATTAGCTTTCCATTTTCCTGCTCTTCGTTCATTCTATGAGGGCAAAAAGTGAAAGTATCAGGAAACCAATACTTTCAAATGCATGTGTTCCTATATTTGCTTGTACTTTATATGACCACTTTAGGGTGGGATTGTGTCTATTCCAAATCCATTTATTTTTGCATATTGTTTACTGATAACCTTAGACTCTATTTAAATTACCGATTAATGTTTAATTGATATATGGAATTTTAATCAGCAGTAACAAATAATATGCATGGATAATTTGAATATTTGCATGAAGTTCAATGAAGCAAGCATTTTTAATCTTAAAGATCTTAACTTTGTGCAGGAGATCTACCGCATAAAGCTTCCAGGACCGCCAAATATTGGAGAAGGAAAACCTGAGAATCAAAATCATGCAATAATTTTCACGCGCGGTGAAGCTCTTCAAGCAATTGATATGAACCAAGTATTCCCAGATTTTAATTTTTCCTTTTGTATTCTCAAATTAAGTGTTTTTGGGATGGTAACTGGTATTATGAATATAAATGCACTGATTACTCTATGACAGGATAATTATCTTGAAGAAGCTCTGAAGATGAGAAATCTGTTGCAAGAATTTCTGCATCCTCAACGAAGGAAGCCTCCTACTATTATTGGCATGAGAGAGCACATATTCACAGGAAGGTTAGAGCCTAGTAATGTTGATATCATAGTCAGTACTCTGAGGTCTAAATTACGCGCACATCGCGTGAAAATTAATTGACAAAGAGCAAGAAATAGATGTAACTGTACAATTATGAGAAGTGTTTTCGATACTCACTGACTATGTGTATATTTCAGTGTTTCTTCTTTGGCGTGGTTCATGTCCTACCAAGAAACAAGCTTCGTGACAATTGGTCAAAGGCTACTAGCAAATCCACTCAGGTAACTGACTTGTCACTTTTACTTTACAGTACCAAATTTTTTACAGTAGAGGTCAAAATGTTGAGTGTACCTAAAACTCTGTTAGTTTTGATCGACGTTATCGATGTTCTTAGGAGACACTCTCCCATTATTGCACTCTATTTTAACAACTCAAATATTTTATTAAGGATAACTTCATCTACTCTCCTTGAGCTTTTATCTAAGGTTTCTTTAGCTATAGAGATACCCCTGAAACTAAATAGAGGGCTGATCTGGCATATTTTGATCAAACCTTAGGAGGTATCTCATCTTTGTAATTATATAAATCTCCAAAGACTCCATCTGTGATGTTTTTAAATTTTAAGGTACATTTCTGGAATTATTCAGATACTATGCGAGGCAGTAATTAGAACGAATCTCAGGCGCGTAAATGTAATTATCCCTAATATTTATTCACCCTCAATGGGTCACTCATGACATCTTTGTTGCTATTTTGATTTAAATTGCAGGGTTAGATTCCATTATGGACATCCAGATGTATTTGACAGGATATTTCACTTGACTAGAGGTGGCATAAGCAAGGCATCTAAGACAATAAACTTGAGTGAAGATGTATTTGCAGGTAAAGATTATAATCGAAACTGTTATTTTGTACTCTAATAATGAGCCGTCATTTACAAGCTCTGATATGTTGCAGGATACAACACCACACTACGACGAGGATATGTCACGCATCATGAGTACATGCAAGTTGGCAAAGGCCGTGATGTCGGATTGAACCAAATATCGAAATTTGAGGCCAAAGTGGCTAATGGGAACAGTGAGCAAACTATTAGTCGCGATATATACCGTCTTGGACGTCGATTTGACTTCTTCCGAATGCTTTCTTGTTATTACACGACCGTCGGCTTTTATTTTAACAGTCTGGTAACATTACTTGAATTTTAAATATATATAGTATTTTCTCTCTTGAATATTAGAAAAAAATTTAGTAAAATGATTCTACTATTTCCAGCTATTCAAATTATTATATTTTTCATGTGCAATTTATTTACTGATAACTATGTTTGATGAGCAATGTCCAGCTGAGTTCTTCATCTGGACGTCTGCTGATACAATACGTAATATGCTTGTGCCCTGATTTTGCAGATATCCGTCATTGGAATCTACGTGTTCCTCTACGGACAGCTTTACTTAGTTCTTAGCGGTCTCCAAAGAGCACTCCTCATTGAAGCCAAAGTGAAAAATATCAACTCTTTGGAAACTGCCTTGGCCTCTCAATCATTTATCCAACTTGGGCTCCTAACAGGTTTACCAATGGTTGTGGAAATAGGACTTGAAAGAGGATTCCTCAATGCCCTTAAAGATTTTGTTCTCATGCAACTTCAACTGGCTGCTGTTTTCTTTACCTTTTCTTTTGGAACAAAATCTCATCACTTCGGGCGAACGATTCTTCATGGGGGAGCCAAATATATTCCCACTGGGCGTAAGGTTGTAGTTTTCCATTCCAGCTTCACGGAGACCTACAGATTATATTCAAGAAGTCACTTTGTGAAAGGATTCGAGATTCTGCTCTTGCTGATTGTTTATGATTTATTTAGACGTTCCTATCAGAGCAGCGTTGCATATGTGTTGATAACATATGCGATTTGGTTTATGTCGATGACTTGGCTTTTTGCGCCGTTTTTATTTAATCCTTCTGGATTCAACTGGGGAAAGATAATGGATGACTGGACGGATTGGAACAAATGGATTAAGCAGCAAGGTGGAATAGGAATTCAACAAGAAAAAAGTTGGGAGTCGTGGTGGAACGAGGAACAAGCTCATCTCCGTCACTCTGGGATCTCTTCGCGAATAATTGAGTTGCTTCTTTCAATGAGATTCTTTGTTTACCAATACGGTTTGGTCTATCACCTTGACATTTCCGGCAAAACTAAAAGCGTCTTTGTTTATGTGCTTTCTTGGGTTGTTATAGTCGTCATCGCCCTCCTACTCAAGGTAAAATCCCGGTCATGCTTCTTTTGTTTTAGTCGTGTTTACTGAAAGGGATAATTATTCTTATACCTAGTGATATTTGAGCTAATCATAGAAACCTCTCTCTTGAAGTTTGATGTAGCTACAAAGGCAACCCCTGAAAAACAAAAAGAAAAAAGCTTTTAGAAGTATATCCTCCTAAGGTTTGAATAGCACAAAGCACACAGCCTGAAGTTTGAGAAATAGTTCAAATAGGTTCCTATACGTAATATTTTTTTGAGTTTCGAGGGCTGTTACCTCATGAGAGGTTTTTATACTTAGACCAAAACTTTGTGCGAAAACAATTCTAGTTGGAATGTTGCTCAATATTGGATCTTATTGCTGCTTTTGTAATAAACTGCTTTTCTTTTACAGGTGATAAATCTAGGGAAGATATTTCTCAGTGCTAATCATCAGCTGGCATTCAGGCTATTCAAAGCCTTCATCTTTATTGGCGTCGTTGCCACGATAATAACTCTATCAAACATCTGCCATCTATCCGTGAGAGATCTTATCGTTTGCTGTCTGGCGTTTTTGCCAACTGGTTGGGGCTTGATATCGGTTAGTCCAACTTAACAAACACTCCTTTTTTAAATCAAAGTTGTTATATTCATTACAAACTATAGATATTAAATTTTAGCTACTCAAACGACATTGGTCAGGTTGCGCAAACTCTTAGGCCAAAGATCGAGAGTACAGGTGTATGGCATTTCATTCGCGTCTTTGCTCAGGCTTATGACTATGGGATGGGTGTGGTCCTTTTTGCGCCCATAGCCATACTAGCGTGGCTGCCTATAATTTCGGCTTTTCAAACTCGGTTCTTGTTCAACGAGGCGTACAGCAGAAGGTTACAAATTCAACCAATTCTTGCTGGGAAAAAGAAACATGGATGACGATTCTGATGCAATCCACTTTGTAGTACTGTTCTTACCTTTTTCGCACATATGCAAGAAAATGTGATATTTTTGTACAGAGAAACACAGAACAGATACAACAGTATACTGTATATATATTCTTCTTACATTGAACAGATTATTAGTTGAAACTTGAAATCTTTGATCCTTCCCACATATATATACTGACTAAGAGCAGTATTGAAATTGGTTAAGTTCAAAACCAGCAATTTTAGTGGGTTCATTTGGATTCAGGCATACTTAAACTGTGAACTACTAATTAGTTTGTAATCTGTATGAATACTTCAATAATCGTCTTATGCCGTGTTCAATAACCCTGATATATACTTTGAGTTAAACTGTGAACTACTAATTAGTCGCAAATATGAATATAGATCTGACACAGTCCTGATATATATATGATATGGCACGTTGTCTATCTATACGAAAGAAAAAAAATAACAATCAAATATAGTACTGAACATGATTGAAGAACGTGTGCAGCATCCATTTAGGATATGGTTGAACAACTTTGTTGACACTTAATTTTTGTGTCTATTAAAATAAGGGGCATATGCTAATAATTGGAAATTGATTTTACTATATTAAATTTCAAATGGAAATAGTTCAATTAATTATCTTTAATATATTTTTTATCAGCCAACTAAAGGATGACTAATGTCAAAGGAAGGTGTTCAACCCAATTAAATTAAGTTCAAGTATTTGGCCAATTAAATTAAGACACATGGTAAAGATGTTGTGTTTTCATTGTTTTCAAAACCGGACCGGCCGGTCCATCCGGTTGAACCGGTGTCCGTTGCCTTGTCCGGTCCGGTTTGCCCTATAGAACCGGTCTGTTAGCGAACCGGTCAGACCCGCTTAAATCCGGTCAAGAACCGGTTAATTTGATGAACCGGTCCACTGGTCGAACCGGTTTTTTACATTTTAAGTTAAAATTTAAATTTTTTGTAAGGGAGAGGAATTGAACGCTTGACCTCATAACATAATTTCAATGCCCTAACCAACTAAGCTACACAACCTTTGGTATTGTATGTACATATTAATACATAAATACATAATTAAAGTGTGCTTTTGTTATATTATAGAATAATTCTACTTTTTTTATTTTTAATTTTATTATAAAATAACATATATATAACTCTTTTTTATAAAAATGCGATTTTAGTTGTTTTATTTTTTCCTAAATATTAGCTTTTAAGGTTATTTTTTAGTGTTTTTAAAAACTTTACAAATTATAATTATGCATATCTTTTTTAATTTATTTTAATCGTACTTTAGATACAATTCTCTCTTTGACTTGTAATTTCGACTTTTTTTAAGTTGTATACTACACATGTGTTTATAGAAAAATTATTAATTCTATTATTCTCAATTGAATTCTTTCATTTAAAAATCAAACTCAACTAAATAAAGTATGTATATTCTTTTATTTCATAATAGAACACTAAATAATAAATATATATATATATATATATATATATATATATATATATATATATATATATATATATTGGTCATACCGGTTGAACCAGTGGTTAAACCGGTTAAACCAATAAAACCAGTAACCAGTAAGGTCACCGGTTCTACGACCGGTCCGGTTCTGAAAACACTGTGTGTTTTGATCAATTAAATGCTTCTTGATAAACATAAGTTAATTGAATTTTGATTTCTAACCGCTGAAGAACTAATTTTATGTCAGCACCTCAGGAGTTGATTTTATCAAGACTCCACTTCAACATCTATTAATAGAGGTTAACTCTCACAGAAAAATCACAACACACAGATATTATTAAAGTATCAAGGATATTCATGAAGATAACAAGCTCTTGAAATTATCTCTCAAATTCATCATCTTCAAGGCGTTTCTCCACAAACATTACAGTCGTTCTTCACGAATATTTTATAGAAAAGCTCTATTTGTTCAACATCAAGCTGCAAAGTCGTTAAAAATCTAATTTTGAAGATTGTGACTCTGTTGAATAAGATTGAACATATTGAACATCAATATATTCTACATACTCAAAAAGTTCAAGATGAACATCATAGTGTTCGTCGCGAACTTCAAGTCAAGTCTAAATTTAGTTCAAGATCAAGCCCAAAAACCCTTAGATTAATGTTAAATCAAGTCAAACTCTCTCTCTTATTTAAGATTAAGCTGCGAACACTTTGGGTTAGTATTTTCTAAAGATAGAGATTCCTTAAGAAGATTGAGATTCAAAAATTTGAAGAAGTCACAACTAAAGATCAAATTGTTCGTCATGAATATCAAGCAGCCACGAGCACCCAGTGGCGCCCCGTGGTGGTAGTTATGCGGCCGGCGACATAACGGAGTTGATTTTGAGTTATGCTCTCCAACTCCTGATTCATGAAACATGCCCAATTACTCTAAAATTCGTTGCAAAATCGGCAAACATTATCTGAACGTAGTAAAATATAACGAATATATATATATATATATATAACACAAAAAAGAATGATTGATATCCTTGTAAATTACAAGTGGATGGTTTGGCTCATTTGATGTTTTATAATTATATTATATATAAAAGTTTAACATATTCACAAGGTCGGGATAAGATATATATATATATATATATATATATATATATATATATATATATATATATATATATATATATATATATAGGGTACCCGTTAACATGTTTAACATACCTATTAGACCTTTCAAAAATGTTATTTTGTACTTTCTCTTTCTATGAATTTTGTTATATATTTATAGGAAATTTAATGCGAATTTGGCAAGTTGTTGAATTTTCCAAAAGTATTAGCATGAGAATATTTACTTAAGAGTGTTAATTTAGGAATTAATTCTTTATGATCAGTGTTAGTACTTAGGCAATATTAAGTGTTAATTTGAAAATTTACTCCGATAACAATTTAATTAGGAAGAGAAGAATCGCACATATTATATGCAGGATTAATAGTTTGTTAATTAGGTAGAATCTAGGAGTCCTAATGTGGGTGTAACTGTGCTACCGTACAACTTTTTAGATATATATATATATAAATTATAATAAGGGAGCAAGCAGTTAATAAATAGCAAATTGCAATTGAATATGAGCTATCGGGTTAGAAGCCGTGGTATCATTATGGCGGACATTGTAACAATAACAAAATGGACGCTCATGACGGCGTTCATAACATGGGCAGCGGCTGTGGTTACAGTCCCAGCAGATAAGTTGGAAGACCCTAGTGGTGATGGGCGCCATCTGCATACAAGCTCTCGTGTGGTTCATAGCCGTCGAAGCTAAGATGGCGTCTGCCAGGAGGAGGCATCATCATCATCATCGATCCCTATTCTAATTTCACTTGTATCTTCTTTTTTTTTTGGAATTGCACAAATATGTTGTTGTTATCCGTCTTGTGTACTTTTTTCTTTTTATTATTATATTATATGGACACGATATGTTACAAAATAAGTATGCCACAAGAAGTAATTGGGTAATCACACGTGGACATGAGTTACAATTTGTTATTTTCAACTCCATATTTTAGCTTTGGTTTATATAAGTAGTAATTAGACATACAATATATTACCCATTATACCCTGAAAAATATTCATGAAATTACAATTTACCCCACTCATATCACCCCTCCAAACTTAACCCCAAAACCAATTTCAAAAGCCAAATACACACACAACTCTACGAACAAATATAAAGAACAAAAAATCAGCCATCTTCATAAGACAACACAAGCTGGAATATTTATATCCAAAGCCTAGTCAATTTTTATGGTGTACTGGAGCCGCAAACACCCCTTTCTCCTGCAGCCTTCACGCAAAATCGAAGAAAAAACACAGTTAGGGAGAAATAGAAACAAAAAAAGGATATTTTACATGTTGAGAAGCTATATTTACTGGATATATGCTGTAAATATGGGCAAAGAATTTTTCCCCTCAAATTAGGGCTAATGTAATTTTTCCCCTGTAATTCGTATCCAATTCATATTTTATACAGGGGTTTTGTGGTAATTTGATATGTACATAGTTAGCCAATGGAGGGGCAGCAATTTGTTATCTACCAACAAGAGCTCCACGTAGGCTCCAGCTTGGAATGCAAATTACATGTTTGAGTAACTAAAGCCATTAAGACCAGTGTTATTAAAACCGGACCGGCCCGGCCGGTCCGGCCGGCCGAACCGCGACCCGGTGGTCATGCCGGTCCGGAAGCACCCTAAAACCCGGTTTGTTTCTCAGCCGAGCGCGACCGGCGATTTTACCGGTTGGACCGGTTAACCGGACCGGAAAGTGAACCGATCGCACTAAAAAAATTATAAAAAAAAAACCCAAAATACCTTTCTGCCCCCATTATTTCCGGCGGCCCTAGCAAATTAGCCCCTATTACACGCAGCAACAGATATTTTCTTCGAAGAAAAAAAAAACGCACATACAAATTGAAGAAGGAAAAAGAAGAAGAAAGAGAGGAGAGGCTGCCCCGATCGCCTCCCCGCCGCTGCTCTCGCCGCCCCCGATCCGTCAGCTGCCGAGAAATAGAAACTCACCACAATTTCACAATTTCGAATTTTAGAAAATCGTTTGAAATAGTTGAATTTGCTACCAAAACAATAGGGAATCTTTGATTTCAAAAGATTTCATAGTTATCTTGTTAATTGCCATAGTTATGGATAGTTATCTTTTGAAATCTGCTCAAAACAATCTCCCAAATCAATAAACACATAATAATTATGGATATATATTGATTGTTGGATTAATTTAGATTATGCCATAAATTATAGAGTAATTAAAGCTACTAATTGACCAGTTAATCAAGATTCAAGAACTAATTTTAAGAAAGGAACTTAAAATCAATTACAAATTACATCGGTTATGCTATATTTAATGCATATATTTAATTTCCTTTTAAGTATATTAGTGTATATATTTTTATTATTAGTCATTAAGAAATCAGTTATCCCTTACTCCTTTCACTTATTAAACTAAGTCTAACATGTAACAATATGCGCATTACTAATAGATTTTTAAAGTCTTGTTGTGGATTTGAACGTGTTATTTATAATTTAATATTATGATGTGATTATAAAATATGAATTATCATGATGGGTTTTTTTTTTTTTTTTTTTAAATATACCTTCACCGGTTCGAACCAGCGGTTAAACCGGTTAAACCGGTTGAACCTGGAACCGGTAACGTCACCGATTCAATGTCCGGTCCGGTTCTGAAAACACTAATTAAGACCCCAATTATGTATTTAATGGGACTTTATTTGTGAAAACAAACGCGTCCTATATATATAATAATAATTTTCTTGTTATAGTTTGGATAGTTACCTTTATGCCTCCTAATAGTTGTTTAATCTTCTTATTATGAACTACTAATACTTTGTGACCAGTTTGAATAACTAATTTAAACTATTGACATATGACAAATACGAGTCATTCATTATAAGGATTAAAACACTATAATTATTCAATACTAAGAAAAGATTGATGTATATATGAAATAACGAATAATTAATTTTGCACTTAAAAAAAATATCTTAATTATATTTCAATTCATTCTTGGCAAAGTTACCAAAGAACAAAACAGATTATTCCCTAATCGTCTGTGCATTCCAAATGGAAGGGAGTGACCAATGTGAGCTAACTCGTTCGTCTCCCGAAAATCATATCGGACAATGCAAGAGTAGTTAAAACTGTGAAATAAGCTTCTTGCACAAGTCCATGAGACTACTTTGAGGGTGAGTTTTCGGCAAGGATGAGTTAAGGAGATGGACAACCTCCTTGGAATCACAAGAGAGAATGATGTGTTGAAAGCCGTGGCGACGAGCTTCCGATAGACCGTGAAAGACTCCCCAAAGCTCGGCTCTTGATATGCTGCCAACCCCGGAGTTTGCAGAAAATCCAAAGAGTCATTCTCCTCTACAGCTACGGGCAACCCTGCCGCAAGAGATTAAGCCAGGATTATCTAATGCACTACCATCGACATTTACTTTGACGACGCCAATTGGAGGGGATGACCAACAGTGGCTGCGGAGTTTTCCCCGGGTGTTGTAAGGCTTGAACAACACCCAATACCTTTGTATCATCTTTAGCGTGATGATAAATCCAGTGGCTAGCACGATAACCATTCAGATTCAAGTCCTCAAAACACTTTTTTACATATCCAGTGCCAAATTTCCAGCAAGCCGACGAGAAGGAAGTAGCCCAGGAGACTTCTTTACCATTTGAGCAAGACCTGCGAGAAAGATTATCACGGAGCCAATCATCCAGAGAAGAAAAGAAAAATTGATGAATAAGATCAGCAAGGAGTAGATGACACCAGATTTCTCGGCTTGAAGGGCAATCACGGAGCATATGCAACTGAGATTCATCAGAATTACTGCAACGCGGACAAGAGGAGTCTTCAGATAAATGACGTTGAGTACGCCTCTCATTGGTCAGGAGTTTATTACAAAGGACAAGCCACATAAAACTCCGGATACGTTGAACAATATATGTTATTCAAATCACGTCTCTTCCTTTTCAGATGTTTGCAGCTATTTTAAAATGTAATTTACAGCAGTTTATTGAAAATTATAATAGACCAATATATTAGCTTTTGGAGTCTCTAAGCAGAATAAAATACTGATGTTTGAAAGCATTTATATAATAGCACTTGCTAAAGCAAGCATATACTCATATTAATCCTCTACCACGAATAATCGAAGTTCTAAAAGCTTAAGTCTTTAAATGGTCAATGAAACTGAAATGGTCCAAAGTCGCAGATGATGCATCTTCTTACAGTTTCCACATCTTACTTAAACAAAGAGAATGAACAGGGGAGCTAAAAGAAATGACAATTTTAACATCATAATATAGTTTTTATTTGTTAATAATCCCGTCCAAGAACTATCTAAAGCCTATTAGGCGCTCAAAAAGACATAAGAGCACACCTTAAAACATTGCAATCCGGCAACAATATTATTGAATTACTTGCACTTAATAAAAATATCCATGGATCCTAATAAAAATACCAAAGAACTAAAGATAATGTGCCTAAACGTTTTTCGATACGTACCATAAAATTTTTATAATTGGTAGTTAACATGACATAGAGAGTGACACGGAGTTTGGATCGGTATGTACGAGGATGTCCAAGTTTTCGAACTCTGCACTGCAGCAAATAGTCAAAGAGAACGTCAGTGGTGGCTGTGGTGGTGCTGGCGGCAGAAAAGGAGATTGAAGTAAATGAAGCTATACATACTTTAACATGAAATGCTATTTTTTGTCCCCTAATACCTCAATTTGTTCTCTTCGTAAAATTGATGAAGCTACAGAGACCAAAAGCTCGAAAACGATTCGCCAGCTGCTTCTCTTAAACTGATCATAAGTTACGGTAATAGAATGCTTTATCTCTTCATCAGTCCATCAAGTTTGGCAACCTGAGCCTAGATGTATACCAAGTGTGCAGTAAGTTTATAGTTTAGTTAGACTAAAAAAAAAGCATTCAAATTCATCACTAGCTAGTGCATAAAATGCGTGACGAGACAGAAAAAGGGATAATTATGTTTACACCTCTTCAGGGTTGGTCTAATTGTAGAATCATCCTTAAACTATCTGGATAATTACATAACACCTTTCAAAACGTGAAAAAAAACATAAAACTAGACACTCCTCAGGTTCAAATAGTCATAGACAGACACTCCCTTAAATTTGAAAAACATTACTAATTAGAACTCAAGGGAAGGGGATGCCTCAATAATTAGACCAAACTTCAGAAATTGTAGGTACAACTATCCTACCGAAAACAGAGAATTCAGAACAAAATAAGATGTATTGAGAGAAAATTACCAAAACTGTATACCCTAAGGCTGCTTTATTGCCATATCTCTGGTGAGATCTTCCTACATTTGCACAATACATTTTCCAACATATTTAACAGCAAAATATCTCTGAAAATGCACTGATTTCTGGTGACGACAGAACTTCATAAGACTTGCAGGGTATTGCGTTTTCCTTCTGAAAGTCCCCTCCCGCAGGTGATGCAGCAGACGGCTCATCTTTGAAACAATTCCAGCTTGACATAAAGCATAAGCTTTGATTAATTACACAAGCCAAATTCACGATGAAGAAAGTTCGTCAAGTGATGGCTTTTTGGCGGATATAACTCCTTATCGCATCTAACATCAATCTGTCGTCATCTCTGATGAGCTCTTGTTCCAGGAAACTTAAGGCCATGCTTCAGACCATTCAGGAAGAGAAAAAAGCAGCAACTTGTGAGCACCAAACTGCAGAAAAGTTTCCATTGGATACTAAATTCTTAAAAATATTTCAAAATTCTGTCAATTGTTGTAATTTCTTAATTTGGTAGCCAGTCAATTTCAGTGCAATCCAACAGTGTCGTTTCGTTCAGAATTATCAACAACATAGTTCTGAGTGATTTTAAATGAAATTTATCTCCTAAAAGTAGCAACTTCATGCCTCTTAAACCTTTTGGATAACCTCATTTGCTCTTCATCACATGGAGCTGCTGCATTATCTGGTTCAAGTTGTACAAAATATGCAAGATGAAGACGCATGTGCATTAGACGCAAGATGAAGACGCATGTACAAAGTATGGCAATGACTTTTATGGCTTAATCAAGTAAGCCAGCCAGCTCTACCAAGAAGATTGACCATGCGAGCTAGCATAATGGTAAGGACCTGGTTCAACCTTAAGAAAAGTAGTCATATATCAGAAATACTTCCATGATTATTCTTCTATGACAGGATAATTATCTTGAGGAAGCTCTGAAGATGAGAAATCTGTTACAAGAATTTCTGCATCCTCAACGAAGGAAGCCTCCTACTATAATTGGCATGAGAGAGCACATATTCACTGGACGGTTAGAGCCTAGTAATGTTGATATCATAATCACTACTCTGATTATGTGAGCTGACAAGAGAGTCCCGTAAGCGATCAGGAGGTGGGGTAAGAATACGAAAACTGAGGGGCCTCGGTACCCAGCGATCACGCCAAATACAGATTGTTCTTCCATTGCCGATGCGCCATCGTAGCCCTTCTCTAAGCACACTTCGTGAATTCCAGATACATCGCCAAGTATAAGACGCCGAGCTATCACATTTAGCTTCAGAAAAATCTGAATTGTTGAAGTATCTCTCCCGCACGAATAAAACCTGTAAGAGCCTCAAACTAATGGGACAGAACTGGGAAATAAGTTGGGGATTATTAACTTTTGGAATAAGTACAATGTGAGTGAGAGTGTAGTTAATGTTAGACGGCATAAAAGTGTGATGATGATTTAAAAAAGAGAGAACACAAGTCACCATATACATCATTTTTAATAATAAAAAGGCCAAAAGTGTTGATAAAAAAACACAACAGGAAGTCCGTCTGGACCAGGGGATTTGAATGGAAACATGGAATCAAGGGAGTTTTTTTACCTCAATTTCTTGATACGGCTGAAGGAGTGCCTGATTCACAAAATCATGTTGGTTGCACAAAATCATAATAATGCCTAATGTTATATTGACAAAATATCAAAATAAAATAACACACCATTTTATAAACAAATTATGGGAGAAACTTATAAAGCTTATTGAAATTCACAATCTCATACAGTAATTAATAAATGTAGATTTAAAAAATATTAAGTAATTATTGAAATAAAGCTACAAAATCTGAAACATTAATTACTAAAATAGTTGCATTGCTAACATCATCTTCAACATCCTTAAAAATTCAAGTACCCAAATTTCTAAACGTACAATCCGATTTCTCTCAGCACATCAATCATCCATACGTATGGGTCAACTTCTTCATACAACAAAATATTGTACAACAATTTTAGTACTTCTTTATAATGCTTGTAATAATGTATTGCACATTGATCATTTAAAAATGGGTAAAATGCATCAAACTCCGCAACCTATACCCTTTTTACAAGTTGCCACCTAACTTTTATTTTTTTTGCAACTAACCCCCCAACCTATTGAAAAATGTGCGAACTGCCCCCTGAAGCCAAATCCAACCGTTGGATTTGACCACGTTTCTACATTTCAAACCGTTGGATTTGGCTTCAGGGGGAACTTCGCATATTTTTCAATAGGTTGTGGGGTTAGTTGCAAAAAAATAATATGTTAGATGACAACTTGTCAAAGAGGGTAAATGTTGAGGGTTTAATGGGATTACCCTTTAAAAATACTAGATCTATTATTACGTATTGCATAAAGTATTGGCTATGTGATCCCCGATAGTGTGTCCAATAAGCTTGTGTTATCTCCAAGATCTAACCAAATGCTCATTCGCATTACTACTACTTGTATATAAAATTTCTATATATGACCATGTCCTAGTTGTCGTCCACCAAATTCTTCAATTGGATGTGTGCTATGTAATACTTCTTTACATGGATCCATGCTATAAAGTGCTTCAACAGTAATATTTTACATGGTCCTACAAGACTTTTCAAGCACATTTCATCCCCAATCTAAATAAAAAAATGTAAAGCAAGCACATGTCATCAAGCTAAAAGACTATCATTATTTCTTAAAGCATCGAACATTTCAATAGTTTTATAAAAAGTAGGAAGTTCTCTTAATAGAAAAGTATTCGTGCTATCAATACTATCTACAAGTATTTCTCTAAGTAGCCCAATGAGCAATCCATTCCACTCAACTTGCTTCTTGTAGAATTGGAGAAAGATCACATGGGCCCATAAGAAAGGAAACAAAACTATACGTAGTAAAATATATATATAAAAAAAAAGGAAAGTAACAATATTATAGTTTTACCTTGAAAAATAAACTACCTATGTAGGATCATCAAACATATTTCTATATTCCGACACAGACACAACTTGAAACTTTAACTAGTTGAGTTCATTTCTCATTTCATTAATTTTTTCTCGCAAAACTTAATAAATGGGTTTTAGTTTGCTCCACGACTTGATAATGTCATTGAAAATGAGGGAAGGACTCCAACCCCAAACATACTAACTGTTTCATTCTTTTTTCTTGGGCCATGACTTGTGTGTGTATGAGTCATTCTAGAGATAACTTTACTTGGCTTGTTAACAATTTCATGTTCCCTTTTATGCATCTTAGAGTATACGCAAGTATAATACGTAATCTAGGTACAAGCACATGTAAGTTATTTATAATAAAAAGTATATATGGAATAAATTAGAAATTTGCTACGTGAGATTGCAATTTTTACAAGTTCGATTCGTGTGACGTCTGTCTTTGTAAAGACATACTTGAATATTTAGCATGTTTTGAAGAGGTTCTTTGGAACATTACATAAAGTTATAAGGTTCACCTGAAAATCAAAAAGAGATAAATGCGTCAAACACCCTAACCTATACCCTGTTTCTCAATGTGCACCCTAACGTATTAGAATGTGCGATTTACACCCTAACGTTTCAAAAAAAGTGCACTTTGCACCATGGTCAACATTCCGTCCAAAAGTAACAGAATATTCTATTTTTGATTCTATCATTTGTGCATTGTACACCCTAACGTATTGTCACTTGTGCGATGTACACCCTAAAGTATTGTCGCATGTGCCATGTGCACCCTAACGTATTGTCATTTGTGCTATGTACATCCTAATGTATTGTCATTTGTTCTATGTACACCTTACGTCTAAGGGAACGAAACGGAATATTCCGTTAGTTTTGGACGGAATAATGACCATGGTGCAAAGTGCACTTCTTTTGAAATATTAGGGTGCAAATCGCACATCTAATACGTTAGGGTGCACATTGAGAAACATGGTATATGTTAGGGTGTTTGACGCATTTATCCCAATAAAAAATATGATAATGATAAATAAATGTAAAGCAACACAAGTGAACGAGACTGGAATGCTTGCTTCTAACATGTGCAAAACCTTTTATACCAATAGTATGGTTATGGACACGAAGTACTCAACTCATTGTAGACCAAGAATGGTGCAAATATTCATAATGTTCAACACTCAATGTTGGGACTTTCAACTTGATTTGTTCATCTAAAAAAAGTTGATTGCTTCAATCTCTAATCTTTCTACCAAATTTTTGCTTAGTCCACGTTTTAGAAGAATCTTTTAGATTAAACATATATAGTTTGAAGACTTAGAAAAAATACCAAATAAAATGTTTTACCATAATTAAATCACGAAAAATCTGTATTTAACTAAATATGAAAAACAAATTTTCACCTATAAAATCTTCCAAATCTTTTCCTTATTCTCAATAGAAATTTTGTGCCAACTTCCAAACATGAGTCGTGCATTTTACCCATCTCTTATTAATGTCCCAATAAAACTAAACAACTTTGTCCCATTGTTGCCATTCGATTGTCCAATTTGGTTGTAACTAACTTCAAAAGACTCATCACCATCATCAACACCAATTAGTGAAAAAGCTAGATTTTAGCTACCTTGGGGTAGAGTGATGATAAATGACTTTTTAAAGTTAGTTGCAACCAATTTGGACAACCAAATGACAAAAACGGAACAAAGTTATCTAATTTTATTGGGAAATTGATAAGAGATGGAAAGAATGCACCACTCGTGTAAGGAAAGGCACACAGTTCCTACCGAGTATAAGGAAAAGATCTGAAAGAGTTTATAGGAAAGAATATTTTTCAATATTCAATTACTTGGTATTTGGCTAATTCGTTCCAATTTTTTCTAGACTAAGTTTAATCTCAATGATTCTTCTAAAACATAGACGATGCAAAAGTTTGGTAGAAAACTTAGAGTTTGGAAACATCAATTCAAATAAAAGTGAAGCATCTTTGATGAACAAATGAATGAAGTTGAAACACCCAAGAGGGAGTGTTGAGCATTTTGTATATTTTTTACCAGTCATGCTCTACTTGTCGTGCACTAGAAATAAGTCAATAAAATATGATTAGTCGTGTAGTACTCCTGTTCATAACCATACTATAGGTATAACAAGTTCTATACGAATTTGCAAGTGAGAGGTGAGTCTCATTCACTAGTGTTTCTTATAATTTATTTTATTATATATTTGGTTTTTATATTATCTGATTACATTCTGTAACTAATTACAAACAACCCAACTTCAACACGTATAGAAATATTCAAGTATTGCTTTACAAAGAAAGATAACAAATGAAATTTGTGAAAGTTCAATCATACATGTAAAATACAATTTTTTTCAATATTTTTTTATTATATATAGCTTACATTTGTTTGTACCTAGATTAAATAGTATAGTTGACTATAGGCAAAGATGTAGGAGATTGAGTAGGGAATTATCAACAAGTAAAGTGAAGCTATCTCTAGAAATGACTCGTATGCACAAGTCACGGTCCAATAAAAGAAGGAAAGAGTTTGTATATTTGGTATTGACGTGTGTCCTGGCCTCATTTTTAGCGACTCAAGTAGAAGTTTGCAAGAGCAGAATAATGTATTGAGAAAATTATTCCACTAATTTAAGTCCCTAGTTGTATATCATGTGTTGAGTCATGAAAGTATGAGTAGTGATCTAAACATAGATCCTCTACTTTTCAAGTAACAACTTGGTTGCCCAAGATCATGTTGGCTACTTACCACATGAACACTCATTATCACCCCGTGTAAGAAGTGACCATACAAGAAATGCATGTCAGTAAACAAAGAAACAAATACCTCTTGTTGTGCTTGAGAGGAAATAGGCAATGGAGAACGAGTCTTATTCGACAAGTTCTACAGCCCGACGTTACCCTTGCACACCTAAGCCAAGTTGAATGTAGCAATTGAAGTGAACGGAACAAACTAGAATGTTAATCATCATAACCAATTCAGGACAATATTTCAAGTTAATTACAAAATTTAAAAATTTAGGCGTACTTTGTAATTTAGGAATAGTTAGTTTAGAAGGAACTAAACAAATATAGGATTTACAATGCTTAATCATATTTTTCAACTAGCAAAAAACCCCTAATTCACTTATGTAATCTGCACATTCTATATATATTTTATGAATATTTTGTATAAGAACATTTGTAACTCTGTAGAAATAAAAATACAGCATATATTAATTTTCTTATGTTTTCAAACAATCTTAGAACAATCTCAAAATTTATAGAAAACTTAAAGTACTTAATGGAATAAACATATGTTTTGAATGCATAAAAACTGTCAATTTCGCGTACAATTGACTAAAAATATAATGACATGGTTTTCTTTTTACTAATTTTAAAATTTTACGGGGGGTTATTTGCAAATAAAGATTACAGAGGGGGTTATTTTACGAAAAAGGCACAAACTTGCTGAAAATGAAAGAGACATTCATACTTCAAACGCTTCACAAAAAATCTGCACAAAAACTTCGATTCGTACTATGTTGCCGCCTCCATATCTGATCCTCTGCTCGAAACTCCGACAACCCATCTCCCATTTTCAGTTCCTCTCATCAATTCTTGTCTCAAAATCGAATCTTTCACACTCATTTCACCACTATGCCCCTTCAAAGCCCCTCAAAATCGACACAAACCTCGACCTGCTCAACCACAAAGACTGGCTCAGCCAACCTCAATTAATCCGAATCTTTCAAACCCTCAAAGACCCCAACACCGCACTCCCTCTCTTCGATCAGCTCACAAAACGCAGAGACTACAAACCCAATGAATCCCTCTACGCCACAGTCATTAACAAGCTGGCACTCGCTAAGAACTATGATGGGATTGAGACCCTAATGGAAAGAATCAAGATTGAGAGGAAGTGTCGTCTTTCGGACGGGTTTTTCCGTAATGTGATCAAGATTTACGGTCACTCTGCGGGGAGGATCAACAGGGCGATCGAGACGTTGTTGGATATGCCTAATTACAAGTGCTGGCCTAAGGTCGAGACGTTTAACTGCGTGTTGAATTTGCTGGTGTCGACGAAGCAGTTTGAGGTCGTGCACGAGGTGTACGGGAAGGCTTCGGAGTTGGGCGTGGAGGTTGATGCTTGTTGTTTGAATATTTTGATGAAGGGGTTGTGTGAGTGTGGGGAGATCGAGGCTGCGTTTGAGGTGCTCGATGAGTTTCCGAAGCAGAAATGTAGGCCGAACGTGAGGACGTTTTCGACTTTGATGCATGGTTTGTGTGAGAGTAAGCGTGTGGATGATGCGTTTGGTTTGTTGGAGAGGATGGAGATTGAGGGCGTGGAGGCGGATGCGATTGTGTATAACATATTGATCTCGGGTTTGAGGAGGCTAGGGAGAGTGGATGAAGGGGTGGAGCTTTTCGACAAGATTATGCTCAAAGGGTGTGATCCAAATCCAGGGACTTATCAAGAGGTGTTGTATTCTTTACTTGATGCAAAGAGGTATAGTGAAGCTAAGTGTTTCATGGAGAGGATGATAGACAAGGGGATAAATCCGAGCTTTGAGTCTTACAAATTGGCGGTACAGGGGTTTTGTCGTGAAAATCTCGTGGAAGATGTGGAGTGGGCATTGAGACAAATGGTGGGACATGGATTTGTGCCTAAGATGGGAATGTGGAAGCAAATTATCCGGTGCATAATCTCGGATAAACATGATAGCGTGCCTGATCATATGTCCTATGAAGAATTTGTTGGAAATTGATCAGAGTCCCAGAATTTGTTGGAAATTGATCAGACTGGGGACGTTTGTTGGATATTAATCAGGGTGCGGACGTAGAGTTCAACCTTGGAACTCACTTGCTCTTGAATCTTGATAAAACAATGAAGTCGGAGGAGAGGCGTCCATGAACTCAGTGGAATCTGACTGAGGATCTGAATCTAACTTCGAGCAATACTTTTGAAAGAATACAGTCTGCCAGTTTAAGATTATTCTTTTACAGTGCAAGGTATTAGGTTCATGCAAACAATGAAAACAATTTTACGTTCATTTTTTTCAGTTGTATATATCATTTGACCATTTGATGTGCATGCAATGCGCCATTTTACCATAAAGAACATCAGTGAAAGTAAAAGAAACAGGTGGTCTTGCCAAAAATTTGAAACATGAAAATTCACTATGTGCATTATTTTTGGTGCTGGTTTTGTTTTTGCTCTAAGCATCAAGTACACAATATGTGTTTCAAAGTCATTTTCAAACAAACCAGAATCTAAATCATCAGACAGTAGCAAGGTTGCAAATAACTTTTCTGCATTCAAAAATTTACTAACTCGTGAGAAAGACTAATGTCGCTTCTTAAACAAAAAGTTCAAGTATATACGCATAACAAGTTGCAGGTAACAATCTGTACAACTGACGATCACCAACTATTTACAAATGAACTGCAACTACATTTTCTTTTCTTCCTTTCTAAGATGGTACATTCAGAATCCAGTATTAAAGAACAAAATACAACAGTTACTAGCTACATAGTCCTATAAACATCAAATTGTATCATCCTACAATTTGCCTCTGTAAAAAATTGATCAAACACTCACCTGCACAAGTATCTCCAAGAAAGCTAGAAACGAACGAGTCCTCAACTCACAATTCATTATCATGTTGTTGTCATGGGTGCTTCTGAATGGGGCTTGGTCGCCTGTACCATACCACTGCCCCCATGGTCTATAGTAGACTGCATACCGCCAACATTAGTTGTCTGAATGGAACTATCCTTTGGATTCTTAATGGTTTTGTCCTCAGACGTCAAAGAACTGTTACCAGGCTCGGCATCTTTCTTAACTATATCACCAGTAGACTTGAGAGAAGTATCACCAAAATGAGTAGCTGAAACAGCTGAACTTGGAATGACCAAACCACTTTGACCCAATGGAGTTTCTGCTGATGAAAAAGACTCATCATCAGAAAAATCCTGCTCCAAAGCTCCATCTTTATCCGTCTTCGATTTGCTTGATGCTTTGGAGGATATTGCATGCTTAAAGCTTCGAGCAGATTTTCCAGCACTTTTAAAAATGCTCTTAGCCTTATCCTTCATGTGCCCTTTGTTTGGGCTTTCGGGCCTACTTCCGTCTAAAACCTCATCCTCTTTCGGATTCTTTGAAGACAGAGGGGTGGTTGAGTCATCCACTATCAATCTGACACCAGCTTCCTTGGTATTTGATGCCCTGATATTGTCGCGAGGAGATGGTTCGAGCTCCTTACTAAAGTTTGATTTTTGCTCAGCTCTCGGACTCCTATGGAATAGTGAACCAATTTTTTTTAACCCCTTTCGAACTCGATTTTCTGAATTAGGTTTATTATCATCCGCACTGTCATCGGTGCTACTGCCATCATTCCTACCAGAGGTTGGTTGAATGGACTTAAAACTTCCTTCTAAATCAGCACCGTTGCCCAGAATGTGGCCATCAAGCTGCTGACTATCTCGCCGTTTGCTCTTCCCTTTTCTTGGCTCCCACACTTGTGGAGCCTCACTACCCGGATGGTGAATCCAGATCCCAGTCTCTGATTGCCCTTCAACGTTGATTGGCTCAAAGTTATCGGCAACTTTTGGGGATTTCGGGGATTTATCAGATGACCGAGACGAGAATGAGCCCTTACGTACAGAATCTGCTCTGAGAGATATATCTTTATTTTCACTATCAGGGATCTCTGCATCTCGTGACGGTTCTGCACCCTGTTTAAGCATTTAAAAAAGAACATCGGCTATTAACAGCACAAAAGCTAGATATAAACAGAGCAATGACAATCAGTAAAGAGTAATATTCCAAAACGCACAATCAAGCATTACATTAAAAGATAATTACATTTATACTCCTTGAGCTTCGGTTTGAAATAAAAACAATCCTTAAGGTTTGAATAAAATAATAAGAGAGACATCCTTAAAGGTTGAAGAAAGACATTATTTACATAACACTTCCTAAAAGCGTCTATAATTAATCAAACCTCATGAGAAATCTTTGTAATAAGACCATGCCCGCATATATGTTGAAGTCCCATTTTTAAATTTAAGAAAAGAAAAAAAAAAACTCATGAGAGAAACACGGTGGAATCTCAAAGGGATTAACAGAGCACCAAACTTTTAATATATGTGGTGCAGCAAGACAGGGAAAAAGGATACCTTTCCGTTGGCTTCTAACACTGTTACGGCAAGGTGCAATCTTCCCATTTTAATGTTCTGGAGTGGCAACCATATGTCGTGCCTCTGGCCATCACTAAATTCATTGATGTTCACAGAACAGTCTCTGCATATAATGAATCACTAGATTACCATAAAGTTTACCACAACTTGGAAAATGAAGAAGAATAAATGCAAGATTCCACATGAAATATATGACAAATAACTAGGAAATGAACAGCATGAGCAAAATTTATAATATTTCAGAAGAAAAAAAGAACATCTGAAAAATGTCTATTACTAAGGCAAGTTCTGCGAAAACTAAGAACACACCCCATTGTGTCATCATATAGATGATCCTTGTCACAAACTTCAATGGCGAGCATGTTTTCTGACTCCCATGTGCATATAGGAATCTTGAATTCCTCACGCCATTTTGGGTTCAAAGTCTTTTTCTGAGTCTTTGTCCGAAATCTATAAGGCCCTAACTGCCCCTTCACATAAGGATCAGCCAGTCCTGAAGAATAAAAAAAAACCTTTAGCTACCACACAGCAAATCTTGCAGGTTACAGAGCAAGGGTAAATGCACTAACCATTTAAATCTGATGGATTCATTTCAGCACCTTCAAGAACTTCCAGTACAGCATAAGCAATGGGCTCCTTGGCATCAACAGTGAACCACTTTTCTGATACAAAGGCAATAAGAATTGGTAAACAAAATAATAAAACTTAGAGAATCCAAATCCAATTATGTTTTGCCACATTCTTGCTACAAAAAATACAACTAATCTATCTACAAGATCACACTACATATAATTTACAATACCGAGTTAAGGGGACTAACACAATATAGTCAGATAACTACTGATATCAATCACCATCTTCATATTAGCAGGAAAACAGAATGATAACTAGGAAGGCTATATGAGAACATCTTCCACAAGAAACAGATTTCTGAACTTTGAAACACTTATTCAAGTTAAGTGTTGGCATATGTAAAGGGTTACTCCAGTCTATACATATACATCTATTTTGATAAAAAAGTTTCTTGTCGGAAATTAGCACTAGTAACGGTATTTTCTCTGCTACTATAGAATTTGATTATAAAACTATCAAGAGGTGAAATTTGAGAAGCTGATTAAAAACAAAGGAAGAATGATGAAAAAAGGTCTTGTTATCAAAGAGGTCTCTTAGTCTACCAAGCATATCATTACTTCATATTCCCTATTCATTAATATTAAACTCGCTCTCATCGAGAACATATCCAAATACATTACACCCACATTTCATACTACTACATTGTCTTCAAGTTTATTGTTGCACACGTTCAGATAAAAAGAGGAGACAGACCAGTAGTTTGAAAGGATTTAAATTTACCACAAGAGAATCAAAAACATAAAACCTTACAGTACGAAGAAATAAAAAGGTTGGATAGTGAAGAGAACAGTAAAGATACCTTGTTCAGGTGAAACGAACTTTTCCATATCAACCACCAACATATTCGGCTGCAGAGTCACAGAAAATGCATCAATAAAGCATTCAACAACTTATTTTTAGCATCTTTCTGGTGCTTAGACTGCAGCAACAAGCAAAATATTTGTACGCAGATCGGTTACAAAATGGAGGTAATTTAATGAGCAGAGGATAATATACTATTTTTGACTGCCATAAATCAGATAATCCCACCTCTACTAGAGTTTGCTCAAAGACGAGGGCCAGAAGATTATCCTGATATGGAAAGAAGATTTACAAATCAGACAAACGCGTCAGAGAAAGGAACGATTTGAATGGAACAAAGTAGTGAGTGGTGTGTGTGTGTGTGTGTGTGTGTGTGAGAGAGAGAGAGAGAGAGAGAGAGAGAGAGAGAGAGAGAGAGAGAGAGAGAGGCAATAATGTACTTACTATCCATCCAGCAATCCCCGGAACTTCTGTTACATCAAGGCCATGAGTGAACAAAGGCTTCACAGTCATCTGAAAATAAGGCGGCTCAACAAAGCACACCCGCAAACGTCCAAGAAAGGGCCACTTGGGAAGAAATTTTACCCCAACCAAAACCTGCAAAGAAATAATTCCGGAACTACTATAATTATGCGCAACCAACGTGCAAAAATGCTCTGCTGGTGGTTAGAACTTGTCATATATAAGTTACAGATGTGAATTCCCTCACCATAGCTAGTGCAAAATTCTTTTATGTTTGCAAAATAGAGTTCAAAAATGTCAAAAATAACTAGATTTGAGAAATAATGTAATTCTTCAATTTCAACTAGATGAACTCTTCTTTCCCTTGGGGGCCAAAAACCGAGGAAAAAAAGAACACCCAAAAAAATGGAGTTCCCTTCTAACAGAAAGTATATATTTCAACCAGCCTGCTTGACTAGATGATCCCAAATGAGGCAGGCCATGACCCATTAACTTATCAAAAGATAAAAACTGTTGAAGCATATTCCTAATATCTGATTGCAACGTCATATTGTGTTTACTTACTTTCCCTTCAACATGCATGCCTAACATATGCAACTTTGTCGACATTCCAAAACCCAATCTTTTCGTCAGCTTGACGCCAAGTATAGCACTCATATCATCTGCAGTACGAAAATTCATTCCCAATTCCATAACCTGCAGTTAATTAACAACAATATCACTTCAGTTAAGTTATGCACAAGCGAGGTAAAAGCCAAAGTATGTGCATAGATCACCATTCCTAGTCAGCCTCACTTACCAAATGATCATCACCATTAGAGCTTGGAAGGACCCTCATCTCAGTAAATATAGGAGGGGATCTTCCCAAGTAAAGATGCTGCACCTCCACACTTTTCTGCAAATAGAAGAAAACAAATTTTTATACTAGCATTCAGAGATCAAAAAAGGCAGCAAACCATTTCAAAGCATAAAAGAATTCACCCTCTTCCACTGATCCAAATATGGAAAATATAGCATAATAATTTGCAACTATTCACATATAGTAAGAAATCAAATAATCAACAACAAGAGGGAAATTGGGTCTGAACTCATACCACTGTCCAAGGTTTATATTTCTGCAAGAACCATGGAACAATAGGCAGAAGAATCTTTTGAGAAACTATATCTTCCATGCATACAAGCCAGATCTTCTCAATAGCATGGTTCAACCATCTTACAGTTTCAGAATCTGAAAGAACCTACCAAAAACAGAAAAAAACAATTAAAAGAAACTACAAAATAAAGGGTTTTATATACAGAATATAACTTCATTTCCTGAGAAAAAAGTGGATATAAATCATTTGAAAGGATTACTCCACAAAAGCCCCCTGCATAGAAATAACTACCACCATACATCATCATACTTTTTTCCCACAAAACACATCAAACTATCCTCATCAAAACTGAAAACATTTTTCCCCAATAGAAAGTGAGAACAACCAAATACCCTTCTTCGATTGGCTTCTCTTCTTTCACAGATTAAAGTGGTATTATTAATAACAAAACTTTATTTAAACAAAAATTGAATCTTTATAGATGTAACTAGTCCACAAAGCCCCACCACACTATACCATGCTTAGGTATAGTTCCATAAAGTTCTTGATCACACCTTTATCCATCAAAACATAGACTAATTTAAAGCACAACATAGAAAACATCAAAAAAAAAAAAACATTTTTCCTCAATAAAAAAAAAGAACAAATACCCTTCTTTGATTGGCATCTCTTTTTTCCTCAAACAGCAGTTTCTTTGTCAATCTTGTAACATACCCTTCATGAACCTTCAAATTATACAACAAACCCACATCTCAGAATCTCACTAAAATCAACAGAGATCACTACAAAAATAGGATAAAAAACTTACGAGATAGAGATAAATGAATGAGAGAAAATAAGCAACGGGGTGGCTATAGTGAAAATAATCGAGGGACCATAACAAAACAAGCACAATGCACACGTGATGCAGTAGCGTTGCTTCCAATATACTGCCCATTACTCTGTTTCTTTTTTTTTTTTTTCTGAAAAATTTGCAGAGATTGATTCAGTTGAATGAATGTTTAGAAACTGAAAAGATGAGATTTTTATTTTTGTTGGTTTTTATATTTAGAGTTGTGGGCCTATTTTATTTTTAAGTTTTAATTTACTATGTCCAGATTTGTCGCCACGTGTCGGTACCGCGGGCAAGACGCGGTTGAAACAAAGAGGAAATTTTGTTTTGAATAATTAGTTTAAAAAATAAATAAAAAACTAAGCCTTTAAACTTTTTAGTTACATAAGAAACAATAGTTGATGATCAATCCATTGATAAAATAAAGAATACTTTTAGTCGTTGTCTCACGTCATACATATATACGCAAGATTTGATAAAAGACGTGAAATTTATTTATAAGAAGAAAAAAAGAACCTAAAGTTTTAAACTTTTTAGTTACTTAAGAAAAAAGGGAATACTTATGATCACTTCGTTGATGAAATAAAGAATATTTTAGAATCACTTCATTAGTTCATTATTTATTGTAATAGCAACTAAAAGCCTAATAACAACTGACTGAGATAAGTTTTATAAACCAAAGGAGGGTAGGTACCTTTGACTGAGGTAGAAGCTTCTTTTCTTTAGGCATCTCACTTGATGAAAATATCTTAATTTTTAACAAGTATTATCTTTTCATCACACTTACTTTATTATTTGTCTAAGTTGAAAAGCTTTTTAAATCATACCAATTAAAACGTCTCTTTAAGTCTCGATAAATATTATAGATTGACACGGTTAAGGATCGACAATTACATAACCATCCATCGCCTTTATAAATATTGGATATGCTCTCATTAAGGTAAAAGAGGAATTGTATTTAAATGAAACACATAGTTATCCATATTTTGGTAGTTTTTGATTGTAAAAATAGTAATAAAGTATGCAACAACTTTCTGAAAGATATTCTTTCTCAATGGGTCCCTGTTGTCATTTGTCAGATGATATCCCGTAAAATGGATTTGGTAGAATTCATCTGAATCAGCACTTAATAATTAATTTATATATCTTGGCGTCGGCAAATAGTGTCTCCGTGTGTGTGTCTTCTTTTTTTGTGGTCTAACTCTAATCCAAAAATCTATTATTCAAAGAAAGCAACAGGTTTCTATTATTCGAGGCTACCACGTGACTGCACGTCACGTGGACTATTAATTATTCTTTGTATTGGATTACGAGAAATGATTTTACATTATTATCTTTTTTATTTTTCAGAGAGTATAAATATAATACAAGTGGATTTAACTTTTAAATAACTATGTACCAAATTAAAGGTAGAGTTGCCTTTCTAGACTGGTTACGATGTATAGCTGCCAAATATTGATTGAGTTTGTTGATATTTATTCTCACTTCTGATTATTGATTGTGGTAGTAATTTAAGATATACAATCTCACGCACTCCTCATCAAATGATAGATATAAGTCAAGCATTTCCAATTTGCCCAGAAACTTTGAGACTGGTTGGCAATTGTTTTGTGCTCTCAAAAAGTACAAGACACCAATTAACATATTGAAGGTTGAACTTTAGTTTTTCGTTGTGTTTTTTGTGATTTCTCTAAGTCGAACTACTTATAATAGTTTATATGTGAGGTCTTCTGTATTAGGTAGGAATAAAAAAGGACAAATTTGTCCTTAAACCTAAAAAACTGATAGAAACCGCTTCAATTTTCTTCAACTTTAACAAACAAAGTACAAATTCTTTTAACAGAAAACGGGTTTCAATTTTGTTTATATTATATAGTGCCGAACAATATTTCGTTTTCTTATAAGTACTTTAAGAAACTTTTAATCTCTTTTTTGTAAAAGCTAACAATCTTAAAGAAAGATTATTTTGTTTGCTTTCTTAGTTTGAAGATAATTAGAAATCTACGCCTATGGGTTTCATTATATATTCTTTGAATGCCAAGCAACTCATTATTGAAGAGAAAGAAAGTCGAGATCTACTTTATATGATAAAATAAAGTAGCAGCCATTTCTATGTAATTTCTACTTGGGGAGAATCAACTTGATTACATTATGCGTTTTATTCTATTTTTCCAAACAATTTTCTATAATTTATTGAAAGTTGGAAAGATGTGCTTGGAAATAATTTGACTATCACCTTTTTGGAAAATTAAGTTACTTTTAGACAAATTGAATTATTCGTTTGATTTGAATGTAAATGGCCTCTTGCCCTTTCTCATACTATACTGTGTTTTTAAAGTTATTGAGGTGAAGCATCACACTATGGTTAGTGGTTACATACTTACATATCAAAAATATACTTATATTTCAAACTTAAAAGATAAAATTGCTACAGAATATTTTCCTCGATCGAGAAGCATCTCCATCAAAAGAACTAGTTGTTTAATTTCTTTTTATATCTAGCACTTTTGTTCATAATACTGAATCATGTATGGAGAAAGGATTCTTATTCCTCCATCTAGTTAGTACTAAAAAATTAGGGTACAAATTTTATTAATAACAATTCGTTACATAAGTTAAACTTTCCAATTTTACACTAGCCAATTAATGCTAGCCACTTTCCGACAACTTGCAAACCTTTTTTGGTTTAGAACAAGATTTCGGTATACTGCAGTATTATAAACTTTTAGTTAAATAATCTGATTTGGTGAAACTTAACTAATCACGCGATAGACGTACGTGGCTTATCTTACCAAGTCTCGTGAAGAAACTGTCAAAGCCAAATTAATCTCATATATCCTACGAGTTACGTAGAATGCAAAGTATTATTATTCTTTTGGAAATGTCACTTTCAAATAGATTTTTACTTTGCTCTAAGAAAGATATTCAAAACTTTGACAAGAAATATGCTTCACAATAATTGATGACATTTGCATTAAGCTTAAGGTCAAAAAAATGTCATAATATCATGAACATTTGACAAGTAATATGCTTCACTGCCAGGATTCATGTATACATTACCAATATATCAATTTGTTTGGAAAAATAGAATAAAACACACACACACACAAAAAAAAACAAAAAAAAGATTCTCCCCAAGTAGTTGTAGGATTTGTCCTTTTGCTCCTCTATGAAAGTATACTTTACTCCCGCACCATAGATACACAAAATCAGGTTGGGGTACATTATTATCTACTGAAACTGATATAAAGCTCATTGCTCATACATGCTGCATTAATCATTATGCACTCTTAATGCTTCATGCTATCAGCTATGGTTACAGTACAATGATAGGAAGTAAGAAACTGAAGAATAATACTCTACAAACTAAGCAACAACTTTGTAACTAAATAGAACAGCAACTAAAAAACACTTGAGAGTTTTGTAAAGTGATCAGGTACACATCAATGGAAGTGGCACATAACCTAGAAAAATGATTCTAAGGTAAAAGTAAGTGAGAAATGTACTTGTGAATTTGTAGCTACACATTAACACATACACAATTGTAAGAAAGAAATGATAAGCAGTACAACTTTGAGTGCTCCGTCAGTTAGTTCACTTCTCAGGATCATGTCATATTATACTGTTATGCAGAAAAGTTTTAAACTCGCACCTTCTTCGTAAGACTGGAAACCTGAACTTCTAGGACAAATAATGTTGCGACAATTATGATGCATATTATTGATTTTATTTCTACAACTCTTCGAACGCGGAGATCACGTATTGGACATGTTCATCCCTACATGAATTGCAACTTCAAATAGGATAGATCTGTCTCCATTTATGAAGCAAGACTTATTTTCCTTTAACAACTTCCTATAAATGGTCTGCACCTGTTTGCTATTCTTATTGAACTCTCTCTGCCCAAAAACGTGGCAATGATGGGCAAGAGTTAACTATGTAACCCCATGAAGAATGCTAGTCAAGCAATTTTACAATGTACAAAGCAACAAAGACACACAAATGAAGCAGCATTCCATTATAGTCAAAAGTTCCATTTCAGTAGTTAAGCATTCATAATGCAGCAAAGACTCAAAATGCACTAACACACTAACAATGAGAATACAATGATAGCGAGTGAAATTTGAAGAATAATACTCCACAAACTGAGCGAAATTTTTTTAACTATTAATAGAACTGCAATTAAAAAACTGTAAGAGCTCTTGTCAATTGATCAGATATCCATTAACGGAAGTGGCATATCAACTAGAAAATAAGATCCTGTCTAAGGTAAACAACGAGTGAGAATTGTACTTTGTGGATTTACAGCAACACAAGACGTTATCAATTGTTAGAAAGAAGTGAAGAAGCAAGCAGTTATCCCTACACAAAGTTGGCCGCAGTACTATGATAGTTAGCCTTGTGACCTTACAAAGCATAAGCAACAAAGACACACAAGTTGAGCAAAATTCCTCTATTATCAAAAGTTGTAATTCATGCAAGTAGTCAAATATTCAAGGGATAGGTACATATCAAAAAAATTGTATTGAGGCTTATCCCTTCAAACTCTGTATTTATGCATCAGTAAAGTCTTCCATATATTCCTTCCTCCATCCAGTATTGAATCATGTCACCACTCAGCCTCATGCAGTTCTCTCTAGATAGTCATAGCCTATTGCAGACACAATGTAGAATGCTGCAAGGTTGATGTACAACCATGCTAAGTACACCTTTCCCTGCGGTTCATTTTTAAAATCCAATGGATATAATTAATATAGTGTAAGAATAATTAAAAAAGTAAAGTTTTGAAGTATAATTATTTGTTAAAATAATAACTTACCAATATGAATCCCGCCCAGAATGTGCAGATTCCGACTTGAATTGTGTACTAGATATCATCAGAGATAGCTAATGTTGCATACACACTAACAAATAGGGCACATACAAGTCCCGATACTACCGGACACAAGGAACCTCTACGTCCGACTCGCACCAAATTGTTGATGTCTATAACTAACATCAGTTTTTGCGCAGGGCTCCATGGTAAAAACCGTCAACCATACACGGTGCGTCTTGCTTTCTCGAGCATCAAAACTTATGAAAATTTCGTAAACCTCTCCCAACACCCAAGAATAGCGAAGATGAATGCTAGGCTTCCACCTCCAACGACACCGACACCGGAGAGCCAATAGCATAAACCACCGCTACCAACTATAAGTAAGAGGAACACTTCAGATCTAATTTGTGGAGGGACCATGAGAGTTGAATGCAACTCATGTATTGTTAATGAAGGCCGAAATCTGTCCCAAGCATTAACTTTGCACCAGTATAAAGATACTGACATACTCCATGCTGAAGCTAGAGAGCACAAGGATGCCTCTAAGCATCCGGGCTTATCAATCATATGACGGAGAACAACGAATGCAAAGTTAAGAACAGGGAATAAGTATACCACTATCATCAACCATGGATATTGTGGTAAAGGCGCCGTGAGTCTAACCAGTTCTACCCATGTAACGGACGTGGTTATGGCAAGAGTTGATGACAGTATGATGGGTAGGAGATATAGTGCGTTGTTAGCGTGAAGAGTGATCTCATATATCAAGAAAAGTGCAACGAGAGTGAAGTACAGGTGATACATATAGTCCATGACCTGTAATCACAAATAAAACACATAATAAATGTTGCGTCAGAAATTGCAAAGCAATTACTATCAATCAGCCAAAATAGATACGCCTCTATCATCTAAATTAACACATTATCGATTAATGCTCTGTAGAAGCAGGCAAACCAATCATCTGAATCGACACATAATCAATTCATCTAATTAAATCAACACATTATCAATTAATTAATATGCTCTGTAGAAGCAGGCAAACCAACAATATTAACAAAATAGCGTCCTCTATCATCTAAAATCAACACATAATCAATTCATGATCTGTAGAAGCAGGCAAACCAACACTATTACCAAAATAGTAGCGTTCTATCATGCATCTAAAATCAATACATAATTAATCAACTCATCTAATCAACACATCATCTATTCATGATCTGTAGAAGCAGTCAAACCAACACTATTACCAAAATAGCGCCTCTATCATCTAAATCAACACATAATCAATTCATCTAAATCAACACATAACCAATTCATCTTAATCAACACATAATCAATTCATGCTCGCTCTGTCTAAGCATGCAAACCAACACTAATTACCAAAATAGCATATTACATACATACATACATACATACATACGCCTCTATCTTCTAAATCAACACAAATCAATTCATGATCAATCATCTAAAAAATCAACACGTAACTAATTCATGCTCAAACAAGCACTATTACCAAAATAAATAACAATTAGTAAAGCAAAATACACATAGAAATCAATCGGAATAATCAGATCAACATATCAATCGGATCAATAAACTAATAACGTACTATCTACGCAAAAGCAAGCAAATGTTCAAACTCCAGAGCATGAACTGACCTTGAGAAATGATCAGTAGCTGTGGAATCGAAGGAACAGAGGATTATGATGAGCTCTGGCTATATATATATATATATATATATATATATATATATATATATATATATATATATATATATATATATATATATATATATATATATATATATATATATAGGTGTGTTAGAGTGAGCTCGAGAAGAGCACGAAATTTTGGAGGGAGTTCTCATTTCCAGCTGTTCGGAATTTCCGAACTAACATGTATTTTCCGTACATCCTACGTGTGTGTTCGTCAATCTTGGTCAATGTAAATTTCTGACTTCCTTAACTACATCACAAGATTATTAGCAAAAGGACTATAGTCATAATCTTGAAAATATAATACCGATATTATTAATTAAATGGTCTGACCGTATAAGTATTTATTAACAAAAAAAATGTAGTGAATATATAATTGTTTTTATGGAGTGGTTTGCATGTGCTAAGATTAGTCAAGAAAATATTTTGTTACATAATAAAATAAAATATTATTCTATTCATTTTCATGTAATTTAGGAACTTGAATATTTGCTAGGAGTATGACGGTGTATGGGAGTTAAATACCGGTTTGCTGTTTATTTTATAATTGCATTCTTCAAGTTGTAGAGGTTTATAGGTGGATTGAGAATTTGATACTTATAACTCTTTTGCGTGCTTCATGAATAGGTAGTGTGACTTTATTAATTCTTTTTAATTTTTTGCTACAGATATTGATGAAGAGCCTCATGTATGCAAAATTGAAACATGAACAGTATATGTATGTTTTAGGATTATTAATTGTTTCAACACGTAGATTAATTTGATTGTCTTTTTCTCGAGTAGCTTCCGTTTTACTATTTTAATGCATCTACTTACATATTATATTGTTTATGTTCATTGAGTTCAAGGAAATTTCTATGCCCCGTTTCTTGATACGTTCGTATTGCTTTCTTAGATAATAACTGTGTAGATTTTTGCTCACCTCAAAGAAAAATTACTGACATTCATCCCTCTTGTTTTTCTGTGTGGTATTTCTCTTTCTTTATTTAATTCATGACTTAATACTTACAACCATAGGCGTTATGATTATGTAGTAGTTTATCGTAAAAAAATCCATTTTTATTATTTTAGGAAGTGTTTGGTTGCTTGGATGATATAATCCTTAGATTGATAATAACCTGACTTAAGTTTGATATAATAGTTATTTTAAATTTTGAGCGAGTGTTTGGTTGTGATGATAAATACGCGGAATAAAGAACTAAAACAATTGTTGATGACTTTGTGTGCACAAAAACTCTCCTAAAGGGACATTTCCTATACTTTGTCGTTGACAGGTACTACGCATTATCTTGGAAACTTCATTTATCATTTGCATTTCTTTTCTTATAGTGTATATTGTTAATAATAGTACTTGATTGATGCGATGATTTTTAGTGGCTGTGAGTTATATTTTGAATGACATGTATTAAATTATTTTTTTGCAAAAGTGTTTGAGTAATACGTGGATGTATTAGCTTTTTAGTTAGTAGTAGCTTGAAGCTTATTGTTGTAGATAGACGTGGCTGTGAATTATTATGTAAATGGCACTTGGTTTTGTATAAGAAAATGAATAGATGTATGCTGGATATAATTTGTTATGCTGTAAATTTTCTGTATGTACTCAAGAATGGCATCATAATATGTTATTATGTTAACATATCATTGGAGATACTAGGATCAAGTCTACAAAAAAGTTGTTCTATTGAAACTGCAATTTGTTCTATCTTATACGATATGCAGATGAGATGTCAAAAGATATGTCATTGCATATAATGCAGGTTTTACTTAAATTTAGTTTCTCAAGTCTTTGTATTTGCCATCTTGCATATGGATAGAATTACGGAAAGAATATTTGTTGTGTTTTTGAAATTTCTTGCAATATGAGTTTCTTTTTCTAAGCATAAAGTTGGATTATGTAACTCTTCTCATCTCATGTTGCCAACTAAGCACAACTTGTTAACACGGATTCTATTTGATGGAAATCTGTCTATTTGCCCATTTTTTTGCTTAGCTTTTTGTTAATGTTATTACTTTAGAAAAGAAGTAATGTATATTTATGTTCTTATTTTTATGTGTTGTTCATTTGCAGGTTTGCCAAACAACTATGACGATTGGAGCAAGTATAATGAAGGTTCAACTAAATGGGAATAGTTTGTGGTCAACTCTCTTTTGATTCAGAACTTGTTTTAGAGATACTACCACGTACAATATGCATCTACTTTACTTTTGTTCTAGGTATTTAGTATATTTAGCTACAAAAATGTTATTGGTTTGGACTAGGTAATTGCACTTTTTGTTTTTGAATAGTTTTTGGTTCGGATTTGCTAGATGTAACAAACATATTTCTTTCTTATATAACTTGTTTATCATTTGCTTTATACTATTCGTTTTGATTTCATAAATCAAAGATAACAAATGAAAATATTATTTATTTACACCAATTATCTATCTGTGACAAAAGTATGCTTGTGAAATATAAACTACTGTAACTAATATTCTTGTCACAAATATATTGCAAAAAAGTAATTGTAACGAATTAAAGGTAACAAACATACTTTCAATCACAAAATGGTGTCACTTTCAGTGACGACATATTGGTAATAAATTATTTTTTGGCACAAAGCAATTAGCCTTTTGTAACGAAAACAGTTGTCGCCAATAGCATAGATTTGTAACGAAATAGATGTTCGTTACCATAGTATTCGTAACGAAATGGAAAATTCGTTACAAATACCTTTTGCGACGAGCTTTCCACAACAAATTATTTGTAACGAAAAATTCGATACCATTAGGTATGGTAACCGAAAAAGGGTCCTTTAGTAACAACCTCATTCGTTACGAAAAGTGCATTTTCTTGTAGTGTCTTTCGAGTTCTAGACCGTCATTGTTTCCTAAAACGTATTTCTAATTACGCTTTTCATCCTTTTGTGTTGCTCTACTTTATGTCATTTGTCTTTCGAATTTTCATTTTCTCCATTCCAATTTCCAGTACTTGTTGACGTCTTTTTCGTACTATGGTGTAAGATTTTTCAGAACTCTTTTGAATGAATATCGTGTTGTGTAATTCCGATACACTAGAATGCATGTACTTAAATATTTTGTGCACAAGAAAATGGTTGGATACTAGAACATGTGGCCATATTATGGTCGCTTCTTGTATCATGTCCAATTATGACAAAAAATTGAAGTAAAACAATGCAATATCAACGCGACAATGTATTCATAAAGGGTCATTCAATCAATTAACCAAAAGAAATGATAGTGAAAAAATGATGTAAAACGTTTGCACACCACCGTACGAAGAGGTACTAATTCACAACCTACCATTCATATAAGCAGCCGTTAATAAATTAAACCATACACGCCAAAATATTATGCAGTTTTTCTAGAGTTAAGGTTCCTAGGATTCTGCATACGCATACGTAACATATACGCACATTAGCCAAAATAATAAGTTTAGGGAGTAATTTAGCTACTGTGAGTCCAACCAAAAAACTGCACCCACCAAGCCACCTCACTTTGCCGATTTCTTACGTAGAAGCATCCTCAAGTATTTGGGCCTCGACCCCTCGGGCATAGTAAAGAAAATGTCCAAGTCCTCCGGGGAGTGGGCTAGTTTGTGCGCCAGTGCCATCTTTTGCTCTTCATCAAACTCCTCAATATCTTCAAGAGCAGCAAAAAGTGACTTTCGTTGTATCGAAACCGGATCCTCTCGAGCACGGGGGTCCACTACTAGCTCCGCAATTCGGTCAATTGAATCTTGGCAGTTTTTCATGAATTCTGACATGTATGGCGGCACCTCGGGAGCAGCATTTTCAGAAGAACTTGGAGTCTTCCTCTTCTTGGCACCCTTTTCTTTCTTGATCTTCTTATACAAGAGCTTCGGGTCAAACTGCATCGGATCGGGGATTGGCATATCACTGTCTCCAACATATTCATAATCATCAAGATCGATCGGGTGCTGCTCAGATTGGGTACTGTTGTTCGGCACATTAGACGGACCATCACCCTTGCTTCCACCGGGGTAGCTGTTAAGTAAATCCTGGACAGCCGCAGATATGTCCTCTGCCCCACCACCAGTCGCTCTATCTTTGCCAAATACATCAGCCCAATCATTATAATACGGAAACCTCTTCAATCGATAACCGGCAACATATGGATGTACCTACGCACAATAAATATTTAAGCCAGATTTGCATATCAAACATTTATATAATCAGGCACAACTATAACTCAATCGTATCTATTCGGTTAACCAATTCAATTACATAATTCAACATACAAGTAAGATATTTCATGCACTAATAAACAAATATGTATCACCATATTATTACAAAAATATAACTCACCCGTATGTATTCGGTCCACCAGTCCTCGCTCACAATGTCTATCATCTGTGTCGTATCGTTGTACTTAGCTCCGCCGCCGCTGCCATCGAACATAGTGTAAAGGTGGGAGTAGGTCTTCTTCCACACAGTCAATTTTGACCTCACTTGGGGTTCACCTCGAATATCAGTATTGGGAAGGGCCTTCTGAATAAGGACTTCCAACTGCATCAGATAACCGGCCTTGAAAGCGTTGTCAACTTTCATTCATTTAGCTTTCAGCTCCTTCAATGCATTTAGTAACACTTGCTCCTCCACCTTTGTCCACACGCGTCTGCACTTTCCACTCTTTTTAGCTTTCCCTTTACCTTTATCTGGATTAGAAGAGCAGCTGGATGCTTCCATGGCTACAACAAATTTTGACATCTCATGTGTTAGATAACAAAAGTCATGTAAGAAACAGTTCACTCATTGTGTCACCATACAAACAAGTAACCTATGGATTAGAATGACATTAACAAACAAAAATTCTAGGAATGCATAAACAAATGCAATGTATCAAAACTAAAACAAGTCAAACAAGCCAAACAGGTACAGAATTTTACAACCAACATTGTTCAAGGTACATGAAACAATTATTAGAGTTAAGAGTATGTAAATAAAATTTTTAGTAGGCTCAGTTCCTAAAGTGACGGCTAGCACGCCACTCGTTCCACATATCCATGGCCATTGTGTCCCTGAAGTTGTTCCAGGCAGGGGAATTCTCCAACCCTTCAACAAAATCATCTCAAAAGTTGTAATTCATGCAGTAGTCAAATATTCAAGGGATAGGTACATATCAAAAAAGTTGTATTGAGGCTTATCCTTTCAAACTCTGTATTTATGCATCAGTAAAGTCTTCCATATATCCTTCCTCCATCCAGTATTGAATCATGTCACCACTCAGCCTCATGCAGTTCTCTCTAGATAGTCATAGCCTATTGCAGACACAATGTAGAATGCTGCAAGGTTGAGGTACAACCATGCTAAGTACACCTTTCCCTGCGGTTCATTTTTAAAATCCAATGGATATAATTAATGTAGTGTAAGAATATATAAAAAAGTAAAGTTTTGAAGTATAATTATTTGTTAAAATAATAACTTACCAATATGAATCCCGCCCAGAATGTGCAGATTCCGACTTGAATTGTGTAGTAGATATCATCAGAGATAGCTAATGCTGCATACACACTAACAAATAGGGCACATACAAGTCCCGATACTACGGGACACAAGGAACCTCTACGTCCGACTCGCACCAAATTGTTGATGTCTATAACTAACATCAGTTTTTGCGCAGGGCTCCATGGTAAAAACCGCCAATCAAACACGGTGCGTCTTGCTTTCTCGAGCATCAAAACTTTTGAAAATTTCGTAAACCTCTCCCAACACCCAAGAATAGCGAAGATGAATGCTAGGCTTCGACCTCCTACGACACCGACACCGGAGATCCAATAGCATAAACCACCGCTACCAACTATAAGCAAGAGGAACACTTCAGATCTAATTTGTGGAGGGACCATGAGAGTTGAATGCAACTCATGTATTGTTAATGAAGGCCGAAATCTGTCCCAAACATTAACTTTGCACCAGTATAAAGATACTGACATAATCCATGCTGAAGCTAGAGAGCACAAGGATGCCTCTAAGCATCCGGGCTTATCAATCATATGAAGGAGAACAACGAATGCAAAGTTAAGAACAGGGAATAAGTATACCACTATCATCAACCATGGATACTGTGGTAAATGCGCCGTGAGTCTAACCAGTTCTACCCATGTAACGGACGTGGTTATGGCAAGAGTTGATGACAGTATGATGGGTAGGAGATATAGTGCGTTGTTAGCGTGAAGAGTGATCTCATATATCAGAAAAAGTGCAACGAGAGTGAAGTGCAGGTGATACATATAGTCCATGACCTATAATCACAAATAAAACACATAATAAATGTTGCGTCAGAAATTGCAAAGCAATTACTATCAATCAGCCAAAATAGATACACCTCTATCATCTAAATCAACACATTATCAATTAATGCTCTGTAGAAGCAAGCAAACCAATCATCTGAATCAACACATAATCAATTCATCTAAATCAACACATTATCAATTAATTAATCCTCTGTAGAAGCAGGCAAATCAACAATATTAACAAAATAGCGTCCTCTATCATCTAAAATCAACACATAATCAATTCATGATCTGTAGAAGCAGGCAAACCAACACTATTACCAAAATAGTAGCGTTCTATCATGCATCTAAAATCAACACATAATTAATCAATTCATCTAAATCAACACATCATCTATTCATGATCTGTAGAAGCAGTCAAACCAACACTATTACCAAAATAGTAGCGTTCTATCATCTAAAATCATCGCATAATCAATCAATTCATCTAAATCAACACATAATCTATTCATGATCTGTAGAAGCAGTCAAACCAACACTATTACCAAAATAGCGCCTCTATCATCTAAATCAACACATAATCAATTCATCTAAATCAACACATAACCAATTCATCTTAATCAACACATAATCAATTCATGCTCGCTCGGTCTAAGCATGCAAACCAACACTAATTACCAAAATAGCGTATTACATACATACATACATACGCCTCTATCTTCTAAATCAACACAAATCAATTCATGATCAATCATCTAAAAAATCAACACATAACCAATTCATATGCTCAAACAAGCACTATTACCAAAATAAATAACAATTAGTAAAGCAAATACACATAGAAATCAATCGGAATAATCAGATCAACATATCAATCGGATCAATCAACTAATAACGTACTATCTACGCAAAAGCAAGCAAATGTTCAAACTCTGGTGTGTTAGAGTGAGCTCGAGAAGAGCACGAAATTTTGGAGGGAGTTCTCATTTCCAGCTGTTCGGAATTTCCGAACTAACATGTATTTTCCGTACATCCTACGTGTGCGTTCGTCAATCTTGGTCAATGTAAATTTCTGACTTCCTTAACTACATCACAAGATTATTAGCAAAAGGACTATAGTCATAATCTTGAAAATATAATACCGATATTATTAATTAAATGGTCTGACCGTATAAGTATTTATTAACCAAAAAAATGTAGTGAATATATAATTGTTTTTATGGAGTGGTTTGCATGTGCTAAGATTAGTCAAGAAAATATTTTGTTACATAATAAAATAAAATATTATTCTATTCATTTTCATGTAATTTAGGAACTTGAATATTTGCTAGGAGTATGACGGTGTATGGGAGTTAAATACCGGTTTGTTGTTTATTTTATAATTGCATTCTTCAAGTTGTAGAGGTTTATAGGTGGATTGAGAATTGGATACTTATAACTCTTTTGCGTGCTTCATGAATAGGTAGTGTGACTTCATTAATTCTTTTTAATTTTTTGCTACAGATATTGATGAAGAGCCTCATGTATGCAAAATTGAAACATGAACAGTATATGTATGTTTTAGGATTATTAATTGTTTCAACACGTAGATTAATTTGATTGTCTTTTTCTCGAGCAGCTTCCGTTTTACTATTTTAATGCATCTACTTACATATTATATTGTTTATGTTCATTGAGTTCAAGGAAATTTCTATGCCCCGTTTCTTGATACGTTCGTATTGCTTTCTTAGATAATAACTGTGTAGATTTTTGCTCACCTCAAAGAAAAATTACTGACATTCATCCCTCTTGTTTTTCTATGTGGTATTTCTCTTTCTTTATTTAATTCATGACTTAATACTTACAACCATAGGCGTTATGATTATGTAGTAGTTTATCGTAAAAAAATCCATTTTTATAATCTTAGGAAGTGTTTGGTTGCTTGGATGATATAATCCTTAGATTGATAATAACCTGACTTAAGTTTGATATAATAGTTATTTTAAATTTTGAGCGAGTGTTTGGTTGTGATGATAAATACGCGGAATAAGTCATCCAAACTTTTAAAATCGTGTTTGCTTCTATTGATAAAATTGCAATTTATGGTTGTTTGCCCGAAATGTCCCTGACGTCTTTTCGTCTGGTGTCCCCAAATCAAATCCCCAAAATCGACCCCCCATTTCATTTCCCCCAAATTGAAACTCCTCTGAAACCCTAGATCCAAAAATCGCGATTCCAATAGCAAAGGTGGACTTAAATCTTCTCTTCCTCTACTTTTTTTCCGATTAAATGTTGTAATCTTTGTTTACTTGTTTCTCAGATTGTTGCGTTGGGTGATTTCGTTCGTTCGGTTAGCAATTGCGACGTTTGTAAGGTTCGTAATTACTATAACTTTTTGGTATTTTTTTGTATGCAACATTTACGGTGTACTTGTGATACATGTTACACTGTAATGCATGTGTTATTTGGTGACAAATACCAAACTTTGTTGTTGAATCATATGGAACTTAGTTGTTGAATTTTGACTGGATGTGTTATTGGTTTGTTTGTTTTGGGGTGTGGTTTAAAGTTTGGTTAGACCTTTAGGGTGGTTTATTATATGTTTTGAAACCGCTGTCCTCGATTTAGTATTGCTACCGTATACGAAACTATAAGTTTCTGCAATTTAGAAGTAAATATGGTAGTTTGCAGCTTTAGTAAACTGCTTTACCCCATGTGTTGTAGATGGAGGGCCCTTTTGCGATAGCATGTTCCTGTGGTCATGGAAAAATGCTTTACCTAAGAGCAGGGCCTAAAGCTCAGTTTGCGGGGCGATATTATTACATATGTCCACAACACATTAGACACGGCGATTGGTTTATTTGGGCAGATCAGTTACAACACCACAAGTATGCACATATACATAAGACCCAAACCGAGCCAAACACTGATGCATCTTCGTCTCATGGACCCGCAATGTCAAGCCCCAACAAAGTGAATCCACTACTGACAAACACTCAACCACTTCCCAACCATTCTACACTTCTTCCATAAGTCACCGTGATCGTGCCTCTTTCAGTACCACAATACCTGAGCATATGGTCCCACCCATTCAGAATACATCTGCAGCCCATTTAATCGGAATAGTCGATGACAAATTGGTTGCAAAGTTGGCTGTGGCTTGTTGTTTTGTGTCATGGTATTTGTTGTTTGTGTTTATGGTGGCTTTTGCGGCCTTTGCCTTTATTATTGTTTCAAAATAGGAAGTATTGTTAGTTCGTAGACTATGAATGTTGTTTTGAGACATACTGAACCAACATTGTAATCCTATTTGATTTGTGAACTATTCCCATTTGAACAATTGCTTTTGATTTAGAATTTATTTAACTTTTCCGTATGACGTGATCATGTTTTCATACATCTTTACAATATGTTTATTCTGCACTAATATGGACGTATTGCTTTGTTGTACAAAGATGCCTATTACTAGGAAACAATGGCTGCACAAGCATTTCATCGAGCCAGATTTTGGGAGGAATGGTGACTACTACGTGTTGCATGTGATGTGCAATTACGGGTACACACATGATTTGTCGGATGTTGCTGAGATGGAAAGAGCTATGGTAGAGTTGCGTCGTAGATTCGTGAGCAGAGGTGTTTATGGTTTTGGCTTGGCGAAGATACGGGAGAAGGTGGTTAACTCGAGAGATTTTTAAAGTTCATAGTAACTCTCGTACAAATGATCTGGTGAGTCAATTTGCCAAATAATCTTGCGTCAAGAAACTTGATCAATAATATTTATTCAAAGAAAAGTATCTAAATTATATAATAGTCATAAATAAGGATATTGAACTTAATAATTTAATTATATTTTCTATTAAGGGACATTTTTATCCCTCAAATTTAGTTGGTCAACCAACTAAAGGGAGGCGAATAAGAAAAAAAATGAAACTAGAGGGAAGGTGGATAGAAAGAGAAGATACCTCAAGGAGGTAGATAGAATTTGTCCATATTTTGGGTCATGTTGGTTTGTTGCTTTTTGATGCATATAAGATGGGTGGGGTTATACATGCAGGTTAAATTCAACAAGAACGGCACTAGAGTTTGAAAGGAGGAGAAAGTGAATTGTAGTAGGTGGATTCTTTTAGGGATAATTATAGTGACACCCTGAAGGTTTGGTGTAATTACAGAGACCACCCCTGCGGTTTGAGAAATTACACAGACCACCCCTGAGATTTAAAATTTTACACATACCTCCCCTTCACAACTTAATTGTTGTTTGGGTGTAATTATGATATCATTATGCTCGTTATACTTAGACCCCTAAAGTTTTGTATAATTATAAAAATAATCTTTGATGTTTGAAAAATTAAAAAGAAATACTCCAAATAATTTTAGAAACTACTCTATGACTAACCAAAAATATAAAAAATACTTCAATTTAATTTCTTGTTTTTTTTGTTATTTTTATTTTTCATTTTTTTCTTTCAATAATCTCATGAATTTCATCACAGTTCATATTAACTAATACTATTTCTATCGACCATGGAATTTTCAACTTATTGCAATTAAAAAATGAAGCATATGGTAAAAGAATAACATCTCTATGCATTCTTCAGAAAAAATAAGACAAGAAACTGTAAAAACTATTATTCTCAAAAACAAAAATAACAAAAATAATCAAGATTTTTACAACTCATTTTAAGAAATGAAGAATGGTAACAAAGTTACCAGCAACTGTGATAGAAAAATTACTATCCTTGGATTGGACGTGGTCACTAGTTCTAGATAGCAAGTTTTGTTGAACTTTTTGACAAAGCAAACAACATAAATGCACTGCCTTTACTGCAACTTTAGTTTTTGGAGTATTCTTCTTCTTCCAATTTTTTGAAACCAATTTTTGTTGTGCTATCCTCTTCTATAGCAAAAATAATTGTAAGGTTATAATTGCAATGAAAATAAGGGCATAAAGATGAGTGTTTCATTGAGTTTGTACGAAAATTTGCATGAATTGTTTTTAAAAAAAGAATTAAAAGTTAAATATTTTGAATCAAAAATATATTTTGGATTGGATCTTAACTTATTCTCAAATTGAAACATTAGTTTAAACATTTTTATATTTATAGTTAATAATATAGTAGTTTCTAAAATTATTTGGAGTATTTCTTTTTAAGTTTTCGAACATCAAAGATTATTTTTATAATTATCCTATACTTTAGGGTTCTAAATATAATAAGCATAATGATATCCTAAATTACACTCCAAACAGCTCTTAAGTTTAGGGTAGAGGGGAGGTATGTGTAAGGTTTCAAACCTCGGGGGTGGTCTCTGTAATTTCTCAAACTACAGAGGGTGGTCTATGTATTACACCAAACCTCAGGGGGTGTCACCATAATTATCCCATTCTTTAATAACTAATTTGAATTTAGCTTAACATTAAAAAATGTCATAATGTCATGAAAATATTTAAATTAGACTAAAATGCATATTGTAATTTAGTTGATTCTCCTAGAGATTCTCCTCATGCCTGACGTGGGATTTTGTCCTTCTACGCCTTTATGAAAATATACTTTATTCAAGCACAAGACATGCACAAAATCATCAGGTTGAGGTACATTATTATCTACTTAAGCTGCTAAAGCTCCTTGCTCATATATGTTGTATTAATCATCATTCAGACTTAATGCTTCAGTGCCAGGGTCATTGAGAATGATGGAATACAATGATAGGGAGTGGGTAATTGAAGAATAAAATATACGCTACAAACTGAGAAAAAACATTTTAACTAGTAGAATTGCAACTAAAAAACTGTAAGAGCTTTTGTCAATTGAGTTGCACATTAACAAAAGTGGCATATGAATATTTGACAAAAAATTATTTTGTCTAAGGAATTAAGCTTGTGAATTTGCAGCTACACATGGACAATTTTAAGAATGAAGTGAAGAAGCAACAATGCTGGTATGTACCCATGCCCTGGCCACGCTGCCCTACAACTTCATGAAAACTAAAAAATTAGTAGTTTTCAACTATACCATAAAGTATCCAGTGAAGAAGGTATATAGTGATACTTGCCCGGTATAGGTATCATTCTGAAAAAGCATTGCCCAAGTACCTCCGATTAATGTGAATCCTGTTGCCATCCCATATAAGACTGAATCAATCAAATTTTCTATACCTAAGCACAAACTCTCATAATTATGTCATCAATGCCTAACTCCCAAGAATAGAACTAGGGGTGGGCAAAAATTTTGGGTACCCAAACACAAACCCGTCCCATTTGGGTAATTCCCATTCGGGACGGGTATTAGTGGGTATGGGTACCTGAATGTCGGGTACCCACCAAAATTAAACGGGATCGGGTATGGGATCGGGTGGTCTCCGCCAAATACCCATTCCCGATTGGGTACCCACCCATATTTTTTATTTTATTTTTAAATATTTTATATCATATTCATACCTTAGGTCCTAAATAGTCAATAGTAAAAAATACTCCTAAATTCCTTCCCGCTGACAACTCTCAACACACACAATGCACACATTCAAATCACACACACAAGACCCTCGCCCACTCTGCCATCTTCATCGCTGATTCTCTAATGTGCGTAGCCGATTCTTCTCCAAAAGGTAAGTTCATCTCTAAGAATCTAACACACACACACACACTGACACGACACTTTCTCTGTTCATCTCTAAGAAATCTTCGTCGCTTTTTCAGATTTTTGCACTGACGCCGTTGTCTACCTTCTATCAAGGTTGTGGTAAGTTGTTCTATTTTATACAGTTTCAATACTCATCTAAGATTCTATTTTATAACAGTTTTTTCAGTTTTTTAGTTGGATTTGAGGTGGGTTTTTGAGTTGAAGTTTTGACGGAAAATTTATTCGAAACAGAGCATAAGAAAAATTTAAACGAAGCAGAGTAGAAGAAGAAAATTTGGCCGAAACAGAGTATAAGAAAAATATAGACGAAACAGAGTATAAAAAAAAAGAATTAGAGTAGACGAAATCTTTTGACGAAACAGAGTAGAAGAAAAATTTAGAGTAGAAGAAAATATTAAGATGAGAGCATTGAGCTGAATCAGAAAATATTGATTGTGAAAAAGTGAGAACAAGGCTGGCTATTTATAGGCAAAAGTTTCGGACTTTGGCGGCTAAATTAGGACGAAATGGGTTCATTTGATGTTTGCATGGTAGTTATTGGTAGATTGTTCTTGTATAACTTATTCGACACTCTGTTTCTATAACAGCTTTTTAACTTGATTTGAGTTGGGTTTGGGTTGTTTTTGATTTTCTGTGTTGCTATTTCTCTTAAAATATTTTGATTTTATTCGTTATTCTTGTTTTAAGTAGTATGGATAATTAGCTTGGAAAATTTCAGGTTATATATATGGACTCTTTTTAGCTCCTGCCCCTTTTTGAAAGTGATATTTATGTTTGTCATTGAATTTTACACAAGCTTAAAAGAATTTTGAGAATGAGAGTTTTGGAAAAATCAGCATTTCAGAAAGTAAAGAATGGAGCATATACTTTGACAAACAAAGAAAAAGGTAAATATAATATGGAAAAAAGGCCTTGATATAATGATGTATATTTACTTAATGTCTATTTTTTGTCTAGAACTACAAAAAATGGAAGAAGGTCCTTCTTCAACAGGAAATTCAGTGGTGAATTCACAACAAAATGGAGCAAATACTTCAACTCCTGAAGTAAGTAACTCCAATGTTCCTGTTGTGAGTGATTCTAATGCTCCTAGTAAATCTAATGATGGGATTGAGGGTGGAACTTCTAAAAGGAAAGAGATGGATACCAGGGCTCCTATTTGGGAACATTTTGAGAAGTTTATTTGCCCAGTTGATGAAATCATACAAGGCTAGGTGTAACTACTGTAAAAGGGTTCTTAGGGCTCATGGTAAAAAGCATGGAACAAAGGGTCTAGACAACCATAATCGCACATGCAAACAAACACCCCAGTATAAAGCTGCTAATCAAGCCCGACTTAACATGCAAAAGCCAATTTTTGATGCTTCTGGGAAAAGAGAAATTGTCCCCTTTAGTCCCTTGTGGAAATATGATGAAAAGGCTTGTAGAAAAACTTTAGCTTTGATGTTTATAGTGGATGAGCTTCCTTTTAAACATGTTGAACATGATGGCTTTAGGAACTACAGTGCAACGATTTGTCCCCAGTTCCACCTTCCCTCAAGAAAGACTTTAGGCAAAGATATTTATCGGATTTATGAAGAGGAAAGAATACAACTCAAAGCTTATTTGAAAAATACATCTCAGCGTGTTTCTTTCACTACAGATACTTGGACTTCAATTCAAAGAACCAATTATATGTGTTTAACTGCTCATTTTGTTGATAATGATTGGACTATGCAAAAAAAAATCTTGAGCTTCTGTCCGATTTTAAGTCACAACGGGGAAGACATTGGTAAGGCTATTGAAAAGTGCATAAGAAAGTGGGGGGTTGAAAATATTTTTACTTTTACGGTGGATAATGCATCTTCCAATGGGGTTGCCTTGGACTATTTGAAAAAGAGGATGGACGTCTGGAAAACTAGCGTATTAGGTGATAAATATGTGCATATGAAGTGTGTTGCACATGTTTTCAACCTAATAGTGCAAGACGGATTGAAAGAGAAGGAAGAGGATGATGCTATAACATGCATTCGAGGGGCGGTGAGGTATATTAGAAGCTCTCCTGGTAGGTTACAAGCCTTTCGAGATTGTATGGCAAATGAAGCTCCTGATACAAAGAGATTGTTGTCCTTGGATGTTCCAACGAGGTGGAATGGACTTGTTTGATGTTAGAGACTGCATTGTTGTTGAAGAATGCCATTACTACTTTTTTTGATGGTAATGATAGCTATAGGAGGACTTGGAGCAAGATGCTTTTAATGGAGTTCCAACTGAAGATCATTGGCATAGGTGTGAAAGATTGGTGACCTTTCTTGGCAGCTTTCAAGAGACAACGCAAAATGTCTCAAAATCTTTACATGTCACATCTCATGCTGTTTTTCATGAGATAAGTTCGATTTTGCTTCAGCTTAGAGAAGCTATTAGTAAGATAAGTGAAGATCCTCTACTTGGGAGAATGGCGCTGAAAATGAAAGAAAAATTTGATAAATATTGGGGACTGTTGCTATGAAATTTCGAGTCCTTAAAATAAAAGACAAGAAAAATTAGAACAAATAAAATTCATATTACTCAAAAAGAATATGGGTTACAATCTCAATAATCCTCTGATTCTTTTCTAGAATATATGAACTTGAAAATTTGGTAGACTTGGAGTTGAGTTGATTTTGATCTCTTCCACGTGGCTTTGATTTAAACGTCAATCCAAGGGCGTTTGAGCTTGGTCTTGAATTAACAATTAACTTGACTTGATATTTGAGACGAACAATTTGATATTCGTCTTGATTTCTTGAATTTGTTGAATATATTTGAAGTTTGATCTTCTTCAGCAGAAGTGCTATCCTCAAAAACAGTTCTTCAGCGGCTTTGCAGCTTAATCTTGAGCCAAGTGAGGCTTTCTTTAATCTTCGTGAAGAACACCTTTGATCTTTGCGAAGAACACCTTGAATGTGAGAACTTGAGGGAGAGACAAGTGAGGCTTTCTTCTCTTCAAAATATGATATTTGTGTTGTTGTGTGTTTTTCTTGAGTGAAGACATCTATCTATAGGTGTAGAATTAGAGACTTGATAAGATCAAGAGATGATGTGGAAGCATACTATTGGTTCTTCCATTTTCAAGATAAATACAAATTTATTTTGTATTTATCAAGAAGTATTTGAAATAAAACACATCATATATGACACATGTCTTGATTTGATTGGCCACATAATTGAATATGATTTGAATTGAACACCTCATCTTGACACATGGCGTCATCTTATTGGTAGATGAGAATATATTAGGAAATTAATTAATTTCACTATTTTTCTATTGGAATTAAATTTAGTGAAATTCCAAAATTAGAAATAGCAATAATTAATTTAACTTCTAACACATTAAATGACACATGTCATAATTGGACTGGCTTCTAAATTTTGCCCGTCTACAGGGACCACTAAGAGATACGAATTATATCTTATATTATGCTATGGTGTTTGATCCTCGTTACAAGATGGGTCTTATCAATTTTTCATTTGATGACATGTATGATTTTGAGACTAGTAACAAAATGAAGAAGGCTGTCTATGAAGGATTGGTTGAACTATTTGAAGATTATAAAGTAAGATATGGTGGTGGTGTTGATACCGCACCTAGTGCCGCTTCTTCTTCGGCCAAGCCTCCCCTCCCTGAAATTGGAAAGAAAAAGAGAGCAACTTACAAGAGTAACATGAAGAAATTAAAGGTTGTAGTAGAAGGGAGTGAGAGTGTGAAATCAAAATTGGAAAAATATTTAGGAGAAGATGTAGAGCCGGAGGTTGAGGATGAAGACTTCTTCGATATTTTAAATTGGTGGAAGGTCAATTCTCAAAGATTTCCAATTCTCTCAAGGCTAGTACGAGATGTGATGGGTGTTCCCGTTTCAACAGTTGTCTCGGAATCTGCGTTTAGCACGGGTGGTCGTGTTCTTGATGCTTTTAGGAGCTCATTATTGCCCAAAACAGTTGAAGCTCTAATATGTGCTCAAGATTGACTTCGTAGATCAGATTCACTTGTGGCAATTGAGGAAGATATCGACGAGGTTGGCCCTCTAGAAGAAGGTACTTATAAAATTCCATTATTTTTACTTAAGGTGTTTTATGGTGATAGTTTATCTAATTGTATTTGTTATTTTTTGTAGCATGGTCAAATCCTACGGTTGATTCAAGTGCAAGCGGAGGTACATGTAGTGGTAGTGGTACAACTATGGAAATTGATAGTTGATTTTTGTCTTTGAGGTACGTATATTTGTTCTATTATGATTTTTAGTATTTTTTGTTCAATGTTAAATTTTAAACTTTTACTAACTTTTGTTCTTTTTATGTTGCATTGGAATATGGAAAGCCACGTGCCATGGAAGGGAATTGGTGATCTATGGATGAATGAAGATGGATGTTATTGCTACTTTTGTTATGATGGATTTGATATTGTCACGATACTTTATGCTTTTAAGGATGGATTCTAATTTGGATGATAATACTTTATGCTTTTGGTTGTTATTTTGGATGATGACACTTTATGCTTTTGAGGATTGATTGTTAATTTGGATGATAATGCTCTATGCTTTCAAGGATTGATTATTGATGATTGGTTATGTAACTTATAGTAAATGGCCATTACGTTTGGTTTTTTGAACTAGAATGAATGGATATATACTTATGTTTCTATTGATAATAGATGTTATAGTTTGTAATTTTTGTAATCGTAATTTGTGTGGATCATTTGTAACATAGGATGTTTCTTTAAATGTTAATTAGTTATTGATAAAAAAAATGCTATTTTTCAATTGGAATGGCTGTTTTTCCAGCTCACAAAGCTGAAAAACATGGGATAAAATGGCTTACAAGCTTACTGCCTCTGTTTGTAAGCTGAAAAACAAAAGCAGTAATCTGTTCTTTAGCTTTGTAAGTTGAAAAATAGGCTTTTGCTTTAGTTTTTGAGCTGAAAGACTAAGGCAGTAAGGTTGTTGTATGTGCTGTTTTTCAAGCTAAAAACAGGGAAAAATGTAGTAGCTAAGGCAGTAAGCTACTGCCTTTCCCCTTGTTTTTCAGTTGCAAATTGAGAGGGTGGGTACCCATTTCTCGACAATGAGGGAATGGGTACCCGACATATTCGGGTTCGGGATTGGGTATCATTTCCCAACTACCCGATCTGGTGGGTACCCATTCCCGATACCCGATCGGGATGGGTACCCGACACTTGCCCAACCCTGAATAGAACAGCCTTGAACCCACTAGGGCGGTTAAAAGTAGTGTAGAGAGGTGTGGAACCTTGTAGAAGAAAAATGTCGGCCGTCCAATCGAATCGATCACCACCGTCCGTTGAGGAGGTGCACTTGTATATAAAGGGGGTTTTAGCCTCATTATAACCAACAAGTTTCAGCTTTTAGGAAATACAAACAAGCTTTACCCATAGTCTCTTTGTCTTCTTTCTTTTGCAACCTTAGTTTGAGTGAATCGGGAGGCTGACTTGCTAGGCACACGGGGTGCTAGTAAGCCGCACGTTCTAACTTTTGAGGAGTAAATTTTTAGTACGTGACACGTGTAGGCTGGCATATAGCCATGTCATAGCCACGCTCACCTGCAATTCATTATCTAGAAATAATTAGTTTTGAACTATTATTATTTGCAAAGATACCAAAAAGTATGAGGCCAACAAACTGCACAATAGTACTTACGTGAAACAATGACACATACAATTTCTAAGAAAAGGTGTATATAGAGCGCTTGAGGGCAGCTCGACCCACCCTTTCTATATCCAAATTTAAGTAGACTTTCGTCGTCATCTCCATATCTGAAACCCGGGTATCATCCATGAGATGTGGTACGTTGTAGACAATCACATCTTTAACTCTGTCTGTAACCCCCGCTAAGCTGCCAAGAATTATCAAAATGGCCACCATGCTGCTGGCGCCCCCTAGACCAAACTCTCAGAAATATATAATGAAGCTTAAAATTATTATGAATTGGTGTCCTACACTTAAGATTTATGGAAACTCAATCAGAGGTGCATAAAGCATTCGGTGGGTCTTGGAAAATTTCCTAAATCTTGCAATATTACCGACTTCGCAGTAATATTTATCGAGGGAGAGTACTAGTGATGAAGTTATAGCTGCTAAAGACGCAGCTAGGCACCCTGTAGTGCCTATTAGGTAGAGCAAAATAGCAACTCCAACGTTAACCATAGGCAGCATGAAAATAGCAAGTAAAATCCCTGCACTATCTAATTGGCGTGATTCTCGTGGCTTCATGCCAAGGAATCCCAGCAAAAGTAGCAATGCAGGTTGTAAGGATGCCCGATAAAAGGTGCAGTGGTTTGTCAGCATAAAGGAAGATTTGTGAAATGAAAAAGATAGAGAAAAAAATTGTGAAATGTAAAAGAGCCAATCCAATGTTAACAACAGGGGACATATAAACCGCTAGTAGAATATCTAGTCCCTACACTATTTGGCAAAAGACGCATGATTTTGGTGAATTCTTTCCACGAAAACCTAGTAAAGGTAGCAATAACGGTCAAAAAGATCTTGGGTAGTAGGTGTAATGCATTATCATCATGGAACGCTATTTGTGAAATGAAGATGGTAAAGAGTTAAAAAAATGTAGGTAGAAAAGGCACTATATTTATTTGATTATAGGATGTCACTTTAAGCACAGTAAGAAGCATAGTAAGTCTAGCAAATAATGTACTTTTGTGTTTGCCTACATATTGACATTAGTAAAGTCACTCCCATTTACTTTTCAAACTCCTGAATCGAGTCTTGTATTTCTAGCTCCTGAATTAAATCTTGCATTGTTCTCTTAAATTACTCAAGATTTGAATACATTAATATATGATTTTCAAACTTTACATGTTATTCATAACATATTGTAAATATGTGCTTAATTAAGGAGTTTCTATTTGATTGATGGTTATATAAGAAAACTCTTCATTTATCTAAATTACTTCAATTCTTGAACATATAGTGTAAATCATTTGCATCTAACATGTATAAATGAATTTTGACTCATTTCTTACAAAGTAAATATAAATCTAAAAACTCATGCACAATTTATAACATTTTATTATAACATACATGTTTATAAGACCATGTGCACAATTTTGGAGTTACTTAACATTTAAAAACTTTGGGACTTTAATATATTATTTCAAAGATTTTTTTATTTATTTTACCATTGAAACGACCTAGTCTTAAACAACCACCACGATCCGAGTCAGGGGCGGATCAGTTTTTTTTCTCTTTTTACCTTCGCCACTAATAACTTAAGTAAATTGAATTAAAATAAATTATAAAACTAAAAATATCAAATGTGTAAAGTAGAATGAGAAATGTATATTGTTTAATACAAAGTAATACAAATAGCATACCAACAAACAGAATGAATGAAAGTTGTCACGCCCCAGAGTGTAAAACATGAAAAATATGGCATGATGGCCGTGTCGCCAAAGAAAAAGAATAAAAGGCGACACGAAGCCCTCGAAATAAAAACATTTTCATTTAAAATTTTGCAGAAGCGCTATGACTAAAATGAGAAAATATGAGATTAATACCTTAAAACTTCAAAAAGATATTCATTTACAAAATCTTGGTACAGAACATCTAATATCTCAATGAAAGTTTACAATCAAATAGCAATACCATGTGAACAATAGTCGAAATGAAGAACAACAATGTTAAAGTATGCAATTCTCTCAATGCATGACTCTGTAGTTAAATCTTGAACCCCTAAACCGGATCCCTTAGCTCCCCGCAGATAAAACTAAAGTCTGAAAAATAACATTGCAAAGGGTTAGTTGCAAACTTAATAAGCAGTTCCAGATATCTCTCTAAAACCAGACGTGAGATTTTAAAATATATATGCTCATGCTTACAATTTAAAATGAAAATAAATATTGATGCATAAGCAAAATGTCAATTTATCAAGTCATGTTTCAAAACAAATGTTAAGCTCATATACTAACACTACGACCAATATTTTAACCCGTGGCACGGGCCATCAATAAATTGGATATCCATCCAGCGATAAGCCCACTGGCAGCTCAAAAGTGTCCAGCTTTAATCAAGTTGGCAGCCCAAACGTATTCCAACTTTAAGCCAGTTGGCAGCCCAAAAATAAACGCAGGTCTATTCTAAGAGCTCAACAAAACAATACCAATATATGGATTCAAAACGAATATATTCTTTCTTTTACATGCAAACAGTGGAAGATAATTTACATGCCCGATCAATGTTTTTCAAAAGTATTAAAGCTATTTCTTTTTTCAAAAGAACTCTCTTTTCTTCTTTCTTGCCAAATAAATCCGAAATTATGAAAGCAAGCAATTTCTTTATGCAATAATTTCATAATGCAATAATTACAATAATTTTATATTAAAAACACAAGTAAAAAATATCAAGAACTACTTACCTCAACCCCATGTGCACGATAAAATAAAATCCAAGTCCATACTCTTATGGCGCTAGACAAGTCTAAAATAAGTAATGGAACACAAAGTAATTAGAAAAATTATATTTCGATACACTTTTGGCTAACAAGACAAAATAACCAGGTAATTAACTCTGAAAAGTGGTCATAATAATTCTAAATGATTTTGGTTGCTAAATTAACAATGCAGAAGACACCTTCACATGCAAAACACTCGTGATTCTAGTATGAAGAGAAACACTTGCAGACATACTAGATAAACGAACAAAATGCAGTCCCACGTGACATTATATGTTCTGTGCACAAGATTCAAACTCAAAACAACCACACATAGCCCCACATAATTCAGTTAATTCTACAAGACTTCATACCCTACAATTAAATATTCTTCTACTTTTAATATATCTTTTATGACAAATAGATGAAACATGCAAGTTCAAGAAACATTAAGCATTAATTATCATTGGAAAACGTGCAGCCAAATTCCTTAAATGATCGGTTTCTATGCAGACTTATAATCTTTGCATAAACTACTTCATGTTGTTAATATAAAGAATAAGATATGGCTGTCGATTCAATATAAAATACTAATTTTATGCCCTACCTTTTCTTGTTAAATACTAGCCCTATTTCCTTGTGCTTATGCATCGTGGGCCAGTGAACTAATTATGTGTTCGGGTAAATATTAAAGTAATTGCAGTTATGCAGCTTAAATATATATAAATTAAATGAAAGTAAACTATTTACCAAATAAATAAAAGTAACTTTATAATAGAATTACAGGCCATTACAAAAGTACTAGTTAAAATTCTATGATTAAAAGATTTCAATGAAGCTCTTTAAAAAACGCACGAAACAAGCTTATAAAATTTAACTCATTAGCTGACACTACAACAAATTAGGCTTTTAACGACGCATAATTTTCGTGACGCTTTTATTACAGTCGCATATAACTAATTTCTTGACGGTTTTAGAATAAATCCTGACAGTAAATAACCGTCAGCTAAAATTTAAAAAGTAGCGCTGTATTTAGGCTATTTTTTGTCCCCTGTTCCAACACCGCACAAATCCCAGTTCACGTACTTAAATAAGCCCAATCATTTAAAAAAAAAAGAGCCCAATCACCAAGCTAGGGTTTTCTGCAAATTTCTCACACACATACAACAATGGCGGGAGAGAAAATTGCCCCGATCTCTGTCGCAGTGCGCCACCAATCTCTCGGCCAACGCCGTATAAGTGCCATGGTGCTGGGCTGAGAATGTATGGTCGAGTAACTGGCATACGCAGTTATCTCAAGTCAGAGTGATTTTGGAGTTCGTGATGATTGCTTTTGTAGTTATTGATCGTGTACATATAAAGTGGGATGTGTCACATTATCGTTTATAGCTCTAAAAGTTAATCTCGAGCTTGATACTCATCGTGTAATCTCAGTGATTTTGATCGCCGCATTGCAAGGAGCTGATAACGACAAGAACTTTTGATTAAACTGCTACATCAGAGGTAACTCAATGCCCTAATTCGTTTGCATCTCCATGTATATATGCCATCAGTTTTCTGCTTCATATGTATATGTCTAATCATATTTTCCTACGTTTGCTCCTTGTAAACCATCTGTCAGTTTCAGATATAATAGCGTATACATTAGCAACGGACTTTTGTTTTTTCATATTTAGTAGCTATTTTTGCTCCCTTCATATATTATCAGGATTTATCCGTTACAACTTCTACTTGTCTGTGTAGGTTATATCTGTTATCTTTGCTGTTTTAAGCCAAGATTTTGGTTAAGGGTAAATTTTGTTCTGAGTGTATTCCTTTTCTGTACTCTGTTTTATGTACAACACTCCATTCACATACTTATATTCTAGTTTCATATTTTTGGGCCTATAGATAATTAATCAACGAATTGAATATGTTGTATGCATTTAAAAACATAGTTTTTGCTTTTGCTTCTTACCTATATTAGGGACAGATAATGATTCAATGTTTATGGCATAAAAGAATCACATCATTACTCTGCTTCTTTGGTAAATAAATGGATGCTATTGTGGCATTCTCTCCTTATATTGTTCAGTCAAAAATACTTAAACAGGTATATGATATACCTTCGTTGCTACTCTCTAAGATCAACATGTGTAACCCTCCCTTGATAACAGAAGATTTAAGCTCTTGCTTTGGATACATGGGATTTGTAAAAGCTTACATTTGTACTGTTTTTTCTACATGAATGAAATACTTGAGAAAGATAGGAGCAAGACTAATCACCAACTTATGTTGAACTCTTTGTTTAATCTGATTGTTAAATCAAAAATTTTTTTTTGCAGGAAGTTCTCCGAAGACTCGAGAGTTATATGCTATGGTATTAGTTCTATCTCAGTCGTCTGGTATATAAGGCATCACAAGTGTTCGCAGGTCTATGACAAAGATCATGACACTTTCTGCCACTAGTTCCTCATTTTTTTCATGTTTGGTGTTAGCCTTATTTATAAACAAGAAGTTTACCGTCACAGAGGTACTCTAACTTCCATTTGGATTGCTACTCAATCAAATTACTAGAGATGGTATGTCTCAGTCTGATTTATATTATTCAGGTGACAAGGACATTTTCCTTGTACCTCTCGCCATCCTTCCGCAGCTTGTCTTGCTGTAAAGAACTAGACATATCGACAACTTGAATGGGAAATGTTTTTATTTCTCAAGTAAATGATTTTTGCCTCGGCTTAATATTTCTTGAAGTTAAGATATTTTTCTTCTTTATAGTTTATGGTTGAGCTTGGGGCTGGAATTGGTAATTTCTGCCTTTCTTACACTTCTAAGTTATTGAACCTTGCATATGTGGCTTTAATCACAGGTTTCGAACATGTCAGGACTCAAGACAGAAAGCCACGCTTGTCCAAGATATCAAGCAACATAACCAATCAGTCTAATGCTCTTTTAAATTTTGAGGTACTATTGACCGCTTAATTTAATTTTCTTATGTTGGCAGACTTTGTGATATTGTCTTGCCTTGCTAGTTTTTTTTTTGGTACGAACTTTGTTGTGATTTGAAGTGAGTATTAGTTATTGACAAATAACCCTGTTTATAATTTTTTTCCATTTTAATATTGTGCATCCTCTTTTTAAGATAATATACAGTTTGGATATTTAGATCAGAGTTTTGGATTATTGGTTCCATGCTTGAATTTTGACAAACAATAAAAATATTACCCTGGGATGCATTAGAAATGATTAAGTTTAGTTACATGCTTTAAACTTGATATTTCAACATATATGATTATGAATTAAAGTTGTGGAATCTTTTGTGGTTCTTTATCTTTGTTTGCCCTTAACGGATGCGGTTTTTTGGTGGGAATTTTGTGTTGTATATTGTTATTTCTTGGAGGTTTCTGTGCTTTTTAAGATCCATACTAAAATGCTGGTTCGGAATTTGGAAGGCCTCATCCTTCTAACTTTTTCCATCTTGTCATTTTGTTTTCTTGAACAGGTTAGAATTGGACAAAATTAACTTTGGTTGCATCAGTGGTATGATTTTTGTTATATTTTCATAATGTAATTCTATTTCTCCTTACATATTAAATTTGTATAAAAAAATTGATGTACTAAGTCAAATGTTTGGTTTTCAGGAAAAGGATGGCCAATAAATGTAGAAGATTGGTTCACAATTAGTAACCTAGGTGGTTGAGTTGCAGGGGTTGTCAATTATTACTGCATTTTGTATTGGTTTTTGATCTTTTGATTAGTTTGTAATTTATGATAGGTTTTGCATATATACAGTGTAAATTTACAAACAAATGATATTACATTAGTTATTTTTTGTTGTATTGCTTATTAGTTGGAGTAAACTTTTGTTACATTTTTTCATTTTTCTGGTTTTGATGTTCTAATTGGTTGTCATACGTGTATGGTCAAATTAAAAATGTAAAAATTGAAGGCCTAAATTGCAAAAAAGGAGAAGTATTAACGATGGTTTCCAAACTGTCATAAATAGTTATTCCTGACGGTTTTTCTACATATAAAACTATATATGACCCCTTCTTTGCCGACATGTCTCTGACAGTTTAAAAACAGTCAAGAAAAGTATTAATGACTGTTTTTTCCTTTTTCCGACGGTTGAAAACCTTCGCGTAAAGCATTAAATGTTGTAGTGTGATAGCCTATTAAGGTCACGTACATAAATTAGAAAACCGAGATTCTATTTAATAAGAACGATTTTTATAATCTCAAACATAGTATCTAGGTTGTCTGTGTATTTCCAAAACATGAGGTGGTTCGTTTAATCGACATGCACCTCGAGGATAGTTAGTGTAACTCTCCCATAACCTTAATTTAAAATAAACATTTAATCAACATCGAGTTCGCGTAACTTGCACTTAAACACTACACGTGAGCTAAGTCGGGGGTTCTCGTCTTACGCCTTCTGATGCCTACATCATTTAAGATTATAGGTAGTAGCTGAACCCGTCAGTTATGACAAGTAACTATCATATTAGAACATCGATATTAGTGTCATTATGACGGTGATCGACGTCAAACAATACAATTCCGTAATGTGAATAGTGAAAAGTGACGTTTCTTGTTATGATTTATGATATGGGTATTTATAGGCAATTGTTTTCTTGATTATCTCTTTAACTTGTGTCAAAATATCTAGATCCATTATGGACCAAATCTTTGATATTTATGATGATAGACTGTCGGCGTCAAAATTGATGTTGACAGTGTCAAACATGTGATTTATAGGCATCAACGTCAAACATATTCAAAAATTACATATTATAATATTATTTCGCTTTTGCGAATCTTATTTAATATTAAATTACCTTTGTATGTATGCAATAGTGAAAAAAAAAAAAACAATTGTATAAGTATTGATTGGAATGTAGTCAAACAAAGTACAATCTAATTATTCAATTCACAGCTGAAAAAGCTTCGGAAATGACGCCACAAAACAACTCCAACCAAACAGGATCACCTCCTACAAAAAATTCAACATCCTCTCCTACATAGCTTTGATGAGTGTCATTTGTCCTCTTTAACATATACAAAAAGCACATAATCAAACCTCCACATTTATTCTCTCTCCAAAACTTACCCAAATTCTAACTAATTTCACTTTTTGACCCTTCCAAATCAAATAAAATAAAAGATTATATAAATCTGGGGCTCCTATTTATAGGAGATTTGATGCATGATAATAGGAATCAGATGTCTCATCTCTTATTAGTTAAAATTCTGGTTTTCTTTTTTTCTTTTTTGCTGAACACTAAACAATCTTACCTTTTATTTTTCATATAGTACATTAATAAATTGTCCTTTTATACAAATACAAGACCCTTGTTACGTCAAAAATAAAAGTATCAATTATTATTAATTTGTTTACAGAAAAATAATTCCAAGGTTCTATCATTCATTGTTTGTGTGTCCAATTTATAAGGTTTTTCAAATTTAAAAATATACATGTTAGAATAATTAATAAAAAATTCATTTATACTTTTACAGTCATGTGAATGATCAATTAAATACTGTTAAATACTTATGTTTATCTTTCCTATATATATAGCAAATAAAAATAATTTTGAAGATCTAGAATCAAATAATATGCAGTAGGAATATGTGGGGTAATTTTTTTTTTAATAATGCTTGTTTATTTTTCGTCAATGCTCTTTTCATACTTCTTCCAACAGTTTGCAATTATTTTTTGTTATGAACAAATTAAAGTTGATTAGTTTATATATTAATAATATAAGAAGTACAAAGGAGGAGTTATTTGTTTTGTGTGTGTTTAATTGGTATTTCTAATTTATTTTATGATTATTATATTTGTATATGCAAGAAAGAAAGTGAATTTATGTGATCTTAAAAATAGGAAAGAGAAATACTAAAGGTACATATTGAAGATCTTAAAAAAGAAAACCAATTTTTGTTATTTCCTTAAGGGTAAAATTGCCAACATGCAAAAGTTGCTAAAATTTAGGAGTGTGGTTCTGTCTGTATCATTTATGGAGGAGTAATCTCGGGAATTTGCAAGAAATTAAGGAAATTAAAGAATTTATGGAGAAATGGAAAAGAAATAAAACAACATGGGAACAAAGCAGTAAGTTTAGAGAGAGAATAAAGGTGAAGGTTTGATTGTGTGCTTTTTGTATATGTTAAAGAGGACACATGTCACTCATTAAAGCTATATAGGAGAGGATGTAGGATTTTTTGTATAAGGTGATCATGTTTGAACTCCAACGAGATTTGACATTCTCAAGGACACAGAGAATGGGCACAAGACAAATTTCAAACGTGCATTTTATGAGGCACGTAAACCCATAATTATATTGGATCTGCCCCAGATCTCTTCTGAGTAAGAAAGACTCCAAAGGCTAACCTAAGAATTCAAAATTTCCAATCAAACTCTTAAAAAAAGGCATGCAACAAGCCTATAAAATTTGCTCATTATTAACTGATAGCCGGTTAAGATTAAGTACATAAATTAGAAAACTGCGACTCTAAGTAATAACTAATAAGCACGTTTTGTGTGATCTCAAACATGATATAGATGTTGTTTGTGTATTTCCAAACCAAGAGAGGTGATTTGTGTAATCGACACGCACCTCGAGAATGGTTAGTGTAATTTTCCCATAGCTTTAATCCAAAATAAACATATAAATTGTTATATAAGCGAAATTTGGGTGGAGGGATTACAATTTACAACATATATATATATATATATATATATATATATATTAGTTTACTAACTGAGCTTTTGCAATTTCTGAGCAGGGGCGTATATATTAGAAAATTTAGGTTGGGTAGGGCTAGAATGTTAAAGAATAATAAACAAATGCAGAATGAGTGAATTTTTGGTTTATTTACTTAACATTTAATCATCCTATTAGAAATTAAAGAATCTATATAAATTGTTTAACCTCAAATAAATTAGCAAAAATTGCGTATTAAGAATTTAATGATCTGATCGACTAATAACTTGTAAAACGTACGTGGTGATGCAAGATATTTACTAAGAAGTGTCATTGAAGACAAACATTAAATTAAACAATGACATTAAAAGTGTTAATTTTTATGAATATCACTTATCAGCAACACAATAAAATAAGTAAAGAGGCTAGTTTACATATAACCTCTTCATATTGATTTAATATATAGATTGTTTGATCTCTAAAAGGAATTATTTATTATGAATATATACGTGTGAAATATCACAATTAATCACGGAGGATAACATTAGGCAGGTCTTAAATGATGCAAAAACTGAGGCAAGTCTCTTAAATGTGTTGTTTTACATATTAATGTTACTAATTGCATCTTTTGAATATTTGCAGCTGGGGCAACTCTTCGACACTTCCGTTAATATAACAGGTGATTTATTCATTGATTGATTTATGTGAGGTGTGTTTCACAGTTTAGCTCTATAGTTTCAATTTAACCCAAAATGTTATTGAAAAAGTTTTGATAGGAGAGCTTCATTACTCAATCGCGCCGTTCTCAACCCCAAATCATTTTCTTTCTTGCTCCCCGTCACTCGCTTCCATCCCACAAGCACCTTAGGATTATTCGACCATAAGAATCCCTATTATAATTTGTCCAACCTAGAGCAGAATTTTTCCGGTAACCACGCCGATTGCATATTGTAAATAGGCACAGCCGTTGAGACGGCTTGAATCAAAGTTGTACGGCCCGCTAAAGAGAGTGTGACGCTTTTTCAGCTTGCAAACCGCGCTAGTAACTTATCGAACAAATTATTATATTGTTCGTCAGTGACTCTCCCATGCGTCAACCAAACTCTCAAATATTTGCCGAGATTCAAAGTCTGAGAAAATCCCAAAACCGAGCAGATTCTGCGTTTTAAACTCACGCCCCTCTATGCGAAAAATAGAATTTTGATTTCGCCGGACTAACCTTCAAACCCGAAGCCTCACAGAATTTAGCCAATATAGAATTAATGATGCGAGCCGTCTTCATCGTTGCTTTACCCATTAATATGAGATCGTCTACGAAAAAGAGGTGTGAAAATTTCGGCCCTCCACGACATGGAATCAACGGTTCCCAAAGTAACTTGATATATTTTCTTTACGTGTTGAGTAGAAAACTATACTTGCCCGGACATTTGACTATTGACTAATCATCAACGGATAAAAGGGAATTATGGCAAAATATGAAATCTCATGGGCTATTTGTCAAAATATAAAACTTGGGACAAAGGCTGATGTAAACAAGTAACAAGTAACAACCCATCATTAATAACACTTTTTCTCTTGCTGTGGTGAACGTATTTCAAAAATCGTGATAAGCTGGCTTCATTCCAAGTGGGTCCATCCTCTCAAGTCTTCAAAAAATGAAAGACCATTAGTAAAGTTAAAAACTTCTGGTTAAAAGTTAGTAACAAAAATAACGGTTTTTTGTTCCTTTTAAATATAGTTGGTTAAATGACAAGCCTAACTGCACTCAAACGACAATAACCAACTTGGACTTGGCGCTCATTTTCAAACTTTAGGAGCTATAAATATATATAGTGCGAAGAAGATCAGTTTCAGTCGTCATATTGAAAAGAGTTTCTTCATACAAATCTCTCATCTCTCAAGTTGAAAACTATATCCATTTTGTGCCAAGAAGATTGTTATCATCATGTCAACAGAGATTACAGAGTTAACTGATGATATTAATGATAGACTATTAGTAACAGAGAATCAGGGTGAACAACTTGGCCTAATACGCTCAAGAATCAAGGTCTCTCTCTCTCTCTGTCTCTCTCGTACTTCTTGATTGGCTTCATTTCCTCTCGTTACTGTTTCTTGCTTCATCAATTAACGAGCTAATCGTGAATGCAGATACAACAGAGAAGTCCTCCGAGGGAGGAAAATCGCCTCGACAAATTCTTTGAGTACATTTTCTTCATACTGTTTCTGCTAATCACCATGCTGGTTTTTTTTCTGATCACAATCTATGGTACTGCCTTATGGAAAAAATGGTACCTACCCGTTCTCTGCTCAACATCTTGTGCGGGACTCGTGGGATTCGCGTTGCAGGAATTTACGAAATTTAGTCCTAAAAAAACTCTCAGGGCTGCATTCTGGCTTGCCTCTGTTTTTACATTTGGATTTGGGATTTTACTCGTTTACGTAGCCACTGATCCACAGAGTCTGGTACCATCTGTACTCTTTATAGGTTTTTCCGTAATTTTACCTCTATATACATGCTGGGGAAGTAGTACTAGAACTAGGCTTGACCATGCTGACAGGATATTAACAGTTTCTACGGCGTATCGTCCTCCAAAAACCAGAACCGCGATAATTGTGGTAATGGCTGTCTCTACTCTTTACTCATCTTTCTTGATTGGAGGAATTGCGATTCGTGTGCCATTAGTTCTAGTCTTTCTTGGGAGCTTCATATGGACGATGCTGGTTGTGACGAATGTGATTCTAGTCACGGTATCAGGCATCAAATATAACCAATTTGTGTGTGGACTAGAAAGTGATTTCTGTACAGCGGTAAGAAGTGCAGCTAAATACTCATTGGGGAGGATTTGCGTCAGCACAATTATCGTTCCGCTTCTTGATGGGGGTTCTCGGAAATGGTTGGGCTTCGTTCGTGTAGGGATGTACTACGAAAGGATTTTGCAGGCATCGACGGTGACATGGGAGAGTTTTCGTAGAGCTGGGATGGAGAATTTGATTGACTCAGACCTCACTAGTTCATTCTGCTTATTTTGTGCGATGGTAACAGGATCTGTATGTGGATTAATTGGAGGTACTTGGGCAATTCTTGTTCAGAATAGTATTATTAGTACCTATGCAACCCAGATATCACTTTATACCTTCCTCTCTGGATTCTTCATGGTAAGTTAGCTACACTTGTTTTGGCAAAATTAATCTCCACATTTATAGTTGGAAAATTCTAATTTCGGACTCTCACAATCACAGGGCAGAATGGCCATGGCATGGGTAAAAGCTAGCGTTGCGGCCTGTTATGTTGGTTATGCAGATTATACTGAAAGCCCGCTATTTGACACAACAATCCCGGATTTAATTCAAGAGTTACAAGGACCATAAATAAGCATAGTTAGCACTCATAGAACCTAACTTTGCAGCTCAAGTACTGCAGCTAGCCCACTTTATGAAGAGATAAATTGCTTCTTCACTTCTTTTCTAATATTCTCAATGTGTAGCTGCAAGTTTAATTGTAGAGTGTTCTGACTTCAAAAGTACAATTCTCACTCATTCTTTACCTTAGACAGAATCATTTTTTTAGCTGATCACATGACACTTTCAGTGTGTAACAGAATCAACAAAAGCTCTAGTGTTCTATTAGTCAGAATATTTTTGCTCAGTCTAAGAGTATTACTCTTCAATTTACAAACTCCCTATCATTGTATTCTATTATGATAACATGCAGCATATTCAATCAGACACGAACATACGTACTCAGCCAGGCATGAGCATATATGGAGCTATATATAGCAATTTCAGTAGATAACATTCCCCGTTACTGAATTTGCATGTGCATGTATTGTGCTTGAGCAAAGTAAATTTGAAACATCACAAATATGCATTTTGATTCTATTTGTCCAAACAAAAATATTGGTATGCAAGTGAACCAGCACAAAAGAAGAAAAAGGTCGCTAGTAACAATCTATGCAACAATAATTTTAAAAATAATGGCCTACTTTATTCATTTGGGGTAGAATGGGTTCTTACCACCACGTTATTTTCACCTCGAATAAACACTATCCGTGGAAGTTTAATAGCGTCAAACTTACGAGGCTATACTATTCTCATATATTTCAAGTAATAAGGCTGGCTTGAAACAGTTTCACTTGGATTTCCAGACTATTTTTTTTGTTTTATTTATAAGTTCATTAGAAGATGGCAAAAGATTTCCATGTTCCAAGAAAGATATTGTGTTTGGTTTCAAAAAGGGCATAAAAAGGCCAATGAATGAATGAGTAACGGGCCTAATTATGCAATAATCGCAAGCAATATGTAGAGAGAATTGCAAATTAAATCAGAAAGTATTGACATTGTAGAATTACAAATAAATTGCATTATGACTCAATGCACTAACTACTAGAACTCGTAAGAGCAAAAAGAAAGTGTAAAAGCATCTTCAGCTTTAGTGTCAATGTGTGTTAAGGAGCAAGTCTAGTTGCTTAAGAACTCTGTATAAGTATATAGACTCTTTTAGAAGTTAATAGAATTAAAAAGATTCACTGTCCAGTTATCTTATAATATTGTCTCAGCAGGAAATCTCTCTACCGAGAATACAATCCCCACTACTTCTGAAGGCTCCTCCGCCACCCTCTCAGCCTTGGTCGATTCGACAAACCCCTCGTGTCTATCAACGCGCACATATTCTTTGAGTACTTATTTCTTTATACATTTTTTACTACTTTTTTATCCTGGTTACGTTTCTGATCACGCTCAACGAACAAGTATGGAAAAAATGGTGCCTACTGGTCCTCTTCTCAACAGCTTGTGCAGTAATCACAGGATTCTTAAGTTGGGATTTTGGATTTTACTCGTTCACATAGGCACTGATCCACTGGAGTTTAGTAGCTTTTGTAATTGCTATATTTCCAGCTCTAAATGCATGTCCGGACGACAGTACTAGTACTAGATTTGAGCATTGCTAATAGAATATAAATATGTTCATACTTCATTTTATACTACTTGTGTATTTCCAGCCCTATGGTGTATCGTCTCCAGAAACCAGAGCGGCACTAATGGTGGTGATGGTTTTTTGTACTATTTATACATCTTTCTTGATGTCGTCCGGCCTTATTTGAGGATCAACATATATGAAGTTCATTTTACTAGGTAGTTTTGCATGGACAATGCAAATTGTGAAGAAATATGATGATAGAAGTAAGGGGATTTCAGTTGCGGTAATAAAAAAGTTGCAGCTAAATACTGAATGGGAAGTACTTGTGGCTGCTCGATTATTGTACCGGTGGTTGGTTCCATCGATCAGAGGGGGTTTGTCATCATATGCGAATAGACGGGGCTTCGTGCATGTAGGAATGTACTAGGAAAGGATTGTACAGGCATCAACGGTGGCATTGGAGATTTTTAGAATAGTTGAAGATTTGGAGAATTCGATTGATTATTCGAACCTCACTAGTTCATTCTGCTTCCTCCGTATGTGCGTTAGTCGATCGGAGGCACTTGGGCAATTCTTCTTATTCAAAAACTCCTAGGCAACCCAAGTATATATCAACATCTACCTTCTTCACTGGATATATACTTCATGGTAATTCAACTGGCCTTTTTCTTTTTGTTGGCAAAATGTTCTATAATATATGTAAGAGTATTATTCCTCAATTTTCTTACTCCATATCTTTGTATACTATATGAAACCATAGCACTGAAGAATTAATTAATAGTGAATGACGAATTGATGATTAATGCAGCAACATATATATATATATATATATATGTATATATGTGTGTGTGTGTGGGCGCTAAAGAATTAACAGCTTCATTAGAAGATGCAGGGTTATTAAACCCGGACCGGCCGCGGAGCCGGTCCGAAAACACCCATCCAACCGTTTTTTTATTTTACTGGGTCGAACCGGCGTTTTAACCGGTTCAACCGGGCTCAACCGGTGAACCGGACCGGTGCTCGACCCGTTCAGGATTTAAAAAAAAAAAAAAAAGTTTGTAAATTACTTTTCAGCCCCAAAATTATTTTAGCCCTAGCAAAACACCCCATATCTCACAACGCAGCCAAAAAAAAGACCCACCCCCGCTCCACCCCGCTCGCCCCACCCCCACCCGCCGCCCCCGCTGGGCTCGGCGCCTCCGTCGCCGTCGGATCGCCGTCGGATATCTTCTGTAAGTTATAATTTTGCCCAATCGCCCTACCCCCAATCAATCGCCCCACTCCAAAAAACTATGCCCGTGTGAGAAGCGGTGAAGGAGAAGCGGTGAAGGAGAAGAAGAAGGCGGAGGCGGAGGCGGAGGAGGAGAAGCGGCGGTGAGAAGGAGGAGGAGAAGAAGAAGAAGGAGGAGGAGAAGAAGAAGAAGAAGGAGGAGAAGAAGGAGAAGGAGAAGGAGAAGGAGAAGGAGAAAGAGAAGAAGAAGGAGAAGAAGAAGAAGGAGAAGAAGAAGAAGAAGAAGCAGCGGCTGCGGTGGTTTTTTTTTTTTTTTTTTTTTTTTTTTTTTTTTAATAATTAAAATATATATAACCGGTTTGAACCAGTGGTTAAATCGGTTAAACCGGTTAAATCGTGAACCGGTGCCTTACCGGTTCAAGGCTCCGGTCCGGTTCTAAAAACACTGAGAAGATGGCTTGTTGAAAGCAAGACTATTTTACTATAAATGGCAACACGGAATGTCCTTTATTATATATCGCCAGATGAGATGTGTATTAAAGGGCATAAAAGGTTTTTTACTATATATATATATATGTTATTAGATTGATATAGCCTCCAATTTAAAATATACATATATATCTTTAACAAAAAAATATATATATATATATAGTTTACTTACTAGTTCAGCTTTTGCAAAATGTCACAGTGACCACAAATTCAGTTAGTGAGTGGATAACATAACATAACATAACCAAAAGAAGAAGATGACACTAAAAGTACTTGTTCATGCTCATTCCCACCAAAACCTCCTAGTACCATTAATTGCAAAGTTATCATCAAACTCGTTAAATCCAAAGGTTGCTGTGAACCTAAAGTACAAAGGAATATTACCCAGGCTGAGAATCGCATCCGTGCCACTGAGAAATCAACGGCAGAGATCATTAGTTTCAGCTTCACTTGCACCACTCGATTTGACAGAGGATAACATCAAGCAGGTCCTAAACGATGCCAAAACTGAGGTAGTAAACTCCACTGTTTGTTCGACAATATATCATATCTTTTTAATTCAAATCTAATTAATATGGACTTGTTTACTATGTTACTTTAATATATTATTTTTTCTTAAACTACTATGTATATTTATATTTTGAATATTTGCAGTTGGGGCAACTCTTTGACACTTCGGTGAATATTACAGGTGACTGATTAATTTTATGTTTATAGTTTAGCACTATATATAGTTTCAATTTAAACTAAAATGTTAATTGTAACAATTAATGTGGAACAGGTAAAGCGGAACTTGCTGAACTTGATGGACCTTATGTGAAGATTAGCCTCAAAGGACGGTTTTGGCATACACGTGCCACCGTTTTGGCTAGACTTGGGAATTACTTGAAGCAAAGGATCCCTGTAAGTTAATAGTGGTTTAATTTTTATTATTTTGTTGTGACTCATGTTTTACTGGACACTTTTAAGTAATTTCAGTTTAGGATACGTTTAAAAGACCATAAAAAACTTGATTTGATAATTGAAATCAGTTTGAACCGTGTTGATTTTTGATGTTTTTATGATTTTTTAGAAAGAACTAATGGCCTATGTTTTTGAGGTAGACAAATTACACCGTGTAAATAATAATAAGTAGGTAACTTATCATCATATCACATGTTATGTTAAAATAGGCACGATATATATTGTTTAACACAACACATAGGTGTTTTACATGAAGTAATATGTGTATTTCCTCGTGCCAAAAACCCTTTTAGAAAAGCTAATGTTTTGCAATTTTACCGTATGTAAAGTTGTTTATTTTACAATTCATCTTTTTGGGGTAATATATTTTCTCAGGAAATTCTGGAGGTAGATATAGAAGATGAGAAGCAATTGGACGACAGCCCAGAAAACTTTTGAAGATTAATGCCGAGTCCAAGACATTGATTCTTTCTCTTTTTTTTTTTTACTTTATTGTATCTTCTTACAAATCCATTTACCAGAACAGAACCCAATGTGTTCCTTTTATGAACCTGAAGTAACAAGTGGCTCGAAATGAATCTGATTATGCATTTGTTAATCATTTGTGCCACAGTAAATAATGCATCAAATAAAACATGCAGTGGAAAGACTAGCTGCAAACTGGTGCTACAATTATTCCGCAGGATTTTTGTATGTTTCAAAATCTGGTGAAATTATGCTGTTTCAAGAAACAACACTGAAGTTTCATAGCACAATATCTTGATTTGCTCAAGTATATTAAAGGAAATGCTGAGAATGTACAAGAGACAAAATCAACTATAGTTCACATCACTAAGCAACTAGAATAAGATTATGATCAAAACCAGCCACAGCTTGCAAAACTTCGGAACCTTCTAAACACTCGACCAACATCGGTTCAGCTTCATCGGCAGAGCTCCCCAATCCAAGTCTGCCGTTTCTACCACAGCCCCATGTCCAAACCTCTCTGTTGTCCGTGAGAGCTACCGAATGCACCCGGCCTCCAGAAACAGATACCGGTACCTCACCCTCCAAACTCTCAACAACTAGGGGCACATTCTCTGGACCTTCCCTCCCGAGTTGAGAACTCTGGTTCCATCCCCATGTAACGACACACCGTGCATCTTCTTCATCCTTATCCGAGCAAATAGCCAGAGAATGCCCGAGCCCTGATGCTATACTAATAGGCCGAAGGCTCATGTCAACAAGATGAAATCCTAAATCTTCTTTTCTTCTGCCCAACTGGCCATATACATTGCTTCCCCCACTTAGAAGAGTACCATCACCTGAGAATAGAAATTGGACCAAAATCAGCTCACATGAGACCGTGGACCAAAGTTTCAATTTCGATGCATGTTTTCACATAATAAATAATAGAAACTTTTAGTAACTTTCAAAGTGCTTTGAAACAGTCATGATAATAGTTCTTGCAATGAACATGAGAAATATATCTCTGTTTCTTTTCTCACTTAGTTAAAGTAGAAATGATTCGAACTTGATCTATGCAAAAGACATCACACGAATTTGCTTAGTATAGATGGCAACGACTTACGACATAATATTAATGAATGATCAAGCCCACACGCAATATCCACAACTTCCTGATCCTGGAGTTCTCTAATCAAAGTAGGTTCCCAGATGATGGGCATGTCTTTTTCCTTCTCCATTGCTTCCAAAACCAACTTTTCCGCGGTCTCAATCATCGACTTCGAGTCACCCTCCCTTGACTTTCCTCTACTGGCAACCGAATCCAGCGGTGAGGCCTCCATCGATTCACCAATCTGTCCTAATCTACCATCTGCATAATAACCCCAACCAAACAATTTCCCGTCTTTAGTCAGCGCAAGAGCATGCCCCCAGCCTAGTGACACCTACAAAACATACATTAGCTAATTCAATCAGAAAAACGACTCTGTAGCCCCTACTAGCTCCATATCAAGGGATCTTATGCCAGCTACAATACACAATTGTGACACTCCATACAATTATTAGAGGTGCGAGCCGACAGGATTGAATCTGATCGGCACTTAGTTCATAATCCCTCAAGACCAAATTATGATAGGACATATCAAACGTCCATGGATCAAAATTTACATACGTTTCGTCAAAAAACCACCAAAATATTTCCCTTTTTCACTTTGTTGAAACGAAACATTGAAGTATTACTTTTACAAAAATTTAAAACATGTCAAAAAGCTTTCGGAAAATTACGAAACGTTTTTTAATATTTAGCAGATTGGAAACATACATCGAAACCGAAACTTCCATACCATGCAAACGCCACCTCCTAATCAGGTAAATGACATATTAATATAACTCTCAACACTACTCTAGCTAAATATATTCAGTATTTATGCTCTTCTAACTCATAACAATCCATGTCAAATAAAAAAGATCAAATCTTTATACCTTAACTATCTCTTGTTCAACAAGTCCTTCAACTCTACACGGCAAAACAGCTTCATTGACATTTTTTCCAAGACCCAATTGGCCACGCTTCGAATTTCCCCAAACCCACAAAGACCCATCTTCTCCAATCGCACAAGACGCAACCCCAGATGCAAATGCGGCTCTTACTCTCACTTGATCCAGTCCTTGGACCATTTGGGGTTTGTTATGAGAATTTGGGCCGCGGCCCAGCTGAAATTCGGAGTTGCGGCCCCAGGCCCAAACTTGGCCCGACGAAGTGACGGCGAGGGAGTGGTAGTGGCCGGCGGAGACGTAGGAGACGTCGGGAGGGAGGGTGGAGATTGGTGTGGGCTCGTAGGCGTCGGAGCCCAGGCCCATTTGTGAAGTGGGCTGGCCCAGTGCGCCTTGGGAGTCGTCTCCGAAGCTCATCACGGTGGACATCCATCGGCGGATCGGCCCGGACGTGAGGCCCGATTGGAACCGGGCTTTTTGTTTGATTAAATTTAACATTGATTTTCGGGGTGATTTGAAAGTTGTGTTGAATAAAATGACGCGATTTCGAATAAAGCGCACTCGGACTTTTGTATTGATTAATTGAACACGTTATTAAACTTCTTGTTTATTTTGATATAATAATGTATTTATATGCTTATATAGAATCAAAACTTAATTGTCATTCTATGCTTAGTTGAGGTCAATTTATAAGACGATGTTAAGGAACTAAAAAAGGTTCTTTGTTTCGACTTTAGGATTTATTAATTTCTAAGAAATGTGACAATCTATGATACACTTTATCATAATTTGTTTATGAGTTTTTGTATCCAATATTATTGTTATTCGTATTTCCTATAAAAAGTAAAGAGGAAACAGAATAAGAAAATAATCTTTATTGATAACATTTAAGAGTGTGTTTTTCAAATGATTTAAACTCTTTGAAATCTTGAATAACTTGAACATGTGTGTGTGTGTTTTATATCAAATTAGTAATATACACTAATGATGTCTAAGACCTACTACAATTAAAGATGTTTAAGTGAAATTATAGCTCCTTGCAGCAAACCGCCAACCTATGGGGTCTAATGCATTTGCCTCTTGTTGTATCTTATCACCTCATCTCTATAACCTCTTGTTGTATCTTATCACCTCATCTCTATATCTTTATATCTATATCATTGCAAGCTATTGTACTTACATCCCAAGAAAAGTTTGTTTTGTTTATTTAATTATAACTATTATCGAGAAGATTTTTGATATTACTATATCAAAAGTATTACATAATCTTACTATAGTCTTAAAACTGAGTGCTTCTCATATTGAAATTCATATTTTTAATTGGTTTTAATATAGATATCACACTAACCATCGTTCTTTTATGGGTTTCTTTTGAGTTATTTATATATATATATATATAGCATTTTACATTCTAATTATTGTGGAATATATTACGAGCCTATTAAAATAATGTTATGCAACTTAGACAAAGTGTAAGTAAAATACATGAATTTTAGTTTATGCTCTTTGTAAACTGACAAAGTAATGTCTTCTTAACCTTTTTTTATAAATATTATAACTCAACCTTTTGTCTTTTTGATTTTATTTTTATTGTTTCTAATATATATATATATATATATATATATATATATATATATATATATATGTTAGATTTTACAGTCAATTATTTTTACTTTAAAGCAATAAGTCGTGATATCTAGCCTAGATAGGTAAAGAGACAGTAAAAATAAAGACACCAGATTTAACGTGGTTCGGACTCCCGTCCTACATCCACGAGGCTTTCGCCCAAGAATTCAAACATCTTTCATTGATCAAAAGTCGTTTACAACTACATGCAAGCTTTAATCTAACACTTAGGCTCCCTCTAATTGTTGGACACCTATATCAACACTTTTATCGCTACTCCGTTTGAATTCTTAAGGCCAAACTCCCGTATGATCTTGTTATGACCAAGCTTCCAAGCGGCAATGCACGTACGTATAGAATCCCTAAAACTGGTGCAATCCTTTCCGGTTGAAACTCCCTTCAACTCTTGTTCGGCTTGTCACGTTCTTTGATCGGCACAAAGTAAATAAAAACTAAGGAATATAAAAACACGGAACACCTTATAATGTATATAAATATACTCGTGTGTTCTAAGTTCTAAAATCTAGTTCTTCTACTATTTATAGGATAGTTCTCCTTAGAACATGAATCTTGCGCGTGAAGTCTCCTACTCCAGTCGGGACTCGTATCTTCCGAAATTATCCGAATCTTTCCTTATGCAAATCTCTACATGATCTTCATTATCTGCACACAAGGAAACAACAAACTCTTCCAATAGGAAGCTTGTTAGATCGTATATAAACAAGTAGTGATAAAGATTTAGTTCCATAAAATATGCAAGATATTTCCTAAATCTAAATCACAGCTTACCAAACAATCACTATCCCTATAGATTCTATTTCTATGCAAACTCTAAGAATTTTATGGTAACTAAAATACATGCAATTTTCCATAATATATATTACCAAAACTTGTAAATCAAATAACACGGGCTTACAGTCCTAACAATCTCCCCAATTGACTAGTTTTGGCAAAACGTATTAAGCCCTAGGAAATTCACATATGCTGCATAAGACTGTTAGTCGAAAAACATATAATCAAATGAAGTCCTCTAATCAGTCTAGACAGTTATCAAAACTTGTTGCAACACGCAGTGCAACATCCGCAAAACCAACAAAATAAATTAAGTACTAGGCCATAAACTGAAATAAACATGACAGAAAAAAGATAAAGTACTAAGTTCATGCGGAAATAAAAATAGATAACTAAATTGTTCAACAAAACATAACAAAAAAATGACCAGATCTCCCGCAATCTCATTGCTCTCCCCCAGACTTCCAGCATCCATTTTCTTCTACTCCCCTATTTTGCCAGAACCAGTCAAGACTTGTCCGCAATCTTGGCAAGTGACTCGTTCATAGACTCAAGCAATTCAATCACGCGGGTGAGTTGCGACTCAATGGTGTCGAGACTCTCCGTGGGAACAAAAGTACCAGCTTTACCAGCAATTCAAATCTTTTGGATAGAGTGTTTGTGAGATAGCGTGATTATGTTTCCTATTTTCTTGGGAGTTGAGTCTATATGGAAACTTTTTGATAGAGTTTGAGATTGATTTGACTTTAGCTTGTTGCATATCATTATATATATCTATTTCTCGGCTCTCTCACATATCACTATCTCACAATATATATTTATTTTTGTTATCTTGCTCTTATCACCATCTCTCTTTCTCTCTCATATTAACAATTGTGAAAAGTAAGAAAACAGGAGGTCGATCACCACCAGTTGCTGATCCTAGTCGTGACTCGTGACTCCTCCACTGATGACCGCCCCGAGGAGGTTCTTGCACCGGTGCCATTACAAGTCTGAATCCCACCGGATGTTGTTCCACCACCGAAACGATCTGCAAAGAAGAAACGTACCTCCTCCTCCGCACCACCACCGCCGAGTGATGTTCAGCCACCACCACCATCACCACCGGCACAGTCTGACTCACTGTCCCTTGCATTGTCTATAAGGGAACCGAATCATCTCCTCCACGAGATTTCGCACTCCCACTCATGAGTCACCACCCAGGGTCTCGACCCTGCCTGCACAATCACCGTCGCATTATTCAAATGCGACCGATCCTGCACCATCTCGCAAGCAATCTGCTGCTGCAAAGGGTAAGCAAAAGGCACATCCACCACAGCGCACATCTGCTCGACAAAAGGCCTCACCGGTCTCCACCAAAGCCGCGACTCGTGTAAGCATGCGCAAGCTGCCCATTGCTAAAAAGCGTCTTCGCAAGACAGTACCTGATGCTGCTAGTACTGGGGGATCCACCCCTATTGATGTGTCTGATTCATCCTCAATCCCTGCTCGTAAACATCCTAGATGCGAAAAAGAATCACCTTCTGCTACCGGTGATAATTAAGACGATGTTGAGAACGAGGAAGCTGCTGAAGAGGATGCTGATGGTGGCTCTGGAGTTCCTCCTAGGGTTTCTTCTTCTGACGAGCCCTTCGTTGTTGGTTTGGCTCACTCTGATAGGTTCTACACGGCCAAGGCAAAACTAAGGTACAAAAAGATTTCTGACCGTGTACCTTTGAAGGAGGTTCCACTTCATGAAGGCTCATATGCACTATCTGGGGTGATTGAGTTTTTGGAGCGTCGTCGGTTTCTGGAGTCCACCCGTCGAGTCCAACCATTTGTGACACGCATTGTCCATTGTCCACGAATTTTATGCGAACTTGGATACACAACTTGGAGTTGTTGGTTCTGCTATGGAGTTTTCAGTGTTTGTTCAAGGCCACATCTTTCAATTTAGCCCAAAAATATTGAATCTTTACCTTGGTACACCAGATGTCCAGACTGATCGCGAGACTGAACTACAACTAGAGCTTGACATGAATGCAGTCGCGACAGCCCTCATGAACAGGCCCTGACCTGAGAAAGGTAACTTGATGCGTGGATCGCTAACCCAATGGTATGGTTTGATTTATTGTATTATGATTCGAAATTGGTTCCCCATATCCCATGTTTCTACTTTAAATCATCTTATGGCTTCGATTTTATTCCGCATTGGCTCAAACGCTCCCATTAATTTGGGAAAACTCATTTTCGAGCGGATTAGCCTAGAGGCCTATGATCAATCCATCAAGATGACACTTGGATATCCATCATTGATCTACCGTGCACTTACCGCTCAGATGGATATACGAGTTCCCAAAGAGAAGATGACAAAGAAGCCCAATGCCTTACGAGCTGCGGCACATCTTATAGCTGCTTTGTCAAAGCCATTATCTCAACCTGCTGGTAAAGGTTGTACTTTTTGTTCCCACGGGGAGTCTCGACACCATTGAGTCGCAACTCACCCGCGTGATTAAATTGCTCGAGTCTATGAACGAGTCACTTGCCAAGATTGCGGACAAGTCTTGACGGGTTCTGGCAAAATGGGGGAGTGGAAGAAAATGGATGCTGGAAGTCTGGGGGAGAGCAATGAGATTGGGGGAGATCTGCTCGTTTTTTTTTGTTATGAGCACTTCTTATCTTCTCACTTTTCATGAATGAAAAACTAGACTTCTCCCTGTTATGCATATCCTTTGAAGGATAACTGAGACCTTTTGTGAGAATTGAAAAGGTCCGACTCATGATCTGATTCATCTAATTCAGACTTCTCAAGTATCCTTTGAACTTGTTTCAAGTTCCTTTAGAAGATCCTCGTGCAAATTCTCGTACAAACGAACAGACTCTACGACTCCTTGAACATCAATCTTGAGAGTTTTAACTTCTCTTCTGAGATCAAAGTTTGCTTCTTTTTTTTTTTTGTAAATGATCAAAGTTTGCTTGAGTAAGTTCAATAACCATCTCTTGGAGGAGATCAAAACGAGCAGAAATACTAAATATTTTTGAGCTAGAGTAGTGTTGAGAGTTATATTAATATGTCATTTACCTTATTAGGAGGGGCGTTTGCATGGTATCAAAGTTTCGGTTTCGATATATATTTCCAATTTGCTAAATATTAAAAAACGTTTCGTAATTTTTCAAAAAACTCTTCGACTTGTTTGAAATTTTTTGTAAAAGTTATACTTCAATATATTGGTGGTTTTTGAGGAAACGTGTGGAAATTTTGATCCATGGGCGTCCTATCATAATTTGTTCTTAGGGGATTATGTGTTCTGCCAAGAATGGGCGGATTATAGTAAATTATGAACTAAGTGCCGATCACATTCAATCCGGTCGGCTCGCACCTCTAATAATTGTATGGAGTGTCACAATTGTGTATTGTAGCTGGCATAAGACCCCTTGATATGGAGCTAGTAGGGGCTACAGAGTCGTTTTTCTGATTGAATTAGCTAATGTATGTTTTGTAGGTGTCACTAGGTTGGGCGCATGCTCTTGCGTTGGCTAAAGACGGGAAATTGTTTGGTGGGGTTGCAGATGGTAGATAAGGACAGATTGGTAAATTATTGGAGGCCTCACCGCTGGATTCAGTTGCTAGTAGAGGAAAGTCAAGGGACGGTGACGCGAAGTCGATGATTGAGACCGCAGAAAAGTTGGTTTTGCAAGCAATGGAGAAGGAAAAAGACATGCCCATCATTTGGGAACCTACCTTGATTAGAGAACCATATTTCTTTTTCTTCTTTTTCTTTTATGTTGTTTAATATTTAATTACTAACATAAATACAGAACTTGTTTTATATATTTATAATTCAAATTCAAACATTTGTAATTTTATCAACAAGAATAACATTATTAATAAAGAAAGATTTGGTGTTTATTTTCTTACTTTTTTATTGAAAAGCTAAGGGAGAGATTTTAATTTTAACAAACCACCTCTAGGTAAACTTTAGAATAATAGAATCCTTTTATACGAGGTCAAAAATGACATTTTGCTTCAGGTCAAAACCCAAAATGAGTTTGGGACAACTGAGCTAATTTCTGAATAATACATGGTGGTTTTTGCCAATTAAAATTGCACAAGGAGTTTTCTGCCAATTAGAGATTACACAATGGTATCAACTATCAACCTCTTGATAAAAAATATTTACTGGAATTTTTTTCTAGAATTTGACTCAGTGCAAGATTCGTTAGCGTGTTTGAAAAATGAAGCAATTACTAAAAGTTGTTTGTGTAACAACAAAACACCAGTGTTCTCAGAACCAGACCGGACGTCGAACCGGTGACTTTACTGGTTACAGGTTTTACTGGTCGAACCGGTGGTCCAACCAGTGAACAATGTATTTTTAAAAATAAATTTACATGTATATTCTTAAATATGATATTATTAATTAAATGTTTAATTGTTGAAATTCGAGAGTATATATATAGGGGTGTGTGTATAAGAGTTGTATGGGCCATTCATTTGTTAATGAATTCATAAACAAGTTAATTTTTATATGACTTTAGTTCTTGGGCCCATTTATCAACCTAAAAGAAAGCCCAAATGAAATAAAACACCTCACGGTCATGCATTCCCTCAAGCCCTAGAATTCTCCGTTTCCATTCTCAACAGCAGCCATCCATCTCTTCATCTTTCTTCTCTTCATCTCTCACCTTTTGATTAGTGAAGAATTTACACCTATAAATCTAATATGCCAGAGATTGTGCTATGAAGAGTGAAGGCTGAAACTCGACTTTTCTGATCTAGGGATTATCAATTTTTTTTTTTAATTAATCCATGAATCAGCGGTTCAAACTGCATGAACCGGTTCCCGATTTCCGGTTTTTGACCGGTTTTGGGCGGGTCAAAATGGGTCTCTCCCTAACTGGTTTCATATGCTCAACCGGACCGGAGGAGGGTCCGGCCACCGGTCGAACCGGTTCGACCGGCCGGTCCGGTCCGGTTTTGAAAACACTGCAAAACACTGAAATATCTGAGTATCAAAGTATCAGATCAGAATACTAAGTATATAATGCAATACCCCATGACTTCTGGAGAATCTGTCCAACATAAGGTGTAAATGTAATTAACCCTTGTTTATATACACAAAAAAGGATTTCTACTTATAGGCACCACCAAACATGCCCATCATATCCTTAGCATCAAGTTTTGCAAGCCGCCCATACCACCAATCTGCTTCAACATCTGTGGTGAAATCTTACGACCCTTCATCTTGCTCAAAACCTTAGCCAACCGCTTGTAATCTTCCAACATGTCCATGACATCCCCCACAGGTCGACCACACCCTCTAGCCATCCGCCTTATTCGTGATTCATTCATGAACTTGGGATTCGAACTGTCCAACTCTGTAAATATTTAGCATTAACATTTAAGAATAATGGACCTGAAAACTCGACTAGATTCAACGCAAGCAATAATTCAGTATAACTCGCCTTCATTAGTCATGGAATCCATCATTGTCATGTATCTTTTGATCTTCGCCTGGCTTTCCTTCTCCTGGCCTTTGAGAGGTGATGCTTGGCCAAATCCTCGAATCATAGAGAGTACCTACAAAGAAACCAGTACATCTCAGTGATTATGCAACTGCTACAAAAACTCATGGGTTCACAAGTACCATTTGTGCAAAGAGGAGTAGGAAACACATAAAACTTCATTAGTGAAATTCAACTTAAAGAAAATACGTCTTTCAAAATTAATGCCAACGAGCCATTCTTTTCCGGAATAATTACGTGATAGAAAAATTATAATAGATTAATAACCCAATACACGTCATGGAGGATATATGAAGCAAGAAACAAAACCATTGAGCCGCCAGGTCGTGCTACATGATATTCTTTTCAAGAAAGCTAGTGTAGCAACAGCAAGATGTACAAGAATACTTTTGACATGATTACAATATGTGAATACATATTTGAACAGCTTAAAAAGTTATCTTGCTTAATCCCCTATCGATAACTGAGAAGGTAAGTAGAAACAATGCTGAGAAACAGAAACTGTGGGTGAATGCTCAACATGAAACACAAAGCAAACAAATATGAAACCACCATTGATATGTTAGGTAATACACAGACCTGCCCAATAGAACCCCTTTTGGATAAATTCTGAAATTGCTCGTACATAATCCTTAAAGTAAGAGTGCCTTCGGAAAGCTTCTTGAGAAGCTCGGGCTGTTGATCCATGGGAACAACTTCATGAATTTTGTCCATGAACCCCAACAAGTCACCCATACCTAGTAAAGAAAAGGTAACATAGAACTATTACTAAACTGAATGCATTAGCAGCAAATCTATAGCTATTGTTATAAAGACTGCAAACCTAAAAGACGGCTAACAAATGGTTTCACATCAAATCCTTCAAACTCATCCATATGTTCACCAGTCCCGAAGAATATGATTGGACTTTTTGTTGCTGCAACCCTGCGAATGGCGTGGAAAGAATCAAGATATATTTCCAACAGCAAAGTAATATTTTGGTAATTGTAGTGTCTGAGTGCAACACAGATTACTAGGCATGTGACGTGAAACTAAAAATTGGACAAAGGAGTCAAAATCACAGCCGGAAATATTATTACCAACTATAGTAATATCTAATTTGTGATCCTAGGACAAGCATGATCAAGGCCAAATTGCTATCATTAATTGTGCTTTCACCAAGGTGATCTATAAATTTTTAATGATTACAAAATGGAAGCGCAGCTGGCATCCTCACATCATACACAAAGAAAAATGTTCAGATTCTAGATATGGACACCATTTAAAAAAAAAAAAAAATGGAACTGTTTATCCAATCTAAATTCATTATCAACATGGGCTATTTGTTCTGCCATCACCTTGGGCTATTTGTTCTGTCCATCCTTGTACATTAACTGCAGCCACATCACTGGTCACTTTCTAAAATTGAACATGTAGAACATGTTGCTTAACAGTCCATTTCTGCCACGTAAGAAATTATCAAGTTCATCTTGTCATGATAATAACCTTACCAGAAAGTTCACTATTCTGGACATCTAAAAGCCAGAGGAAAGAGCCTCTATTAAACGAATTGCACAAACCATTTGGAGAAAAACCAGAGCTCAGAAACCATAAAAGAACAGCATTGCAACCCAGAAACTCTTCACAAGAGTCTTTTTTGTAATCCATCATTAACTCCTCTAAGTACATATCAGCTATAAGCTTCATATTTAAGATTAATCTTAATGCCAGAATACTGAAAGTTTATAATTGATGGTTGAATCCAGATAAAACTTCAACATTTCAGGGACGGTTGTACAAGTCACTCAACTGTGCTAACACTTTCAGATCTCATTAACCAGGCTGTATTTCCAAGATCCAGCAAGTCAAATGGAAAGACTTGGCTATCTTTACTAATACCAACTAGGGTCTCCTAAACACTGGAGAAACTGCGAACAAATCCAATAAAGACAGGTGCCCAGTACATAGCATAAGTCATTTCCACATCTAAATTAGTGCTCCAAAACGTAATTAGAAACATTCAGGATTGTGTTTAACTTACGCACTAAGAGCACCACCACCCTTAGCATGACCATCCATCTTAGTCACGATCACAGCTCCGACAGCAACACTTTGCTTGAATGCCTGAGCTTGATCAAAGGCAGCTTGACCAATACTGCTGTCCATCACAAATATAATAAGATCTGGTTTCTGCAATGTTCGAACGAAGAAGTAAGCATTAAGCTACACTAGAAAATAGTGATAAGCGAAAGAGCACTACAAAGCATACTGTTGCTACAGCAACTTGACGCATCTCTTCAAAAAGTGCAGCTTCCTGCTTGTGACGTCCACTGGTATCAACAATTATGAGATCATAATTTTCTTTTTTGAATCTCTCAACCCCTTCTTCCGCAATTCTCACAGGATCCGACTCCGTGTAGCTGTTACACAACATGTAAGTTGTTTAATATACTAAACTGTATAAAAAGGATGACAAATTGAAAGACAACAGAAAAGACCTTCCATAAAACGGAATTTTTGCTTTAGTTGCATTCTGCTTCAACTGGTCAAAAGCACCAGCTCTGAATGCATCTGCACAAACCAGAGCAGGCTTCCAACCCTTCTTCTGGTGGAAGTAGGCATATTTTGTACACGTGGTCGTCTTCCCAGATCCTAACATCACGCAAAAAAACAATAAGTAGATCAATACTAATGATTAACGAAAGAGAACAAGAATTAACTCACGTAATCTTTGATCAATCCAACATACCTTGCAAACCAACAAACATAACAACACTAGGTTTCCCTTTCTTGGGAGCAAAGGAAGGCTTCCCCGGATCCAACATCTTGCACAACTCATTAAAAATAGCCTAAACAACAAAAGCGATTCAACATTCAATACAACACCAATAGGAGGAGCAAAACAGGACCAATTTGGCCATGAAATTAACCTGTTGAATGATTCTACGCTTGTTGTGGCCAGCGGCAAGGTCATCAAGATTCACGATCCTCTTAATATTGGTCTGCATATCGCTTACGAGCTTGAATTGCACATCGGACTGAAGAAGCGCACGAGATATCTCGTTGAGGCAATCGTTGAGCACTTTCTCGTCGATGATCGTCGCATTGCTCATCTGCTGAAGAGCACGCGATATGCTTCCTCCTAACTGTGCGAGCACCATGATTACAATTCTAATGCGATTGATTGAAAAATTGACAAGGGGAATTAGGGCTAGGGTTTCGAGGATTTGGGAATTGATTATTAATAGGAGGAATCAATAGAAAAAGGAGAAGAAGCTGATGATGTGTGTGTATTTATAATTGGTGTGGGAATCTAATTATGGTAGTGTTTGTAAATTCTTGAAAAATCTAGAATCTTCTTTTAATCTTATTTAGTTGGTACTTGAAAGAAAATTACAATCTATCTTTTAATTTAAGCAAATCCTAACACCATCTAAGTAGGGATTCTTTTGGCTCAACACGCCCAGATAATATGAAATTAGGGTATACGTGTATGTAAAAATAGGCACGTCGAAAAATAAATAGGTAAATTGTCATTTTTTGTCTTAAATGCAAGTATTAGTGGGTGTTGCACAACTTTTTGGCAAATCAGAGGATAATTTGTCTATTTTTTATCACAAAGGGTGTGTGCCTTATCTAATAGAATAATTTACCTATTTATTTTTTACAGGGTTAATGTATTTATTTCATATAACACGGGGGCAAAATACCATTAACTTAAGTACGATCTACACAGTTCAAGTTTTGACCATGCATTAGGATTTAGTCTGTAAGATATGTTCTGATATTTTGAATATTAAAAATCAGATTGTTAAGAATATTTACAATATTAGTGAAATAAGTATGGTGTTTAAGTACATTATTCATGATTACATGATAATAATGTTTTATCATTTTCATAATATCAAAAAACAATAATACCAACATTATCAATAAAATAATAAAAACCATAACTCTTCATACTCGGACCTTGATTGCAATGCTCCCGCTACTTTTCATTGTTCTTGAGTAGAAGTTGAAATATTGTACTCCTTTGGAAAAAAAAAATGAAAAAAAAAAAGAATGTTAAAGATGAACATCACATAGATGTGTGAAGTGACCCCAACCTTTTCAAAATGTAGAAACGCGTCCAAATTAGATGGTTGATCAACTACTTAGGGGGCAATCCACACACTTTTTGAAAGGTTTGGGGCATGTTATGAATTTTCATTGGTTGGGGATAAATCGCGCATAGACAATAGGTTGAGGGGCTTGATTTATTTTACCCTTAAAAATATATGAAAAAATACCTACTACTTATTATACTAAATGTACGTAGTCTTATTATTCAAATACGGGTGTGCTAAGTGATGCTCGTACAATACTCTTCTACTAGACTAGTATGGTACACGTGCTTTGCACATGTTGACTTTTTTTTACGTAATTATTTGACATTAATAAGTAGTAATAAGTTTTTTATAAAAACTATGTATATTCAGTAAATAAGTGTTTATTTTTTGGTTAAATGAAAAACTATCAACTTAGCTGATTCAACATCAAAATTAATTGATAAGTGATATAGTCGATATTGTATTTTTATATATATCAACAAATGAGAAGATTTGCATTTCACAGAACTGCATAAAAAAATTAGACGAAAATTATTATTAAGTTGAAATTATGAATAAACAGTACTCCGTCGAAAAAAAAAAAAGACTTGATGAAAAATAAATAAAAAAAAAAAAAAAAGCTAAAACTTTAAAATATGGAAGAATAGTGTTTATGTAATTAGATACAAGCTATAGGTGCATTTGTACGATTTTTAGAACATAAGGTAGTGGTCCTTTAATTAATCCATTACCCAGGGGTATCTGTTTAATTCTATCTTTACAAAATCCACTTATTATCGTTTCAAGTGGCATATTTTTTCATTTTTATCTGACTTGGATGTGTGTGTCTCAATCAAGAGAAAGCATAAATTGTTGGCAGAGAATTAAATTCTTTCATGTATGGGATGTAAACGTTGGATACATATTCAAGAAAATAGGAAGAGAAAAAACAGTAAATGCCGAGGGATAAAAATAGGAACCGATTAAATTAACGGTGGCAAGAAAAAAGAAAGGAAAAAAAGGAATGTAGGTTCGGAATCCTAACCCTGTGGAGGAAAAAGGCTTGGAAACCCATTTTTATTATATAGTTTAGATATAGTATAGAAAAGAACTGGATATTTGCAAACATGGTAAGATTTAAAGACAGCTTTGTTATATCAGTAAAGTTATTACGATAAAATTATGAATAGAACAAAAAGTGAATATAATGGACATATGGGTCGAGAAGTTATTTTAGATTTATTTTCACGTGATAATTACAGTAAATCGGGTTCGGGTTTCGGGTACCCGTCCTGCCCACCGTTAGGCTGGCATAGAATCATGTCAAAGCCAATTCCTCTGCAGTTCATTATGTGGTTAACATACTAAAATGTGTTGGTTGGGAGTTGGGACTATGTCATTTTAAATAAAAAAGATAAAATCTCTGAAACAATATATTAAAGTCTTAAAGTTGTTAGGTAACTCCAAAATTTTGTACAAGTTTGAGATGACCTTATAAATACATTTTCTTTATAATAAAAGGTTCTAAATTGGACATGAGTTTCTAGAGTTATGTTTATATTGTAAGAAGTGAGTCAATATTTATTTATACATGTTAAATCTTGATAATTTACACCGTGTATTGAAGAATATAAGTAATATAAAAAGATGAAGAGTTTGCTTATATAAACCATCAGTTAACTAGAAACTTCTTAAGTTGGTAAATATTTTCAACATGTAGTAAAAAACATATACGGTTCAGTTGGACAAAATTTGCAAGACTTGATTCATGAATTAAGGGTTGGAAGATAGCCAAAAGTCATGAATCGCCATCATCTTACCATAATTTTCGCCGGCCATGCCAAACCACCCAGCAAAACAAAGATCAATATTATGCTCCAAGCACCTCCAAATTTTTTTTATGATTTTGGTGAATTCTTTCCACGAAAACCCAGTAAAGGCAGCAATAACGGTCATAAAGATCTTGGGTAGTAGGTGTAATGCATTATCAGCATGGAACACTATTTGTGAAATGAAGATGGTAAAGAGTTAAAAAAAATGTAGGTAGAAAAGGCACTCTATCATTTGATGATAAGATGTCAGTAAGAAGCATAGTAAGTCTAGAGAATAATGTACTTTTGTGTTTGCCTACACATTGACATTAGTAAAGTCACTCCCATATACTTTTCAAACTCCTGAATCGAGTCTTATATTTTTAGCTCCTGAATCAAATCTTGCATTGTTGTCTTAAATTTCTCAAGATTTGAATACATCAATATATGATTTTCAAACCTTACATGTTATTCATAACATATTGTAAATATGTGATTAATTAAGAAATTTCTATTTGATTGATGGTTATATAAGAAAACTCTTCATTTATCTAAATTACTTCAATTCTTGAAGTGTAAATCATTTGGATCTAAGTATAAATGAAATTTTGACTCATTTCTTACAAAGTAAACATAAATCTAAAAACTCATGCACAATTTATAACATTTTACTATAACATACATGTTTATAAGGCCATGTACACAATTTTGGAGTTACTTAACATTTAAAAACTTTGGGACTTTAATATATTATTTCAAAGATTTTATTTATTTATTTTACCATTGAATCGACCTAGTCTTAAACAACCACCACGGCCCGAGTCAGGGGCGGATCAGTTTTTTTCTTTTTACCTTCGCCACTAATAACTAAAGTAAATTGAATTAAAATAAATTTTAAAACTAAAAATATCAAATGTGTAAAGTAGAATGAGAAATGTATATTGTTTAATACAAAGTAATACAAATAGCATACCAACAAACAGAACGAATGAAATTTGTCACGCCCCAGATTTTAAAACATGAAAAATATGGCGTGATGGCCGTGTTGCCAAAGAAAAAGAATAAAAGGCGACACGAAGCCCTCAAAATAAAAACATTTTCATTTAAAATTTTGCAGAAGCACTATGACTAAAATGAGAAAATATGAGATTAATACCTTAAAACTTTAAAAAGATATTCATTTACAAAACCTTGGTACAGAACATCTAATATCTCAATGACAGTTTACAATCAAATAGCAATACCATGTGAACGATAGTTGAAAGATGAAGAACAACAATGTTAAGGTATGCAATTCTCTCAATGCATGACTCTGTAGTTGAATCTTGGACCCCTAAACCGGATCCCGTAGCTCCCTGCAGATAAAACTAAAGTCTAAAAATAACACATTGCAAATGGTGAGTTGCAAACTCAATAAGCAGTTCCAGATATCTCTCTAAAACCAGGCATGAGATTTTAAAATATATATGATCATGCTTACAATTTAAAATGAAAATAAATATTGATGCATGAGCAAAATGTCAATTTATCAAGTCATGTTTCAAAACAAATGTTAAGCTCATAGACTAACACTACGACCAATATTTTAAACTGTGGGACGGGCCATCAATAAAATGGATATCCATCCAGCGATAAGCCCGCTGGCAGCCCAAAAGTGTCCCAACTTTAAGCAAGTTGGCAGCCCAAAAGTATTCCAACTTTAAACAAGTTGGCAACCCATACGTATTCCAACTTTAAGCCAGTTGGCAGCCCAAAACAAACGCAAGTCTATTCTAAGAGCTCAACAAAACAATACCAATTTATGGATTCAAAACGAATATAGCCTTTCTTTTACATGCAACAGTGGAAGATAATTTACATGCCCGATCAATGTTTTTCAAAAGTATTCAAGCTATTTTTTTTTTTCAAAAGAACTCTCTTTTCTTCTTTCTTTCCAAATAAATCCAAAAATTATGAAATCAAGCAATTTCTTTATGCAATAATTTCATAATGCAATAATTACAATAGTTTTCTATTAAAAACACAAGTAAAAAGTATCAAGAACTACTTATCTCAACCCCAAGTGCACGATAAAATAAAATCCAAGTCCATACTGGAATGGCGCTAGACAAGTCTAAAATAAGTTATGGAACACAAGTAATTAGAAAAATTATATTTCGATACACTTTTGGCTAACTAGACAAAATAACCCGGTAATTAACTCTGAAAAGTGGTCATAATAATTCTAAATGATTTTGGTTGCTAAGTTAACTATACAGAAGACACCTTCACATGCAAAACACTCGTGATTCAAGCATGAAGAGAAACACTTGCAGACATACCAGATAAACGAACAAAATGCAGTCCACGTGACATTAAATGTTCCATGCACAATATTCAAACTCAAAACAACCACACGCAGCCCCACATAATTCAGTTAATTCCACGAGACTTCATATCCCCTACAATTAAACATTCTTCTACTTTTAATATATCTTTTATGACAAATAGATGAAACATGCAAGTTCAAGAAACATTAAGCATTATCATTGGAAAACGTGCAGCCAAATTCCTTCAATGATCGGCCTCTATGCAGACTTATAATCTTTGCATGAAAACTACTTCATGTTGTTAATATAAAGAATAAGATATAACATGGTTATTGATATTCTTCACATATTAATTCAAAAGAAGAATAAATTGTTCTTACCTTGCAATTGGCTGCCGATTCAATATAGAATACTAATTTTATGCCCTAGCTTTTCTTGTTAAATTCTAGCCCTATTTCCTTGGGCTTATGCATCGTGGGCCAGTGAACTAATATGTGTTCGGGTAAATATTAAAGTCTAATTGCAGTTATGCAGCATAAATATATATAAATTTAATGAAAGTAAATAATTTACCAAATAAATAAAAGTAACTTTATAATAGAATTACAGGTCATTACAAAAGTACTAGTTAAAATTCTATGATTAAAAACTTTCAATCAGGCTCTTTAAAAAAAGCACGAAACAAGCCTATAAAATTTAACTCATTAGCTGATAGCCTATTAAGGTCACGTACATAAATTAGAAAACCGAGATTCTATATTAGAACGATTTTTGTAATCTCAAACATGGTATCTAGGTTGTCTGTGTATTTCCAAAACATGAGGTGGTTCGTTTAATCGACATGCACCTCGAGGATAGTTAGTGTAACTTTCCCATAACCTTAATTTAAAATAAACATTTAATCAACATCGAGTTCGGGTAACTTGCACTCAAACACTACATGTGAGCTAAGCCGGGGGTTTTCGTCTTACGCCTTCTGATGCCTACATCCTTTAAGATTATAGGTAGTAGCTGAACCCGTCAGTTATGACAAGTAGCTGCCATATTAGAACATCGATATTACTGACATTATGACAGTGATCGACGTCAAACAATACAACTCAGTAATGTGAATAGTGAAAAGTGACGTTTCTTGTTATGATTTATGATGAGGGTATTTATAGGCAATTGTTTCCTTGATTATCTCTTTAACTTATGCCTAAATATCTAGATTCAATATGGACCAATCTTTAATATTTATGATGATAGACTGTCGGCGTCAAAATTGATGTTGGCAGTGTCAAACATGTGATTTATACGCTTCAGCGTCAAACATATTCACAAATTACATATGATAATATTATTTTGCTTTTGCGAATATTATTTAATATTAAATTACCTTTGTATGTATGCAATGCAATAGTGATAAAAAGAACAATTGTATCAGTATTGATTGGAATGTTGTATAAGTATTGATTGGAATGTAGTCAGACAAAGTACAACCTAATTATTCAATTCACAGCTGAAAAAGCTTCGGAAATGACGCCATAAAACAACTCCAACGAGATTTGGTATTCTCAAGGACACAGACAGGCCTGGCAATGGGTAGGGTTTTACCCTACCCTTACCCATACCCTGTCAATACCCTATTAGATTTTTGTGGCATGATCCTTACCCTTACCCTACCCGGACCCAGTGGAGACCCTGATTTGTAGACCCTTACCCTACCCGGTCGAAAAGGGTAGGGTTGGACCCTACCCTTACCCTACCCGGTCGTTTTTTTTTTTTTTGTTTTTTTTTTTTGTTTTTTTTTTCTGCTTTTGATTTTCTGGGATAACCCAACTCCAAATAAACAGAATAATTTTCACGATACAGAAGAAGTTTTTCATCTCATTTTCACAATACAGAAGAAAATTTTCACAAATAACCCCCATGTTTCTCAAAAAGTCAATCAAATTCCTTGACAAAAAGTGCAACATAACAAGTAATGATCTATAGCGCTCGAAAATCCGAAAATGTCACCGACAAAGCGCTTGAAAACGTCGGAGAGCGACGCCGCCGGCCCGCTGGACCGCCGATTCAGACTTCAGAGAGACAATTGCACCAGAGTCTAGAGAGAATGGCGATTGGAGAGGAGAATTGCAATTTCAGAAGAAAATTGAACCCTAGTTTCTAAAATCTCAAATATGTCAATCGTGATTTCTATGTTTTTGGGGTGAGAATTGCAATTTAATGCCTTAAAATTTGTTCTTTTTCATTTAGGCCTCTCAATTTAAGAACAAGAAACACACACATCAAAGAAAAAAAAAATTGACAGGGTAAGGACCGGGTCCGACCCGTACCCTACCCTGACCCTAATATTTAATTTCTTAGGGTAAGGGTAAGGGTTTGGACCCGGACCTTACCATATAACCAGGGTAAGGGTTAAGACACTCAGCCTGATTTCAGGGTAAGGGTAGGATAAAACCCTACCCATTGCCAGGCCTAGACACAGAGAATGGCACAAGACAAACTCCAAACGTGCATTTTATGAGGCACGTAAACCCATAATTATATTGGAACTGCCCCAGATCTCATCTGAGTGAGAAAGACTCCAAAGGCAAAATAATTCAAAAATATTAGTTTACTAATTGAGCTTTTGCAATTTTTGAGCAGGGGCGTATTAGAAAAATTAGGTTGGGAAGGGCTAGAATGTTAAAGAATAATAAACAAATGCAGATTGAGTGAACTTTTGATTTACTTACTTAACATTTAATCATTCTATAGGAAATTAAAGAATCTATATAAATTGTTTAACCTCAAATAAATTAGCAAAAATTGCGTATTAAGAATTTAATGATCTGATCGACTAATAACTTGTAAAACGTACATGGTGATACAAGATATTTACTAAGAAGTGTCATTGAAGACAATCATTAAATTAAACAATGACATTGAAAGTGTTAATTTTTATGAATAAATATCACTTATCAGCAACACAATAAAATAAGTAAAGAGGCTAGTTTACATATAACCTCTTCATATTGATTTAATATAGATTGTTTGATCTCTAAAAGGAATTATTTATTATGAATACGTGTGAAATATCACAATTAATCACGGAGGATAACATTAGGCAGGTCTTAAATGATGCAAAAACTGAGGCAAGTCTCTTAAATGTGTTGTTTTACATATTAATGTTACTAATTGTATTTTGTGAATATTTGCAGTTGGGGCAACTCTTCGACACTTCGGTGAATATTACAGGTGACTGATTAATTAATTTATGTGAGCTATGTTTGATAGTTTAGCACTATATATAGTTTCAATTTAAACTAAAAAATTAATTGTAAAAATTAATGTGGAACAGGTAAAGCGGAACTTGCTGAACTTGATGGACCTTATGTGAAGATTAGCCTCAAAGGACGGTTGTGGCATACACGTGCCACCGTTTTGGCTAGACTTGGGAATTACTTGAAGCAAAGGATCCCTGCAAGTAATACGAAAACCCACACGTACGTGTGGTGCGGCTAATTTTAGAAATATATTGTTACATACTTTTCGCCGTGATTTTCAATTTGATTACATTTAAAAGACTATTAACTTGATTTAACCATTGAAGTCAGTTTTGGACTGTGTTAATTTATAAAACAAGACAAGATATATATGGGTTGTATCGTATCTACCTATGTAGGATATGGAGATAGAGATAGAAGCATGGATCAAAGTTTCGTTTCGACAACTAGTTTCGTTTAGTTAAAAAGTGTTTCGAAAATATTAATCTTTTTTATAAAATTAAAGGATTGAATTAAAAGAACTCAAATGTAAATAATACCCTCTTCTTGTTTCATTCAAGAAGAACCACAAACCAATATAATTTCTGTTTTATCACCCACCAAATAGTTGCATATGAATTAAATTCAAATATTAGCAATTTGCTAACATAAAGACTAACTATATATAATATTCATAGATTACAATATAAAGTAAAACAATAAAATTGGGTTGCATGGGGAATAGTGGATTATACAATTCTATGAATGATTGAAATCATATTCAAATGATAACGAAAACTAAGACGATTTTTTGTTATGGCTCACTTTGGTATTAAATTTGTGAAACAACATTTAAACTGATATAAAAATATTATGAGAATGAAAAACATAAAGCTATGTATAATTTAGTAGCTACAACCTATAAGCAATTCTCGACTTTAACAAAGTGAGACAAGGTTGTTTGCAGACATCAAACGCTAGACGGCTCTCTTGTGAAAACAAAAGGAAATTAAAGTCGGACAAAGTTTCTTTGGGTGGAAAAGACAAATAAAATATGTTAATAAGTGAAAATATTATAGTTTCGAAACTACAACTGCAATAGGTTTCGGTCAGTCGTTTCGATCGGTCGTTTCGTCCATGCATAGAAGATGAGAAGCAATTGGACGACTGCCCAGAAAACTTTTGAGGATATATGCTGAATCTCCAGGCATTTAATTCTTTTTTTTTTAGTTTATTGTATCTTCTTACAAATCCATTTAGTTTGCCCCTTTTGTGAACCTGAAGTAGCAAGTGGCTAAAACTATTTAAGTATATTTCATCAGTAAGACTACATAAATTTTGGTAAATTGAATACGAAATGTTATAGTTTCAATCATATTTAGTACTTTGCTCATTTTGGATGATTTTTTTAGATTTTCTCCAACTATATATTAATGTTATGGCATCCATTGAATTTATGGTGGCCTAACTGATTTATTCATTCCAAATTAAAGTAATTTGGTTATCATCAGTTCTGGTGCTACTTATACATATATATATATATATATATATATATATATATATATATATATATATATATATATATATATATATATATTGTGTACCAAATTTTATTGTTTTGGCGTTAATATTTAAGTATAAGATCTTGCCAATCACAAAACAAATTTCTTTTATCTAAACTAAAGAAAATAAATTGCATCACTTTATAGCCCATTTTCTCTTGCTCATACAATTATATATTTTTTCATCCTCTTGGATTTTTCTGAAAAAAGATAAAATAATTAACCTTTTAGTGACCTAAATTCAGAGCACTACAGCATTAACAATAAATACGTTTCCGAAATAAATTAAGAATATTTACAAATTCAGCGTATTACATTTCATGTTTGTAATATATTTTAATTTTAACAAACAAAATTCCTTCGTTGTTTCTAACTTTTTTTATTTTCGATAATTTTAAATTTAGTTGAAACATTTTATTTGAAAAGATGTAAGTAATAATATAAAATGAAGTATGAACATATATATTACAAATTAAATTAACTATTTATTTTTACAAGAGGATAATTTACGAGTTTGACATAGCACGTATTATTTCCCACTAAAATTGACCAAAAAAATATTTCATTGTATCGACTATGAAAGCTCAAAGGTCACATTGCACATATTGAAAGGTTATAAGATAACCAGAAACTTAGCAAACATCAAGGTATTTGAAGTCTTATACCGTTTAATCTTATAAAAATGTAAATCTGAGACATAAATCTTTTTGTTCCATCATTACTTTGTCTGAATTTAGTCTATTTATATATATGTAACAACTTAATATAATAACATCGATATTTTTATAAAAATATTTAATCAATATAATCATTGGCAATCATGCATAACGAACAAAATGTACAAAATTACTAGTTAAAATGATGTGAAATGTCCTCTAAACGTCAAAGTTTAGCAAATGAAATAGAAATGCAATTTCAATTGAGTTGGTGGTAAATGAGTTAGCATTAAGATGACAGTATGCGGAGTCATACTTCTCCTCTCTATCTATAGTGGTCTGCGAAGGGGCAGGAAACCACCTTAGATCTGTCCTTACCTGGATCGAGTGAGGGATCTTTCATGCTGCTTGAACGACAAACGCTAGTATATACAAGTAGGGAGAGAACGCAGCTTTTCCACTCATTCTTCTATCAAGTGAGCCTGACAGCTAGAGTTTGCTGTCGACAAGCAAATATACTATGACCCATTGAACACGCTTTCTTGCTAAGTGTATCGACCATTGAATTGCATAGAGCCTTGATGCGGATACAAAAGTTGAAACTTCAACTGAAAAAGCAACAAGATGAAGAAAAAAAAAACTATAGATTGCTGGATTTTCATGATCTTATAAAATTTACACAAGTTTCTAAAAATTTCAACTAATAAAAATCTTTTAAAAAGAATAATTTGTTTGTGGGGAGAATTTGATAGTGTAAGAGGGTAACTGTAATCCCAAACAGAAAATAGGGGTAGTTTGTGTAATTTCTCAAAGATGAGGGATGGATTGTGTAATATGCCCATAGTTTAGGGGTAGTTTGTGTAATTTTCCCTTGTTTGTATTAAGTTGCTCGGTAAACCAACATTATTAGAAATATAAAAAAAATAATTGTGTTTAGTTTAATCATCTAAAGGGTGAAATGCACATATATTATTTAAAATGAATTGATAACTTGATATATATAATTATTTTTTTTGGTAAACAACGAGAGAAAAAGACATCAGTTTACATCTTCAGCTAACAAAGATAACAGGGACTGGGGGATCAGTTAGAAAACAAACTCCTCGATCTCTAGCAACATGCAGCTTTGCAATCGCATCCGCGACACAATTCTTCAACCTTTTAATCCAACAAAATTTGGAATCCCATGGTTTATGTAGAAGAGATCTACATTCTTTCACCTTCGTCTTGAGCGGATGATTCTTCAGCCTTTCCTTCATAATCAACAAGTAAGCATCTTTCGAATCTGTCTCCACTTCAATACGTTGGATACGCTTATCCCACGCCGTCAAAAGTCCAAGTCGAATGGCTTCCACTTCAGTCTCCAAAACTGTAGGTTGAGGGATAATAGTCACGAATCCCCATTGCCATTGTCCCTTGTCATCTCGAAGAACTCCTCCTGTCGAACCTTCATTATCACTAGTCCGAACACTCCCATCAACGTTGAGTTTGAACCACCCCGCCTCCAGTTTGTGCCAAATATCCAAACTAGGAGATTTTCGTACTTTGTTGATCAACACAAGGTCTTGCGCCAGTGTCTTAATTTGAAACATAAGTTCTTTTTCATTCTCATCCTTCCCTCTAAACACCCGACTATTTCGCGCTTTCCAGATATTCCAAATACAAGCAACGAAAATCATGTTCCAGGTGCGCGCTCCAGAATTTCACAGCATACGTCCCTGTTCATCATGTTCTTTCGGAGCCAGAGTTCCTCCCTGGTGTTCATGAACGCCTCCAATTGTTTAGTATTCCGCAAACGGTTCCACACTTTCTTCGCCTTCTTGCAATCCTGCAATATATGAAGAACAGATTCCTCAGCATTCTCGCAAATATCACACGCTGAATCATCCGTCATCTTGCGCACCTTTCTCAATTTATTTGTCGCCAGCTTCTCCTGAGCAGCAAGCCAAACGAACGTCTTAAGCTTGTTACTTTCGGGAATCTTCCAAACCCAGGCAAGATTTTTATCAATGGTTGGTGCCGAGGTATATGTTTGATGAAGTTCTTTGTATGCACTTTGGCAAGAAAAAATTCCGTTTGCCGTTTCGCTCTATATACGTACATCTTCCACCTCGCTTGACGTCACCCGAAACTCCAAATTTTTTTTATCTCCACTCAGTCGGAATATTTGTTTGAATAATGTCTAGATTCCAGTGCCCCTCCTCATCTAACAACTCAAAGAGTTTAAGTCCATAATCCGCCACATGAATATTTGGGACAACCTCGCAAAGCCTCGCACATCCTAACCAATTATCGAACCAAAAAGAAATCCCTCTCGTTCCCAATTTTCCATCTAATGAACGGGGCAATTAACGCCATACACCGTACAATCCCTTTCTCTTGTTGCAAAATTTTCCACCCAAGTTTCGATAGGAGAGCTTCATTACTCAATCGCGCCGTTCTCAACCCCAAACCATTTTCCTTCTTGCTCCGCGTCACTCGCTTCCATCCCACAAGATGAACCTTGCGCACCTCAGGATTATTCGACCATAAGAATCCCTATTTAATTTATCCAACCTGGAGCAGACTTTTTCCGATAACCACGCCGATTGCATATTGTAAATAGACACAGCCGTTGAGACGGCTTGAATCAAAGTTGTACGGCCCGCTAAAGAGAGTGTGACGCTTTTCCAGCTTGCAAACCGCGCTAGTAACTTATCGAACAAATCATTATATTGTTCGTCAGTAACTCTCCCATGCGTCAACCAAACTCCCAAATATTTGCCGAGATTCAATGTCTGAGAAAATCCCAAAACCGAGCAGATTCTGCGTTTTAAACTCACGTCCCCTCTATGCGAAAAATAGACTTTTGATTTCGCCGGACTAACCTTCAAACCCGAAGCCTCACAGAACTTAGCCAATATAGAATTAATAATGCGAGCTGTCTTCATCGTTGCTTTACCCATTAATATGAGATTGTCTGTGAAAAAGAGGTGTGAAAATTTCGGCTCTCCACGACATGCATGGGAATAACTTGATATATTTTCTTTACGTGTTGAGTAGAAAACTATACTTGCCCGGACATTTGACTATTGACTAATGATCAACGGATAAAAGGGGATTATGGCAAAATATGAAATCTTATTAGCGGATATTCACATATCCAATTTCCTAGTTTAGAAGTTTCCTAGTTTTGTATATATTCTCTTACTTTGTTTATAGGAGTAGATTAGGATAGTTTTTGATATATATATTTGTATCTTCTTCTTGTAAATACAGAACACAATTTCATATGAGAAAATCAATGTTTCTACTTTAACATGGTATCCAGAGCCAAGTTGAGAACGTAATCCTCTCTTCTTCCTCAGCATGCCGGGCGACGACGATCAATCGAAGGCAAAGGTGCTCTCGCCATATGCTCTTACGTCTAGCGATAATCCTGGTAATCTGATCACTCATACTCAATTTAAAGGGCCTAATTTTGAAGAATGGGCGAAGACTGTGCGAGTTTCACTTCGAGCTAAACGCAAAATTGGGTTTATCAATGGAACATATAAACAACCTACCAAGAATTCCGATGAAATCGAAGATTGGTGGACGGTGAATTCCATGATTATTTCTTGAATATTTAATACCATCGAACCGAGTTTGAGATCCACGATTTCATACAGAGAAACGGCAAGAGAATTATGGGAAGATATCGAACAGCGATTTTCTGTTCGCAACGGTGCGCGAATACACCAGTTAAAGACAAAGGTATCACACTGCAAGCAAAACGGAGATACTGTCATGGGATATTATGGCAGAATTAAGAAAATATGGGACGATCTGAATGATCTTGATCAGATGCCGATGTGTTCGTGCAACGGATGCAAGCGCGATATTAGTGAAACACCCACCTTACGCCATACGTCTTTTATACCAATTTGGATTGATTTCAAGATAGTTTTAGACTAGGTTGCAAATTTATAAAAATAGTTACGGCCAAAATAATAATTTTATGAAGTTCAAGAGCTAGTTTTTTTATTGTAATTTCTTTTCTTTTATTTGAGGAGCGTTACAATCTGATAAAAATCTAATTTTACTTTTTGACCCCTTTTCAATTCCAATTCATCACGATCATCTTGTTATCAATCACTCGGACCTAAAAGTAAAGCAAAATTAAGGAGCCTTTTGCTTCCCAAACAATTTAAAAATATAACGTTATGTTGGTTGGGAACACGTTTTACCAAAGTTAACTTGAGGTTAGTAAAAGATGAGTGAAGTTTCTTCATGGAAAAAAAATGTTACATTTTTTTAAAGTTGAAATAATATTACTTGCCACACCGCTAACTTCAGTTAACTTTTTGTACTGCATGACCTATATGATATGCCAGATGCATGGATACGGTCTAGCATGGGTACGGATACAGGTACAGTACAATGCGGATACGGGGACACAAAGTTTCTGAAAATATACGATATAGATACGCCAAGAATACGACTATATATATTTATATTAAATAAAAATACAAAAAAAATCATAGATTGAAATTTAAACTTTTAAACTTTGAAATGTAACAAAATTTGAAGGTCAAGATATATAATAGAAAAACAAGAATAAAATAAGTTTTTAAAGAAATTTTAAGCAACCGAGTGTTAGTTTGAAGATTGATGTTCTTTATTGTCATTCTTGAGAGATGTCAGAACCAGAAAGAAACTTTCTACCTTTGTACTTACTACATATTCATTTTTCTTTGATTTTTGTTTTCTTCTTTGTTATTTACAATATGTTTTAAGCTTTAGAATTTCTCTTTTGACCCATGAAAATCTAAACCTTTTAAAATCCGCAAAAATGTATCCTGAAGGTGCGCATACATCCTCCAAAAGTGTTCGATACGTATCGCATGTTTATTATTTATTTTAAATTTTCGATTAGCGTATTCGATACATTTTCGTGGTGTATTATAGTGTATACGAGTATCGGAATATTCAACACGTGCACGGAGTAATTTTGTGGAGTATCCGTGCATCATAAATGACGTGTAATTCTAACATCCAACTTCAAAATGGGACTGATATTTGAAACCTCATGAGAGGTTTTTGTTAAAAGTCAAGCCTCAAGGGTGTTAAGGATATTATTTTACTTAATTTTGAGGTGGCAAATACTAATTTATAAATTAAAGAGAGAGTGAAAAACTGTGGTTCTGGGATGATGTGCGTTTTTTTTTCCTTTTCCTTTATTTCATCTTTCTTAAGCTTAAGTAAACTTTTCATGTAGACTTCCTAATAAATTCACTAATATAACAGTTAATATTCAATTAGTCTCCACGTTTTAATCAAATCCCAAATTTAATAAACCATTTCCAGCAATTCCCCGTGAGTCCCAAGAATTTTTTATTGTCAATCACGTGTCACTAAGAATCTCACAATAAATAACTTTCTCCTTCAAAAATAAATAAAACAATACACAATATACTAATGGTTGAAAAAATCCAACAAAACATAGGTGTCAGTAAGAGTATCTAAGATTTTTATTTCCACCAGGCCAATAATATCAAATTATCTAAAAACTCATCACACTTGTTCCACTTCTATTTGCCAACAAGATCCCAACTTTATCTGTTTGCTCAACTTCTTACATTATGAGCCACAATTTCACAACTCTCAACCTGCCCCACACAAATCCTCTAGGCTATGCTTCCTCCTTATTTGCTCACCTTGTTTTTAATATTTTGTATCACAAGTTCACAACTCACAACTCTTCTTTATTCAGAAGTAGCACAATAGTAGTAATAGTGTGTACACTGAAAAAAAGAAAGAATGGCAACACAAGCATTAGTCTCTTCTTCTTCCATCTGCTCTTCTGCAGAGGTCACCAGGCAAATTCTTGGTGGAAGGCCAATCCAATCTTCAAGGAAAGTTTCCTTTGTTGTAAAGGCTTCCTCTACTCCACCAGTCAAGGTACAATATTAAGTTCTTATCTAATCACGTCGAGTCGAACACATGAATTCTTTCGTTCTACGCTTATTATTCTGATAGAGTAGTAGTTCGTTTAATTCTTTAGCAACCGTACGTTTTCGCAAAATCATCTTGTTCATGGTCATATAATGTTGCAATTCTAGGACTAACAATTATTTATTGAAAGTTAACATTCATTTGATTGTCTTAACAAAAAATTATGTTGAGAAATTGTATGAGGATTGCTACTTATTACATCTTAAATTATGTTTTTCAGCAAGGAGCAAACAGGCAACTCTGGTTTGCATCTCAGCAGAGTTTGTCCTACTTGGATGGCAGGTGATTAACTCTTGCATGCTCTTTTCCTCTTAAGCTACAACCTTCAATTGGGCTTATTGCAGAGTTATCTTATTTTGGTTGTTTTTCAAAAAAAAAAAAAGTTATTAAATATTATTGAGCTAAATAGAAATGGTTCTTTTTGTAGCCTCCCTGGTGACTTCGGATTCGATCCCTTGGGCCTATCAGACCCGGAAGGCGCAGGTGGATTCATCGAGCCCAAATGGCTCGCCTACGGTGAAATCATCAACGGTCGTTTCGCCATGTTGGGAGCAGCCGGAGCAATAGCTCCCGAAGTTCTTGGAAAACTTGGCCTAATCCCCGCGGAAACCGCTCTCCCATGGTTCCAAACCGGAGTCATTCCCCCAGCCGGAACATACAGCTACTGGGCCGACAACTACACTCTATTCGTCCTCGAAATGGCACTAATGGGCTTTGCCGAGCACCGAAGACTTCAGGATTGGTACAACCCCGGATCCATGGGGAAACAATACTTTTTGGGCTTGGAAAAGGGATTGGGAGGATCCGGTGACCCCGCTTACCCAGGTGGACCGTTGTTCAACCCGCTTGGATTCGGTAAAGACGAGAAGTCGTTGAAGGAGTTGAAGTTGAAGGAAGTGAAGAATGGAAGACTGGCTATGTTGGCTGTTTTGGGATACTTTATTCAAGGTTTGGTGACTGGTGTTGGTCCTTTCCAGAACCTTCTGGATCATTTGGCTGATCCTGTGAACAACAATGTTTTGACCAGCCTCAAGTTCCACTAAGCTTGTAGCAATATTGTGCTGTCTTCACTTTCTACCTCCCCTAAAGTTAATTTGTAATATTCATCATGTGCAGAGTACTTTGAGCTTCTTATTTGTGATCTATAACGAAAGATAATATCAGGATGTTGATGAATTATATGTTTTGTTCTTGTCTAAGGCAAACTTAGAATGAGATCTTGTAAGAAAATTAAGATGAACATACTAAACGGAGATAATCAAATCCAAAACACTACGAAAATGACCACAAGTTTCTTAAGACAGTCAATATTTCAGCAGCTTCCATGCTTGGACATGGAATATTCTAGTATGATTAACCAGATGTTTGCTGCTTTCTTGTCTACTCCAAAACAATTTATTCAGCAGTTACGCAATATCAAATTAAACTAAAACACTGGAGATTCAATCATTCATAGTCTTAACCATGTTCAGCAAGAAATTCTACTTCTTCTATGGGAAATCACTCATAAATCTAGAAGACATGCTGCTAGCCGCCACCACAGAAATGTTCTCATCGGGGGTAAGAACACCGCCATCCACGTTCGAGAAGCTTGCCACATCATCAAAGAAGCTTCCAAATCTCGTGCTAGCTCGTCCAGATTCATGGACCTTATCCAGTGCAAATTCTGTCGAGTAGCCAACGGAACTAAGGTAGTCATCCATCGAGACGTTTTCGATAGTCTTATGAACAGTGGTTTCTTCTCGTCCTCCATCGAGCAATTCGAACCACTCAGGAAAATGGCACGAAGGGAAACCAATCTCAACGTTCTGGATAGGTGGAAAGAACGGCGAAATGGCCGGTGTGGCACTAGCAAAAGCTTCCTCACAGGTAGCAGCATTTGTCACGACTGAACTGCCTTCTTGTTCAGTAATTCTTACACCTGAGGTCTTCTCTGCTGTTTCCAGGTTCTCAACTGTTGTCTGAAGCTTTGGCAATGTCAACAAATCAATGTAATACCATCATTTTAGCATGATTTTGATGCATTTACAATCAAATTCTGCCATTGTAAGTTGTGCAAAATTTGGTGAAAAGTTTTACCTCGATTAGTTGATTCCGGTTTTCGTATGGCTCTTGGATTCCGCTTCCATGGAGCAATCTAAAAACAATAATACAGCAAGCTCACTTGACCAGAAGTTATCACAAGGAATTATCAAGCTCATTATCAATTAAGCCATATATTTCTGCATATAAGATGATAGATAGAACCGTACCCGTTCGAGTGAGATGAGTTTGGGATTGAAGAACCCTGACCTTCCAGGGTTACTGAGGGCAATATTTCTGCATCTTTTCCGCTTCCTAGGGAGAAAAACAGAAATAATATTAGATACCACTACATTGTATAGATGGACTTTTCAGACAAGAACGCAAAACGGTAAATGCTAGTAGTTCTTGTTCCTCGGTTAGTTAGTTTATCCGATTTATCGTGTATGAATAAGTTTATAATTATGCATAGAAACAATAGCGCGTGCTTTCTTATGAAATCCATCTCCTTGTACCATGGATACTTACTGTAGTCAGCTGGTACAAATGGCTTTTTCGACAATCTTACAATCTTGCCAAGCCTGAACTTCTGTAACAATCATCGAAAAATAATGTGAGCAAGCAAGACAGATGAAGCCTCTCAAAATCCAAAAATGTTTATTGGTTTAGTAGAACCAACTATTTTCCAACCTGTAAGTGACTCTTCACTTGGTAAAGAGCAAGTCCTGGAACATCCATCGAACTCAGAATCGCTTTAGGAGTTGCTTCTACAAAATTAAACTCAGATTAAAATGTGAAAATTGAAGTTGTTATCTTACAAATTACAAAAAGTTCGGATCGCGATTCTCTCGCAAAGTTAACATGTTTATGTCAAAATTAATAGCACATATTTATTGAAAAGATTGCCATGTGTTAGACTTAACAAAAAATATTACATCCTATACATGAGAGGGGGTCATTGAAGCTATATACTAAATAATTAATGTCAATGGTTTCTAGAGATTTAAACTTTTAGATGAGACGACAACTAATTAAGATGGTACGGGTGCTACATTAAAAAGAGGTCGTGATTTTGAATCATACAACACAATCACTTATAATTGAAAAAAATGGAAAAATGCATAAAATCTCCATGTATTTTACAAACATTCAGCGAACTCCCTTGCGTTATAGTTTTTACGAAATCCCCTTGTGCTTTCAAAACCTTGCACTAAATTCACTCTTTGTTTTATTTTAATAGAGTGTGCCAGACGCTTGTGCTATTAAAATAACTCTTAAACTGAAATTAATTTTACTACCTTTCCTTTATTTAGCAATTATGTTCTCCTTTCCCCGCTCCCCTTATAAATAGTGAGGTTGAGACTTGTTCAACTCACTTAGTTAGTTTACTTTTTCACCACAAACACACAAATCTCTCTTTGTTCAACGAGAATCAATTCGATTCTCTAATCGTCAATTCAGCAAAAGTTTTGTTCGTTTAGTTTGTGCGATCATCTTCAATCGCTTATCGCAAATCTTAATACTAACTAAAATACCTTTTGTGAGCAAATTTAAAAAATCCCTATGCATTTTCTAAAACCTGTTCTAAATCTTCTTATGATATTAAAACTATGAACCAAATCCATCATGTGACTAACCACCCCCCTAATGAACCCCTTCTTGTTATTAAAAAGAGTGTTAGCATGTTGCACCCTGAAAACAAGTCCTTTTGGCACATTGCACCCCGTAATTGTAAATTTCGGATATTGCACCCTAAAAATAGCATATTGCACCCTAAACAAATTAATTATAATATAGTAAAATGATTAAAGATGACATTTCATACTGGAAGTAGTCAACTTAATTATTATTCTTTTAGAAATAATTTCTATGACAAAATTAAGTAATGTTCTAAAATTAAATTATATTCCTTCAAACTATTTGATGTTATAATAAAATACTCGTTTAAGGACTTTTATTTAATAATATCAGCGAATAAATTAAATCTAAATAAATTTTGGTTATTTAAAAATGTTGCAATGATAATTTTTCCCTTTTCAACTTTGAGGGTGCACCCTATTACATTTCTAGGGTGCATTCTGCTAAATTTGTAATTATGGGGTGCAATGTGCCAAAAAGACTTATTTTCAGGGTGCTACATGCTAAACACCCTATTAAAAACCATGAATCAAACTCATTCCTATTATCAAAAATATAAAATTGGTAAAATTGACAATTCAGATTTATTTAATTAATGTGTGCTAAATGTTTCTCTTACAATTGGAGTTTGCTACATGATTTTGGTAAACTCCAGTAATTATTGTTTCAAAAAATAAAAATAAAAAATATTACGAGGGGATTTGCTGCACATTCTGTAGAATATAAATTCTATCAATTTTTTCCCTAAGAAATGTCATGTGTGCCGACCATCTTCACAAGTTTAAGCTTTTAATTAGACAGGATAGAGCAATTTAATATGGTAAAGATTCAACTAAACGTTGACAGAACAAAACTAAGAAAAATCAACTTATTGATGGTAAAAACTTATCAAGAAAAGGGAATTAAGAGAGTAGAAAGAATAAAATTACTAGTTGGTCCACCGAGTTCATTGACAGCCTTAACAAACTGGTCATGAAGTTCATGAGTCCATTGAAGCCGAGGCCTTGGCGAAGAAGCCAGATTATAGTTCCTCCCTGAACTAAAATTAGTACTCTGCTCCGCAACAAAACCCTCTTCTTGCCGCTGATACCGATACCGATACTGAAACGGATACAGATACGGACACGGATATTGATTTCGAGCCATCCCATTAAACACAACACCATTTTCTACTCTTTGAGGCTGCTGCATGTTTTGTCCTCCTCCTCCGCCTCCACCGTTCCAGCAGCACGATGGACTTTCAGTGGCCGTTCTTTTCGTTCTCATCATCATTATAGAGATAGAGATATATATGTAATATACTTTAATTTTGGGTGTATAATGTAATGGATTTTGAATTCCGATTGAGTTAGGGTGGTATATTTAAGGAGGTCGTGCTGCATGTGATGAGTGCGTTTGGTGGATGGAGTGATGCATGCAATGCATGCAAGGTGTATACGTGTTGTATGTCTCCGGGAGGGCTTTATAATTTTTGGAAGAATTTAACTAATTGTGACCGTTTGGCAGAATTGTCTTCTTGTTCATATCCCATCCCCATAATTTAACTTTTACCTAATCATTTAATGTCCTCTTATCTTCTTGACTGGTCACGAAATTTATGTTTCTTGCTCTTTTTTTCCTTTTTTGACTGTGAAATTGTGTTGTGTTGTTATATTTGCAAATTAAATATTTCTTTTCTACGTTGTACGGATACAAGGACGGTGATATGCCGAACAATATGATACGGGCGGAAATGTACGGAATATTCGAAACATAATAAGACATAATTATTGCTTTGGTACGTTGCACGGATACGAGTACGTGGATATATCGAACACAATGTGATATGGGTGCAAGATGTACGGAATATTTAAAACATAGTAAGACATATTATTGTTTGACATAAAAATAATAAAAATTGTATACTATTAATTGAAGCGAGTGAAAATATTATTGAAATTGAGGGCGCGAGGTGTACGAAATATTTAAAACATAGTAAGACTTATTATCGTTTGACATAAAAATAATAAAAATTGTATACTATTAATTGAAGCAAGTAAAAATATTATTGAATTGAGCCGCGTTTCTTCAAAAAAACAAAATTAATTAATTAGCAAATCGGCATTTAGACATTCCGCTAACTCTTATCAATTATCATAGTAGATAACAATATTATCTGTTAAAAGCTCCCAGTAAAATATCATTTTCTAAACTTATCTACTGCAAGGCTAGCTCTTGAAACTCAAGGTATTGCGCTATTGGAAAAAATATTCATAGTCTTAACCATGTTAAACATGAAGTTGTACAATATTCATAAATCACAAATAAATCTAGCATAAACATTACTAGCTGCCATAACAGCTACATACTCATCTGCGGTAAACACATTTCCATCCATGTTTGAGAAGCTTGCAAAAGAAGCTTCCGTATCCCATGCTAGCTCGGCTAGATTCATGGACCTTGTTAGATCTTAAAGTCAATTATTTTTACTTTTAAATAATGAGTCGTGATACCTAGTCTAGACAGGTAAAAAGACAGTAAAATAAAGACACAGATTTAACGTGGTTCAGCTCCCCTCCTACATCCACGAGGCTTTCGATCGCCCAAGAATTCAAACCTCTTTCACTGATCAAAAGCTGTTTACAACTACAGGCAAGCTTTAATCTAACACTCAGACTCCCTCTAGTGCTTCGACACCTATAGTAACACTTTTATCGCTACTCCGTTTGAACCCGTAAGATCAACCTCCCGTCGACCTTCTTATGACCAAACCGTCAAGCGGCTAAAGCACTTACGTACAAAATCCCTCTTGCTGGTGCAATCCTTTCCCGTTGAACTCCCTTCAACTCTCGTTGGTTTGTCACGTGCGGTGAAGTATCCCACTTCTTTTTACCCGAAGTATCTCACTTCTTCGTTCGGCACTTATAAAAACTAAGGAATATAAAAACGAGAATACCTTACAATGTGTATGAATTAAATCGTGTGTTCTAAGTTCCAAAACCTAGTTCTTCTACTATTTATAGGATAGCCCTCCTTAGAAGATAAGTCTTGATCTTGAAGTCTTCCACTCCAGTCGCGACTCGAATCTTCCCAAATATCCAGAATCTTTCCTTATGTTAATCTCTTCGTGATTTTTACAATCTGCACACAAGGAAACAACAAATTCTTCCAATAGGAAGCTTGTTAGACCAGATAAAAATAAGAAAGAATAAAGATTTAGTTTCCATAAGATAAACAAGATATATCCTAAATCTTATTCTATTCTATCTTACCAAATATTCATAATCATATAGAATTCTATTTCCATGCAAACTCTAGGAATAATAAGGTAACTACCAACAATCCCTATCCTTATAGAATTCTATTTCCATGTAAACTCTTAGGAATTGTAAGGTAACTAAAATACATGCAATTTTCCATAAAAGATATTTCCATAACTTGTAAATTAAAATCATACGGACACATGGTCCTAACAGACCTTATTCAAAGCAAATTCTGTCGAGTAGCCAAGGGAATTAAGGTATTCATCCATTGAGACATTTTCAATAGTCTTAGGAATAACGGTTTTTTGTCGTCCTCCATCAAGCAATTCGAACCACTCAGGAACATGGCACGAAGGAAAACTAATCCCAACGGTCGGGATAGGTTGAAAGAACGGCAAAATGGCCGGTTTTGCAGTAGAAAAAGCTTCCTCCCAGGTAGCAGCGTTTATCACGACTGAAGTGCCTTCTTGCTCAATGATTCTTACACTTTAGGTCTTCTTCGCTATTTCCAGGTTCTTAGCTGTTGTCTGACGAAGCTAAGCAATGTCAACAAATCGATGTAATACCATCTTTTTAGCATGATTTTGATGCATTTACAATCAAATTTTGCCATTGTAAGATATGCAAAATGGTGAAAAGTTTGACCTCATTTAGTTGATGCCAGTTTTCGTATGGCTCAGTAGTAGTTTTGATTCCGCATCCATGGGGCAATCTAAAAACAATAATACAGAAGCTCACTTCACCAGAAGTTATCACCAGGAATTATCAAGCTCATTATCAATTAAGCAATTTATAATATATACATCATATAACATGATAGATAGAACCGTACCGGCCCGTTCGGGATCGAAGAACCCTCACCTTCCATGGTTATTGGGGGCAATCCTGCATCTTTTCTGCTTCCCAAGGAGAAAAGCAGAATTCAATTATAACATATGTCCAAAACTAAGTTGAAAAAACTAGATACCACTAAATTGTATAGATGGATTTTCTCGACAAGAAAAGCAAAAAAGGGTAAATGCTAGTAATTCTTGTTCATCAGCTAATTATTTATTCCGATTTATCGTGTATGTATAAGTTTATAATTATGCATATAAACGAGAGCGTGCTTTTTCATAAAATTCATCTCCTTGCAGCATGAGAACTTACTTTAGTCAGCTGGTACAAATGGCTTTCTAGACCATCTTGCAATCTTGCCAAGCCTGAACTTCTGTAACAATCATAAAAAAAAATTGTGAGCAAGCAAACCATTTGAAGTTTGGTTTTCAAAAAAAAAAAAAAAAAAAAAAGAAGCCATTTGAAGTCTCTTAAAATCCAAAAATGTTAATTGGTACTATTTTTCAACCAGTCACTCTTCAAATGGTAAAGAGTAAGTCCTGGAACGTCCATCAAACTCAGAATCATTTTAGTAGTTGCCTCAACAAAATTAAACTCAGATTAAAATGAGAAAAAGCTGTTATCTTACAAATTACAAAAAGTTCGGAGTATCACGATTCTTTCGCAAAGTTAACATGTTTATGTCAAAATAATTAATAGCAAATATTTATTGAAAAGATTGTCTTATGTTAGACGTAACAAAAAAGATTACAACTTATACATGAGAGGGGTCACTGAAAGTTGTATACTAAATAATTAATGTCAATTATAGATTTAAACTTAAGATGAGACGAAAACTAATTAAAATGGTATGGGAACCACATTAAAAAGTGGTTGTGATTTTGAATCATCCAACAAGCACTTATAATTGAAAAAAATTGTGTAAAATCTCCATGTAATTTACAAACATTCAGCGAACGCCCTTGTGTTATAGTTTTTTACGAAAATTCCCTTATGCTTTCAAAAACCTTGCGCTAGATCCTCTCTTTGTTTTGTTTTAATGGAGCGTGCAAGACGCTTGCGCTATTTAAATTAACTCTTAAATTATATTTAATTTTTCTGACTTTCCTTATTTAGCAATCTACTCTCACTTTCCCCACTCCCCTTTTATAGTGAGGTTGAGACTTGTTCAACTCACTTAGTTTACTTTTTCACCACAAACACACAAATCTCTCTTTGTTCAATGAGAATCAACTCCATTTTCTAATCGCAATTCAATAACAATTTTGTTCGTTTAGTTTGTGCGATCATCTCAATTGTTTATCGCAAATCTTAATACTAACTAAAATACCTTTTGTGAGAAAAATATTCACAAAACCCCTATGCATTTTCTGCAACCTGGTCTAAAGCTTCTCATGATATTAAAAATATGAACCAAATCCGACATGTTACTAATTGTACCCCCAGCAAAATATCATATTCTAACTTATCTACTGCAAGGCTCTTAAAACTCAAGGTATTGCGCTATTGGAATAATCCTTGCATATTCTTTTGCTAATTGTTTTTTGCAATCTTTTAATATAAGTTGCTTAAATCTTGAATTTGAGGTCCCATATGTTGCTAGGGCTTGAAAATTTCGCTTTCGCTAAAAAATGAATATTTTGGATGTAAATGAATTGTGACCTTATGGTTTTCAAATAAAATAAAATTGTGACCTTATGGGTTTGGATTGAATTTGTTTTGTCAATTAATGGCTTTAGTTGAGGTTCACAAAATAATTTATAAATTGGGTTAAGATAATATTGTATTTTTCAAATTCTAAAAGGTTCCTTTTAATCTTGTAAGAAAATGAAGATGAACATATATATACTGAATTGAACACTACGAAAAATGACCACAAGTTCATGCAGTCAATATTCAGCAACTTCCATGCTTGGACATGGAATATTCTGGTAAGATAAAGCATATGTCTACGCCACAACAATTTATTCATCTGTTTCGCCATATCTGAGATTGAGTCATGCATAGTCTCAACCATGTTAAGAATGAAATTCACTCTTTTCATGGGAGAACACTCATAACTCTAGTAGACATGCTGCTAGCCGCCACCACAACAATGTTCTAGTCGGGGGTAAGAACACCGCCATCCACGTTCGAGAAGCTTGCCACATCATCAAAGAAACTTCCGAATCTCGTGCTAGCTCGTCCAGATTCATGGACCTTATCCAGAGCAAATTCTGTCGAGTAGCCAACCGTACTAAGGTAGTCATCCATCGAGACATTTTCGATAGCCTTAGGAACAATGGTTTCTTCTCGTCCTCCATCGAGCAATTCGAACCACTCAGGAAAATGGCACGAAGGAAAATCAATAGCAACGTTCTGGATAGGTGGAAAGAACGGCGAAATGGCCGGTGTGGCAGTAGCAAAAGCTTCCTCCCAGGTAGCAGCATTTGTCACGACTGAACTGCCTTCTTGTTCAGTGATTCTTACACCTGAGGTCCTGTCCGCTGTTTCCAGGTTCTCAACTGTTGTCTGAAGCTTTGGCAATGTCAACAAATCAATGTAATACAATCAAATTCTGCCATTGTAAGTTATGCAAAATGGTGAAAAGCTTTACCTCATTTAGTTGATGCCAGTTTTCGTATGGCTCAGTTCTGATTTCGCATCCATGGGGCAATCTAAAAACAATAGTACATAAGCTCACTTCACCAGAAGTTATCACCAGGAATTATCAAGCTCAATTATCAATCAGCAATTTGTATATACATATAAGATGATAGATAGAACCGTACCCGTTCCAGTTAGATGAGTTTGGGATTGAAGAACCCTGACCTTCCATGGTTATTGAGGGCAATACTCCTGCATCTTTTCCGCTTCCTAAGGAGAAAAACAGAACTTGATAATAAAATATGAACAAAACTAAATTAAAAAAACTAGATACCACTAAATTGTATAGATGGATTTTTAGACAAGAAAAGCGAAAAACGGTAAATGCTAGTAATTCTTGTTCCCCGGTTAGTTAGTTTATCCGATTTGTCGTGTATGAATTAGTTTATAATTATGCATATAAACAAGAGCTCATGCTTTCTTATGAAATCCATCTCCTTGCAGCATGAAAACTTACTATAGTCAGCTGGTACAAATGGCTTTCTCGACAATCTTGCATTCTTGCCAAGCCTGAACTTCTGTTTAACATCATCAAAAAATAATGTGAGCAAGCAAGCCATTTGAAGCCTCTTAAAATCCCAATGTTAATTGGTTTACCAACTATTTCCAACCTGTAAGTGACTCTTCACATGGTTAAGAGTAAGTCCAGGAACGTCCATCAAACTCAGAATCGTTTTAGGAATTGCCTCTACAAAATTAAACTCAGATTAAAATGTGAAAAAGCTGTTAACTTACAAATTACAAAAAGTTCGACTATCACGATTCTTTCGCAAAGTTAACATGCTTATGGTAGAAATTAATATATAGCACATATTTATTGAAAAGTTACAAACTAAATAATTAACGTCAATCGTTTCTATAGATTTAAACTTTTAGATGAGGCGAGAACTAATTAAAATGGTATGGGAGCCACATTAAAAAGAGGTCATGATTTTGAATCATCCAACACAATCACTTATAATTGGGGGGAAATGTAAAACTGCATAAAATCTCTATGTATTTTAAAAACATTCAGCGAACTCCCTCGTGTTATATAGTTTTTACGAAATCCCCTTGTGCTTCAAAAACCTTGCACTAAATTCCCTCTTTGTTTTATTTTAATGGAGCGTGCAAGACCCTTGCGTTACTAAACATACTCTAAAATTGAATTTAATTTTACTACCCTTCCTTGTTTAGCAATTACTTAAAATACCGATCATATCGGTCTTCAACGATTTTTCGCTTCTGGAAAGTTAATATCTTCTCCTTTCCTATCTCCCCTTATAAATAGTGAGGTTGAGACTTGTTCAACTCACTTATTTTTCACCAGAGACACACAAATCTCCTTGTTCAATGAGAATCAATTTGATTTTCTAATTGTCAATTCAATCAAAGTTTTGTTCCTTTAGTTTGTGCGATCATCTTCAATCGTTTATCGCAAATCTTGTTACTAACTAAAATACCTTTTGTGAGAAAATTCACAAAGCCCTTATGTACTTTCTGCAACCTGTTCTAAATCTTCTCATGATTTTAAAACTATATATGAACCAAATCCCTCATGTGACTAACCACCCCCACAATAAACCCCTTCTTGTTATCAAAAACCATGAATCAAACTCATTCCTATAATCAAAAGATATAAAATTGGTAAAATTGACAATTCAGATTTATTTAATTAATGTATGTGTTTCTCTTAAAAGTGGAGTTTGCTACATGATTTTGATAAACTCCAGTAATTCTTGTATCAAAAAAAAAAAAAAAAAAATCACGAGTGGATTAGCTGCAAATTCTTTAGAAAACATAAGTTCTATCAATTTTTTCCCTAAAACATGTCATGTGTGTCAATCATCTTCACAAGTCTAAGCTTTTAGACGAGATAGAGCAATTCAATAGGGTAAAGATTCAACTAAACATTTCACAGAAGAAGAAGAAAACTAAGAAAAAATCAATTTAATGATGGTAAAAACTTATCAAGAAAATGGAATTAAGAGAGTAGAAAGAATAAAATTACTAGTTGGTCCACCGAGTTCATTGACAGCCTTAACAAATTGGTCATGAAGTTCAGGAGTCCATCGAAGCCGAGGCTTTGGCAAAGAAGCCATATTATAGTTCCTCCCTGAACTAAAATTAGTACTCTGCTCAGCAACAAAACTTTGATACAGATACGGAAACGGACACGGATATTGATTTTGAACCATCCCATTGAACACTGCACCACTTTCCACTCTTTCAGACTGCAGCATGTTCTGTACTCCTCCTCCGCCTCCGTTCCACCACCGCGAAGGAGTCTCAGGGCCTTTTGTCTTTGTTCTCATCATCATTATAGATAGATATGTAATATTTAATTTGGGTGTATAATGGATTTTGAATTCTGATTGAGTCAGTGTGGTATATTTAAGGTGGTCGTGCTGCATGTGATGAATGCGTTTGGTGGATGGACTGATGCATGCAAGGTGCATACGTGGTGTATGTCTCCGGGAGGGCTTTATAATTTTTGGAAGAATTTACCTAATTGTGACCGTTTGGTAGAATACTAGAATTGTCTTCTTGTTCATATCTCCATTTAACTTTTAACTTATCATTTAATGTTCCTTACCTTCTTGACTGGCCACAAAATTTCTGTTTTGTTGCTCTTTTTTTTCCTTTTTTTGACTGTGAAATTGAGTTGTGTTGTTAAATTTGCAAATTAAATATTCCTTTTGCTACGTTGTACGTATACAAGTACGGTGATATACCGAACACAATATCATACGTACGGGCGCGAATGTACGAGATATCTAAAACATAATAAGTTATATTATTGTTTGACAAATAAACTAAAAACAAATTGGGATGTGTACCGCAATAGCACCAGTTTTTATGTATGTTGGCTATACTGTTTTTAAAAAAATATGTATGTACGTAGTTCAAGTTTTTGCCCATTCACCAAGGAATATATACTATTAAATGAAGCAAGTGAAAATATTATTCAAATTAAGATCGCGTTTCTTCAGTAAAAAATAATTTTCATTAATTATTAAATCGACATTTAGACTTCTCGCTAACTCTTTCCGCAGCTCTCCCTTCCCCGTCTCTTATACCCCAAATATATGCAGTAAAATATCCTTTTCCAACTTACTTATAGCAAGGCTCTTGAACTTAAGGACTAGATGTCGAGATAAAATCATTTTTCATACCATAACTTGACACGATTTTCATTTTCATACCTTAATTTGGCACTCATCAACTTGCATCCCATAAGTTGAATAATTTCTTTACATTGGGTACTCTGATGCGGAAAAATACGTGCTAGTAAACATGGAATATGCTAAGGTGAGGTTGGAATCAGTCTAAATTGGTCTGAATCCCGCAATTTGGGTTCACTAGACGCCACCTTATACTTTTTTGGCGCCGAAGTATCCAACGTGAAGAAATTTTTTAACTTATGGTATGCAAATTGATGAGAGTCAAATTAAGGTAAGAAAATGCAAATCGTGCCAAGTTATTGTATGAAAAATGATTTTTCCCACTAGATGTCAATGTGGCCGGAAGACCTTTTTTTGCTGAAACTTTTTCGTTGATTGCTTTACTGAAGTTCACTTTGACATCCTTAAGTTCAGTTTGGTTTCCCGAAACGGAGAACAAGGTTCTTTCACTTAAAAAAAATTGTAATCTTTTAATTATGTTACTTATGTCTTGAATTTGCGGTCCCATATGGTGCATTGCATTGGCTTGAAGATTTCGCGTTTGCTGGAAACTGTATGTTTTGGGTGTAAATGAAATATTGCATGTGGTCTTAATTATAAGTTGGATTGAATTTGTTATTTCAATTGATAGTTTTAGTTGTTGTTCATAAAAGAATTAATAAATTGGGTTAGGATAATTTTACTTTATTTCTCGAACTATAAGATGTTCCTTTCAATAAATTTGATCTTATACATTAAATAAATTTGATCTTGAGCCGTAGCCCACTCAATCTCTATGGGTGGCTGCGGACATACTCATTTAGCGAATTTACAGGTTTGCTCGATATGAGTGGATTGTCAAAAATGTAATTCGTAAATGACCATTTACCTTTTCAAACTGCATGGCTCGGGTCAAGCGATTTTTTCCTTGTTCTCCATTTGTTTTGGGAAAACCAAACTGAACTAATTAAGGATATCAACTTACTGAGTTTTTGAAATAATAAAAAATGAAAAGGACATAAATGTCTGTATATATAGATATACATAAATCTATAAATATGCATAAGCAGATACAGTATATAAACTACCCTTAAATAAATTACACAAACTATCACTCATGTTTGAAAAAATGCCCAAACTAGTCTTATGGTTAGCTTTTGTTAGTAAACAGTAACCAAATTCTTAAAATTCCTTTGACGCCCTAGCATAAAATAACTATATATATAAAATTTCTTTCTTAAAACTAAATAATAAAAAAAATGGAACAACACTTTACACTTCCCTACCACACCCATGTTCCGGCTAATGTCGTTAGCATCGGTGTTGTGAAGACTGCAACTAGAGTCCTAGAAAACGAAGGAGATATATTGGTTAAAGAAATGGAGTATGGCTTTCTTTCCTCATCGTTGATCGCTAGAGATCCTTCCCAGGTTGCACTATACATCAACGCGCGGCACCGGGGAGGTTAGGTGGGTGAATTGGGGAAGAAGATCCCATTTTTCATATCTTAAGAATTCGAAAATGTCATTCAATTTGAATATTTAAAGAGTGAAAGCTTTCATGGAGGTTGTTTTTCACAAGTTGCTTAGGGGTTTAAATTTGCATATTGTATAACTTGATATGTGGGTATATTAATTCTTCCTTAAACAAATTAAATTCTATTAACTGTTATTAGAAAAGCTTTAAATGGAAAGAAAATTTGAAAGGCTTTTCCTCAAGGGATTGCAGAAGTTGGGGCGGTATAATATTATTTTGGGTGGTAAATAGATAAATGACAAGAAACCATTGGTGTTAGCTTCAGCTTTTATTAAACTTATCAATAAGTCTACGTGAGAAGATGGGCTTAAAGTGTAACAACCAAACTCAACCCAATTATTTGGATAAACTAGTAACAAGTTTTTCTACCTGGGCTGTAGCCCTGGTCAGTTAGGCTGTAGTTCTGCTCCTGGTTGTGATATTTTGGCTTATCTATAGTGCAATTTCCTCTTTCATCGCATTTAAGCACCCTAAATGAAGGGATTTTGGCAACTTATTTTCTGTATTATACTAGTATGACAAACTACTTCTACATAGAAAACAAATAATGAGCTATTATATATTTTGTGATTTCAAAAGTAGCACATTGCTCTATAAGTCTATATATATGGGGGTGTAATTTATTTATCCAGACTCAAGTATAAGGCGATTTGGAGCCCAGAAAAATGGAACTTTATATGTATTTTTCTCAGAAATGTAGGTATACTTTTTTCTTTTATACGCTAATTAAGAACTACTCACAGTTAAAGCTGCGATTTTGTAATATATATGCATATTTTTGTGTCATTAATTTTACTTGTAAAAATTTAAAAAAAAAAAATACTACAATCAAATCTAAAATCATAATTTATTTTTTTATTAAAAACACTGAAGATATTTTGATCATAAAACATAACAGGTACACAAAAGAACATGGGCTTAATGTGCTACTTTCCGAAATTAAATGGGGTAATTTTGGAATTTAGCATTAAATCATAATTTATTTGCTTATATATTTTATGTTAATTCTCTTATAATATTTTATTTGGATTTTAGAAACTCCTAAAGAATATACAAGCCTTGACTTTGATTATAAACTCAGAAAAGTACTTTGTAAAATATATCGAACTTTCCAAGACTTGAAAAAAAAAAACATACATTGTAGAAACCCAGAAATCTAGAAAATGTTAGAATATTACACATTAATGTTTTATTAGATCAATTGCAGAAAATCAGCTAACATAAAGAAGACTTCAACTTTACTAATATAATAGGATTGCTCAAAAAGTGACATTATTATAAATAAATAAACTTAAGAATGGGGTCCACTGAAAGTCAATAATAATATTGCATAAAATCCCCAAATTTCAAACTAGCCGTTGTATTGAATTGAACAACAACACACAGCTCAGTGCTAGCACGCTCTCTTTTCTGTCTCTCTCATTCTCCTCCATTCACTCGTCTCTGCACACAAAACCCACAAAAAAACATCATCAATCTCTCAGAAAATCTTCACTTACTGAGTGTGTTTGTGCGTGGAGAAAAATTGATTATTGATGGCCATGTTCACTGAAGGCTTAGACGAGAATGCCATCAACTGGATCAAGAAGGTACCTTTTTTTCTCACGAACCCATGTAATATTTTTCTTTCTTTTTTCGTTTTTCATCAGAAAAAATTGTGGGATTTTAGTGTACTAACTTGAAATGAAGGAATTATGTTTCAAAATCTGACCTTTGGTGTTCTTCATAAATGTTTGTTCTTTGTTCTGTATGCGAAACAATTATTGTTTTGTATTAACGATTTTTAAGTTGCAAAGAGAGTGATTGGTGTGGAATGAGTTAATTGTTGTGGAAGATCGGATTTTTATAACTCAAATTGATGGTAAAGTAGTAAGCTTTTGATGATTTGCTTGCAGGGGTCAGATGTTGAGCAGCCTCAAACTAGATCACCCTTAGCCGAGAAGCTAGATACGATATACCCTCTTCCTCGATCACCATTATCGTATGCTTCTAATAGCTATACAACGTCGCATATTCTTCCACCTTTGAAGTATCACTCTGGTCTTTTGAAACCCCTCAACACTGTAGCTCCAATGGTTGATAGTAATGAGGATGAATCGGATTATTACAACGATGATGAGAGTGAGAGTGTGGGTTCGGCCCCGGGTGAAGTTTATGGGGACCACTCGGACGAAGATGTGGTGGATAAGCCGGTGGGTTTTGATGAAGATGTGTTTGACCGAAATTCAGTAAAGCAGTTGAACAGCGGCGGCAAATTTCTGTCTGCTATAAATAGAGGGTTGTTGAAAGAGGATCTACGAATTGAAGTCCCGGGTAGTGTGAGAAGATTTACAGATGGAGAATGGGACTTAAAGGGATTTCAGCAGAATCGTGTAATATCAGGTGCAAGTTGCCGCTTGCAAGGAAAAAACCAACCTCACAGTGCCTATGTAAGTATCAACTTGCTGAGTTAGAGTATATATTGGCTAATGAGCTCGTAATTTGATAGTTCTAAGTTATCAAGCCTATAACTTTTGCAATTTAATGCAGGGTACTCCTGTTGGGAAATTTAGCGATGCCATGGACCTAGGGACCCCCAGTGCACCACCCTTCCAGGATATTGGAAATGAAGTGCATGGCTCTGAAGTTGGAAGCGAAGAAGGCGTTGATGGTATATGTAAAGAATCAGAGAAGCGTTTATCTTGTGATGATAAAGTAATTTCTTCCGGTCAAAGTGAAAGATGTGCAAAACTAAAATCAGTAGCATGTAAAAGGTATGATGAAAGAAAGGCCACTGGACTGCAGCATATAAGATTATCAATCATGTTTGTTTCATTTGACACTGTTATTCTGTGTAGGGATGATAGAGAAAGACTTGGGGAGAGAGAACATGTTGCGTCTGTCTCCGATGCAAACTCAGTTAATCACATGTCATATTACGATGCCAGGTTATATAATTTATCATGTTGTGTTTTTCTTGTAAGATTCTTGGCATTGGTGCTGTTCCAGTTTTCTTGTATTAATTTAACCCAACACGTGTACTAGCAAATCAATTGTGTCAAATTCTAACTAGTCCTGCATGCTACATAATAAAGGGAACTGTTATTTCACCAGTGTCCTTATGTACCCTTTAAGATTCTGAAGAGCTATTTTATTTTCTGGTAACAGTGGTCAACATGCATGGCAAGCTCTTGTAGCTTATGATGCTTGTATCCGTTTATGTCTAAATTCATGGGCTAGAGGTTGTGCAGAGGCTCCAGAATTTCTGCGTGATGAGTGCCAGCTTCTTCGTAATGCGTTTGGGTAGGTCTATGAACTTTACATTTATTGTTTGACTTGCAAGCATTTTCTAGAATAAGTTTTAACCGCGGTAATTGCCACTTTTATGGAACATGGTCTGTAACATTTTTCTACTTCAGACTGCACAAGCTTTTGCTTCAACCTCGAGGTGCACAACAAACAGAACGGAGGAGTAGTAAGACCACAGAACAAACAATGTCCTCAAAAATGAAGAGAAACGTTGGGAAGATTCGTCTTGAAGGTTTTAGCCTTTTGTCTCTTGATAAAATGCTCTAAATTACAGTTCTGTCTTGTACTTCTAAAATACAACCTTTCTCTTGAGCTTTTGTTGGTGTTTGTGTAAGATTATCTAGCAGAACCAGATACTTGATTGTATATTGCTTACCCACAAGTTCTTATTGCATATTAGATTGACATTTCAATTTAAAATCTCTTTTTAGGATTGATGAAGAAAGAAAATGCAGGATAAAATTACCACAACTCTGCACATTTATTTGATGAAATAAATAAACCAAATGTTAGATTGCATGATTGTATTCATGTTTCTCTTTCACACGTGCAACTTTGAAATTGGAGTTTCGACAAATTCACTTTACAAGTTGGTTTTTCTGTTTGTGCACATGACCTATACTACATGATAATTCTGTTCTGCAAACTAGTACAAAAGATTATTTAACATTCTGTTTATGTGATGCGTCTTAATCCCTTTTCCCATATACAACTCGTTAATGGTCATGCAATGAATAAAGGCAACTTTAATATGTCATTTATAAATTTGAGGCTTCGCATGCTTCTGGAAGCCGTATGTTGACTTGGTTCCTTCTTTTATGTCCTAGAACTTTATTCAAATTATTCAGCATTGCCCACAAAAATGATATGCAAAAAGTATTATGAGCATCACCCACTAAAAAGATATGCAAAAAGTACAAAAACATGTGATAATATGACATGAATAACCATCATATGTATAGGTTGGAAGTATCACTATTTGTGCAGCAGGGGAACATTTCTTCTTAAGTACAAAATCCTTCAGAATATATGATGTCTAATGAAACGTATTTTCGTTTGTGGCAGTGAAAAAGCTCCGTATAATACCCAGAAGAAGGCTAAAGAACACAAACTCAATGAGAAGTGCGATTTATCTTCAAGCTGGGGCCGAGTATGTCAGACAAGTTTCATCAATTGTGAAACACAAAATCAATTCTCTTAAACTCACTTCATTGTCGCCATCTGAAGGTTAGTATCATCAAGTATCTTAATAGTCTCATTATGAATATCTTGTGTTCATGAAACAACTAACTTTAAGAACTTGTGACATCTTCATGAGTTCCGTAGGACTTGGATCTTAGAAACGAGGACTTGATTTTGGACTTGAATTTCTAGAGACTTACATTTCTAACTAACTTGTTGATAATGGATTGGACATTATAGGCTGACGTAACTATCTCATGATAATCTACAGGTTCTCTGTTGTGTTTGGTTCATCTAAAGACTTTGGCAGAAGATAATGAAGAGGAATCAGTTTCTGCCATTTCCTTGCATCCTGGGACTGGTGAATACCATGATTTGTAAGTTGTTAATTTATTCATTCTCTGAGACATAATATCAAGGATACTAAGAAAAAGTTCTTTCATAGAAATCATGCCCATAGTAAAAAATAAATAAATATGGGTTGTCTTGACTGCGCTTAACTCTTCGCAGAACTGAATAAACCGAGATTTATCGGTGATTTCCATCTGTTTTGTGATCGTATTAATATCGGACAGGCATTTTTGAAAATTAAGTCTATTTTATCCTACTGCAGCTTCTATATTTAAATTGTTTATAGGGATAAAAGCATTAAACCCCCTGAACTATACCCCCTGTTGCACTTTGCCCCCTGTCCTTTTATTTTTTGCGACTTGCCCCCTGTACTATGGATAAATAAGCAGTTTGCCCCCTGAGTCCAAATCCAACGGCAAAAAATATTGACACGTATTCAAATCCAATGGTGAAAAAGTGACTCAGGGGGCAAAGTGCTTATTTATCCATAGTACAGGGGGCAAGTCGCAAAAAATAAAAGGACAGGGGCAAAGTGCAACAGGGGCAATAGTATAGGGGGTTTAATGCTTTTATCCCTTGTTTATAATATGTAAAAGTAGGCATGGTACGCCATAGATCATTTACTGCAGTATTTTAAGCATCGACCCTTAGCTGATAGATTGCCTTTTATGATAAATGTTTTAGAACCATTTACTGTAGTTTATGAGAGAAAATGATTGAACGGATTTGAATTTCAGTTATCCTGAGAGCCAAGGAGATGCTCTTGTACTTGAAGTCCAGGATATAATGAAAAATGGTCAAGGGCGTGCTACAATTCCAATTTCTTCTCTGTCTAGCAATCATGTAAGTGTACTTTCTTACAGGGGCGTTCTTTATTATCTTATATTGAACCAATGACAATCTGATAATAGCTAATGTTGCAGAATGATAGAGTTCAGTGGTGGCCTGTTTATCACAATGACAATGAATGTGTTGGGAAAGTCTTACTCTCCATTAGTAGCACCGTTACCAGCGACGAGACAGTGCTTGCAAAGGTTTGACTAACCATTTCGGCTCTTGTACTGTGTAAACTTTCTTATACAAATGACCCGAGTTTCTCAACTCTTGTTGCAGCACCTTGACACAATGGAAATAGATTGGTATTCGTTATTGTAAACAATTGTGGAATGATTAAAAAAAAAATCTATTATGCATTTACAGTTTCAGTGCTCAGCCAAAAGTTTTTGAGACACAAAATGAATGTCTATCCTATCCTTTTGGTAGTTCCCCATTAAAGAAACACCGTTTTTAAATGTAACTAAATTTACACATATAGCTGTGATCTCATCTCACAATTAAGATTTTCTACATCAACAGAGTGGAACAATTGTGGAGACCCTAGCATATGATCTGTTGCTGGAGGCTGCCATGCGGGCACAACAGTTCCATGCACGGAATTTACGTGTAGAGGGGCCTTGGAAGTGGATCCTGGCAGAGTTTGCTGAATATTATGGAGTTTCTGATTCATATACTAAACTAAGGTACACGTAAATGTCATGTGATATAGATCAGTTTTAGCACTTCTGATATAGCATTTGAGTTAATGTCTCGTGTTTTTATACAGATACCTCTCTTACGTCATGAATGTTTCAACTCCTACAAAAGATTGCTTAGAGCTTGTGCACGAGTTGCTAGTGCCTGTCATGAAAGCCAGAAGCGACAGAAGTTTAACAAGACAAGAGGTAAGCATGAGCAGTGGCTCCTTGGCATCAATGGACCACCACTTTTCTTGATATGAAAGCAATAGACTTGGTTAATAAAATATTAAAACTGAGAGATATACAAAATTCAGTGATGTTAGTTGGGGCCTTAGGGGTCTGGAGATTTGTGGTCACAAAGTCCTCAAGAAAGGGTTACAAGCCTTTATACTCGCATTAACTTCACTTTCATATTTGCATTAAGGGCTATATTAGGATTTCCTTGTGCTCATCAAGTGCACTTAGTTCTCTTTAATATCAAATTTTTGGATACTAATATCGAAGTGTGTAGCCTATTTTTGATACACTCATAACAAGAATAAACTAGAATAAGTTGCTGCAATCTGAGAAGGGAATACTCTTTTTCTGGCTCCTTTAAATGAATATAATGAACATAATGATCAGAAAGCAACCTATAGCCTCCAAAATTTCCTTCTTATGTTATTTCGTGAAAACGAGAATGAGGAGAAGGATAATGTCTCGCAGCACAATCTTAAATGTGTTTTTTCAATCTCAAAATGTTGAAGTTTTTAGAAGGGAAGTTTCTTCTTGCACTTTTCTGGATCTGTGTTCTCTCCCGTCTTTCTTCATGGAATTTCTATGTTAACTATTACTAATTTATGGATTCACAGAAAAGTATTTTGTTGGATTGTGAGATACAAGTTGAGAAGCTTCTGGCAGAGGTCTTTCAGAATTATAAGTCATTGGATGAACGGTCTCCAACAGGCTTAGCAGATTTTTCAGCTTCTATATCAGAAACAGCAGCACCGGCATTAGCTCCTGCAGTACAATTATATACACTTTTACATGATATACTTGCTCAAGATGCACAGTCTGTGCTGAGGAATTATTTGCAGGTCAGTCTTATCACATACTATAACATGTTATTCTCTTCTTGAACACAGTTCCTTTTTCCTTTTTGTTATTACTGTGAACGATAAGAGTAATGAGGAGCCAAAAAGATCTAGTAAAATTGATATTGAAATTCTACGGTTAAGACCCAACAGGACCATGCATGCTACAGCTTAATGGAAGAGTCAAATGATGAATTCTTGAGTTCATTTTTACTTGCTATTCCTCTGCCTAAGATTGACGAATGATATCTAAAATCTTTTGTTTTCCATTTTTAATAGGCGTGGTTAATAGATGACCCTTTTCTAGCATTATTTGTTGTTCAGATGCTGGATTAATATGTTATGTGGTAATTTTACCAGGCAGCAGCAACAAAAAGATGTCGAAGGCACATGTTGGAGACTGATGAATTTGTGTCAATTAACTCAGAGGGATTCATTATGGATTCAGAGACAATCACAAAAGCCTACTTGAAGATGAAGAATCTCTGCACCAACATAAGTAATGAAATTCAGGCTGATATCAAGATCCACAGTCGACATATATTCCCCAGGTATATTATAAAACATGTTGATTCTGTTCTGGTTCTCCTTCCTCCGGACCAATATCAACTACAAACTGGCCACTGGCATTAACAGTTATACGGTGTTTTAGACAAGAATTGCACTAAATTTACACATTCTCGCCTTCGATTTTTAGACAAGAATTGCACTAAATATATGTTCTAGCAATCTCATCTGCTTGGGTTGTATATTCCTTGGAAGCCTAAAAGCTAGCAAGATGGTGTCTAAACTTTACTTTTATCACTTCAGTTCAATAGAACTATCGAGCATCACCTCAGCAGTGTACAGCACAGAGTTGTGCAAGAGGCTTAGAGGTTTTCTTGCTGCATGGCCTCCGTCAAGTCCCATGCCACATGTGAATGAACTTCTGATAGCAATGTCTGACTTTGAGAGAAGCCTTGAATTATGGAATATCAGGTAGATGGAATAACTAACACCCCTTGTTTACGACTGCATCAAAGACCTTATAGCTAGTACGGTGTTGATTTTAATACTCATTAATTGGTTGATATGCTCAGCCCCGTCCAAGGAGGGATTGACTCCAGGGACTTGTTCCACTGTTACATCATGGTCTGGGTACAAGATTTGCAACTTACCTTACTCGATCTCTGCAAGGCAGAAAAGGTACCATTCTTCTTAATCATATTACTTATATAGTATAGTAATCACTATCAGACTTCTTAAATATATTTCTTATGGGAACTTCATGTGGTGTAGGTGCCCTGGTCTGGAGTGTCAACAAAATATTCAACCTCACCTTTTGCTGAAGAAATGTTTGAAAAGTTGACAAGAATGCTGATTGAATATGAAGTCGTAATCAACCGATGGCCTGAATACACATTGATCCTGGAGAATGTAAGCTTTAGCATAGCTTGGTTAACTACAAGTGAAACGATAATAATTGTCAATATCACATGCCTTCAGAACCTAAACAACCAACAAGAATGTTCTAATCATAATCACATTGTGTGAATGCATACAAGTCGTAATCAACCGATGGCCTGAATACACATTGATCCTGGAGAATGTAAGCTTTAGCATAGCTTGGTTAACTACAAGTGAAACGATAATAATTGTCAATATCACATGCCTTCAGAACCTAAACAATCAACACAAATGTTTTAATCATAATCATATTGTGTGAATGCATACAAGTAATGTTAACACCGATTGGCGTGCTAAATTATTGTTAGTTCTTGATGATTATGTGTTATTTTTGTCTAGTTTTTATAGCTATTTTGATTTAATAGGCTGCTGTGAATGTCGAAAGAGCAATAATCAAAGCACTGGAGAGGCAATACCAAGACATTTTGACTCCTCTGAAAGATAGCATACCGAAAAGACTTGGCATGCAGGTTCAGAAATTGGCAAGGAGGCAATCAACCACGTATTATTCTATTCCGAGCCAGGTAAATTCCACTTATATATATATATTACTTGAGGAATAACTTCAGTTTTTGTCCGAACTGCTGCCATTTCTTAAGAACAGTTTATCCACTATTAGGATTTCAACCAGATGCTTTAGTTTCATTCCTGTAAACCGTGGTGTAAATGCATATGTTACGTAACCGGCTAATTACTCTGTTTTCTTCTTCGTGTTTGCAGCTGGGAATATTCCTGAACACAATGAAGAGAATTCTGGATGTTCTGCACTGTAGGGTCGAGGATAAACTGAAATCATGGGCGTCCTATTTACCCGTCAGTGGAGATAGTAAATCCACCTTTGGGGAACAGATGAATGCTGTTACAGTCCTTCTGAGGACGAAATACAAGAATTACATTCAAGCCATAGTGCTCAAGCTTGCCAGCAATGTAAGCAGTCTGATAACTTGGAATCATTTGCATAATGATGAATGTCTATAACTTTTTCATATTCCTTCCAAGAAATCTCATAATGAAACAGTGCTCGATTACTTAAACTAACGAAAATAAATATATATCTTCCAATTTTCAAGAGAACAGAAATACATGCAGATAAAATCATTTTACCCTATTGAAAGGAAATAGTTCTGGCTAGCCTCTTCTTTATAGAACTGTAAATGTAAGCTCAACAACTTTGGATCTATTATTTCAGATGCAAGCCAACCGAAGCACCCGTCTTCAAAGGATCTTGGAAGATACGAAAGAGGCAGATGGTGAAACTGAGATTCGTGAAAGGATGCAATTGCTGAGCACACAACTCGGTGAATGCATTTCTAACTTGCATCAGACGTTTACAAGCCAAATATTTGTCGCGACCTGTCGGGCTTTCTGGGACAAAATGGGACAAGTAAACTACCGAACTTAGCTTCTTCTTCTTTTTTTTTCTTCTTAATTTAGTCCTTACTTCTGATTCCCTTCCATTTTGCGCATTCATTAGATTGTACTGAAGTTTCTAGAAGGCAGAAAGGAGAATAGAGTTTGGTATACTGGATCTTATCATGCTCTTGGGGTAAGTACTATGCAAAACCATTTTGCATGAATACTCAATAAGGAACATGTTACTTTCCATTGTTGATGATGATTGTGGTGTCATATTTATTGTTACAAGAGTTGTTACTCAATCAGGGCACCTTTTTGTTTCTTTCTCCAGATTCTGGATGACATATATGCATCTCAAATGCAAAGACTGCTTGGAAATGCTTTACAAGACAAAGATTTGGAGCCCCCGCGTTCGATCACTGAGGCTCGATCTATTTTGTCAAGAGACACCACAAATAGAATGGATTCTTCGTCATATTTACATTTTTAGAAGAAATGTGTGATATAAATTCTCGTATATCATCTTATATAATTCTTTTGTATCTAAAACAATGATTCATTAATAAAATTCTTTTTGTAAAAGCTATATGTTACCTGGATCTTCCTCATTTGTATCCATTATAACATTTCCCTAATGCCTGACTTAAACTTGTTATCATGATCCCGGAGCAATGTAAGAGAGTTTACACTACAAGATTGCATTAGTGCGGAAACACAATAATGAACAACTCGGCATTGTAAATTTGATTTAACGTTCTCGTATCTTATCAAGTTCTCTTCGATTTTCAGTTTTCCTGTAGAACTAGTTGGCGTACAGTTAGCATATATTGGAAGTTGATAAAGCAACTTTTTCGTGCTGATTATCTTATTAACTCCCTTATCTTTAGTTACTTAGATTCGTCAAATTTATCTAAATTAATTCCACTAATCAAGATCTAACAAGTTATTTAATCAAATAGTTGGCTGTCGCAAGTCAAGTTTGATATTTAGAAAAATTACCGTTGTACGATTATATGAAGAAGTACTGCAGCAAGCTTCTAGGAAGTAGGAATGCATTATATGCTAAGGAATATAATACAATTCTTCATGTAATCCCACAGTGTATTGTCAAAACAATTGAATTAGGTGTACTGTGTTTACTATATACATCATTCGAGCTATCTTCTTTCTTCGAAAAATTACGTCAACATTTCTCATATTTTGGACCGTGTAACCTACAAAATTCTGAATTCATAGTCATGATTTCTGCATAATCTGTTACTATTGCAAATGAATACATGGTCAAATTATGAGAAAAAAGTCTGGCCTAAGAATTTCCACAGTATCACCAGGAAATTTTTTTTGCAAAAAGTGTACTGCGTTTATAGATTCACTAAACCTTTGCTGGATTCACTAAAGAACAAGACAGCCTCCGAGTACAACCACCATATAATTATACAGATTTGCAGGATCATAGCCATCTCTGCTCTTTTCTTCTGGATAGACAGTATTGAAGAATGAACAAATGATCGATATAAACCCGCTACGACATAGCACACACTACCTCAGTGCCAAATGTATCTAATCCCGCAACTCTCAAGCAATTCGAGAAAGCTGAAAAAACCATCAAAAACATACACAACCAAACAGAAGGTCCATACCCACCATCATGCCCGCCCTTTTTCCAGTTGGAACTAATAAAGTAGGAATGCCAGAGCAGTGCCGAAATTTCAAACTGCGAACTCAGAAATTACAATATTAAATTTGCTTAGATATACTTCAATCTTCAGTTCCCTTTTCCTTGCTGAATTTGCTGAAGCAGAGCTGCAGCCAGCTGCAGAGTTGCCTGCAATCTAACCTGTGGATCAGCGTCAGGATCATCTTGCGCAGCATTTTGCAACTGCTGGTTCACTGGAGCGGCAGCCTGGCCCTCCCTCTGATGCGCAACTGCGGGATTCGGCGACTGCTGTTGATACTGTTGTATCTGACCAAACTGAGGCGGTGCGAACTCAGAAGAAGCCTGATCATTTGGCAAACCGTAGTTTTGAGGAGCTTTAAAGGAATAACCAGGTTGGTTAACGTTTCCTGCTGGAGTGTACTCTCCAGTATTCTGAATACCACCAAATTGGTTTTGTTGTCCAAGAAGAGACGTCGCCAGCTGAGCCAGATGGTCTACTGGGAGGCTTGACATAGGCATTGGTGGGGGAGGAGGAAGCTTTTCTTGCATTGCGAGATTTCCATTACCACTTAGAGGGACATTTGACATCTCCGAATGGTAGTTGTTGTTAGTCGCTTCTTGTAATGGTCTAGGCATTGAAGAGTGCACATGAGCTGTGGAACCATAAATGGCACCGGAAGCCTGTGATGTGATGTTTCTAATAGAGGGATTTGAGTTTTGATAATTATGAGTGGACCAGGTAGGTCCAGAGGTTGGCGCCTGCATATAGTTTTGCCCTTGTGCATCAACCGGCTGCATAGAGTTCATGGAATTAGCAGTATTTGCAACTGGTGCATACGCACCACCTGAAGAGAAATTTTCATGATAGGGTGATCCGCTTATTCCGTGTTTCTCGTAATTCATGAGAGGCGGGGTTGGCACGTAAGGTCGTGGAGGTGAGATCGGCTTATATAATGGTTTCTGGATAGATGTAAAAGCGGCTTCTTTGCTTTGATTTCGAGAATGCGACTCATGGCTAGAGTTTTGAGGATCTAACCTTAAGACGACACCTGACATGCTAAGTTTTCCAGGTACTTTAAGTACTTTCTCGGAGAAATCTGAAGGTGGTACGAGAAACATGGTTGTTCGCTCATCTATTTTTGCAACAGCTGCTCGTTGTTTCTCCCCCAGATAATTCATGAATTCATTGTAGTACGAAATGTCTTGATCATTTTCAGGAACAAAAAAGACAACCCAAACGCTACCAGCCTCATAGTAATGTTTAGCAAGCATGTCTAAACTAGTCCTTGCGGTGCAGTCAATACATTGAGGTCTGCATCATAGCAAAAATTTATCAAAAATTTGGTAAGAGGAGAAAATTACTTACAAACGTAGAACAGAATCTGGTAAGACACTAAACTTTACACTGAAACATCTAGTCCATTTCTGTAAACTAAGTTGTTAACTGATTTCTTGCATAAGAATTTTTTAACCAAAAGAAACAGAAATGTGGAAAAGAATCTTAATAGAATTGCTGAAAATTATTTCCATTTCTAGCTCTATGTACTCTGATCCACTAAAATCCTTATGCGCATGCAGGTTTCCCAGAGCACGATGGCTTAACAAGGAAAAAAGAGTTCTAGTCAAAATTTAGACATAAGAATATTACTTACAGAACCATGTCCATTGGTTTTCCAACAGGAAAGCAGCGGGCACGACACACAGGATTTCCTCCCTTGGCTATCAATCCCTCCCATTTCCAGACTTGTTTTGAAGATGATTCACGCGAATCAGGCATTAATCTGCTTGAATCATTTGGATGTAATGAACTTCGACCAACCTGAAAATTATCAAATGATGCCTTCAAGTGATTACTCCTTCCGCCAAATGGTGGCGTTGTGCTCGCTAAATGTTCAGGGATCATTCTACCTCCCGAAGTTCTGTAATCAAAATTGTTATCAAAAACCCCAGGTTGAGGAACGTCACGAGTGATAACATGTCCTACGTTTTGCAGATCAGATAAAGGATATTCTGGTAGCTCATTTTCAGGAGGAAATGGATCAGTCCTCAGCTTCTTTGCCCCACGCAAAAGCGAGACATCTTCAGGTAAATCCCATGGGTCGTCATAGAATTGATCTTGACGACGAAATCCCTGAGGAGAGTATTCACGAAAATGAGCTTCCATGTTCCTTGACGGACTGTCATGTTGCTCGTAGATCTTTCCAGGTAACCGTAGATCTGAACTTTGTCGTTTGAACCTCCTCTGTTCATGAAAATCATCTCTACCAGGCCATCTATTACCATGATCTATGTTTGGAATATAAAGAGGAGATCGGATGCTGGGATCTTCAGATATACCACCAAAATTCCTATAAGATCGGAAGTGCTCAGGAGATCTAGAACGGAAGTGCTCAGGAGATCTAGGGCGTCTGTGTGATCCAATACGCGGGGATGGCGGAGAATTTCTTGGATTCCTCTCTCTGTTGGATGTTCCAGATTCGTTCTTCGCGAAACATATATGTACGCGGGAATTTCCAAATAAATTTCCCTGAAGAGTTTCTTTGGCCCTGCAGGCTGCCATCACATTTCTAAAACGAACAAAGGCATAAGAACGTCCAGGAAATGCGCTTATCTTCTCAATTTCTCCAAATGGTGAAAAGGCCTTCCGCAATATGAACTCATCCACTTCCAATGTGGCGGGAAATCCGATCCATAAAACCTCGCTGGGTTCTGCATCTTTATTATTCATCTTGGATTTGTTCATATAAGGTCGCTCTGGACTAGTGTGACGTGCTCTGAAGTCCCTTTGAGTAATAGGAGACTCCCTTCCCATGGGGTTGCGTTCATCCCTGTGTTGAGAGTAGTCGGCATCACGTGGTGGAATTCCTGATTTTTCCTGCAGAATAGAGCTTACATTAAGGTTTGTCCGGTTGTGAGTTTTATGGTAGCTCGAAATAGGAAGCAACAACATCAATGCTTCCACAATCACCATTGTACGCAATTATAAGCCAGTACAGGTGGCTTAGCGCCATTAGTGATTCTCTCTGTGTTGTGTGTGTGTCTGGAATGCACACAAGGATATACACGATGTTTAAGCAGTAGTTGTTATCAGTCTTGTCCTCAGTCCAGCTCATGAAATCCAGTGTGTAAAATCACATAATGAATTCCACCTCACTTTATAGTTATTCGTGAAAGACCAATTGATTTCAACACATACAGATACACAAAGCTAACAAATATATTAACGTCCACCATGCACTTAAATAAAGTATGCAAAAGAACTGTAGCCTGTAGCTTTTACATGTTATTAGTTCTGCTCTAAGAACTAGGTAGCAATTTTATCTGACTAATCCGACCAAAGCGATAATTAAGTTTCAACTAACGTACAACAAGACTAGATTCAATTACACGAGAACCCCCAACAAAAATACATCGCCAAAATGGCTCACAGAACAAACAAAGGTCAAATCCCTCTGAGAAAGTAGGGTACTCTAGAACTGCAGAGAAATTTTGTTTTAAACAATTAACATAAAATATTTGCCTCATTGCTTGATTCTCTCATTGCTTCATACACAGCACAAAGAAAATGTTGTGTCCTGGACAACTGTTAAGACTCGATGACAGTTTCGTTCAAGAAACATGATATGTAAATTGCGACATGTACAGAAGGGAACTCCATTTTTCTCGTAAATAACAGTAATTTAAAAAAAAAGGAATACAAACAAACTCCTTAAGAAGTCACCAGAGGCATTGCACCCATCCACACAAGATATAAAAATAGCATGAGGATCGGATACAAGTGGTTAATCATTCAATGTTCTCTTCTTCAACCACCAGAATAATTGTCTTAAAGGGAACTTGAACTCAAATATACCCTCTAAATGTGTTTGTTCAGAGTGCTCTGCAAGTGAGACACAGACCTGGTTTGTTCCAAGGGGCTAACTAAAATCTAGGAGCCCTTTTTAGGTAGAGTAAATATGTAGCTGAAGAAACTACAGACACTTAGTGTAATAGTGTAGGTAACTGATAGGGAAACACATTATCCTCTTCAACTCCAACAAGTTCCACCTTCTTTCTCAATTTCATTATTTCATTATTTTCTTCACAAAATCCTTTCTTCTTTCTCCTCTTTTCTTCTGCAAGTTCACTTCTCTTCTTTAGGGACTTGGAACATCCTTATTACAACAGGACTGTTGCCAAATGTGCCAATGGGGCCACAAAATATATTATTTTGCTTTGTTCTATTTCTCATTTTAATCTATTATAATTTGCTGAAAACTAAAAAATATGGTGTAAATGAAACCGTGTCAACTTTGCGAACCAACAGCTGAAACTCAATGGTTTCGTCTAGTTAGGTTTCGAGTTTCATTGAACTTTTGAAATTTTATCATAACTTGATAAAAACTTAGAAGTCTAAAAGAAGACGTTCTACTCAACCGGTATGGAAAGGTAAATTCACGTGTTCGACATGGCACATAGCAGACTCATTACTCTAATGTGTCATTATTCTCACCTTATTGAAGTAGGTGAACCAATGATCCTGACGAACTTCATAATGAACTCTTGCCTAATGCTGGTTGCTATTTCTTAATATTGCTCACTGGGTCAGGAGTTATGAAATCTATTCGGTTTGTGCTTGGCAATTGAATTGTGGCGATGAAGATGTCATCTGGTATTTGGTACCAAATGCATAAATCTGGACAAGAGGTTGTAGGCTTGACACACTATTTCAATAAGTACATCAGAACATTAACCACATAAATCTAAATAGATGCAGTGCAATGTTGACAAATTATAGATGTGTTGAACTGGAGGACTTGTATTAGCTGATGCAAAAAGCGAACAAGATGCAAGGAACGCATGCTGATAGTATTTAACATTCCATTGTGGCTTGTCCATGGTCTGCTGATTATTAAATTAGTAGCGCAATGAGACATACGAATGTTCATATAACCAATAAATGACCCATCAGAAAACAGATGGTTGATCCTCTTTGATCTCCTTATAGACTGTCAGTTAAATTTCCTGTGGTTGAGGAAAACAAATGCCTTGTAAATATTGAGGTCATTAAGTCAGAGATTGTTTTCCCAGAATGTATCCTAATTTTTGGCCTAATTCTTCTTGTGCACTTGGATGCAAGAAGATCGTTATGGTGGTCGGATTATGTTAGACCTGAAAATGCACCAGTACATCGTATCGGAACCTCTAATTCGAGCAAACACATAGAAAGAGAAAAGATGACCCATGGAAACTTGGATTCAGGTCATATGTAATCATATGACCATGGACGAAATGAAGTTGCTTTATTCAATCTCGAAGGGCGACGGAAGAAATTCATGTGCTCGATTCAACCTGATTCTTGTTAAATTGATATAGTCTAACGCTTTATTTGTCATTAAAGGATCGGGTATCATTGTTGTAATGCTGTTTTCGCACTAGTTTGAGTTGAATAACCTAATTGTATGCCCCCAGAAACCTGTATTAATACTTGCTTCAAGATGCTTCTCCTAATCATGTTGCCACAAATTGTGGGAGGTAATTAAAAAGTCTATTCTGTGAGTCCATCAGCAGAGGCGCTTGAATCAACAAAAGGACTTTAAATCAATATACTTGATTTGACTTCAAAAAACAATCAAGTCTGTCATATTTGGTCAATTGAAACAAAGCATAGATTTGTTTACTGCATCTTTAGCAGAATGGAACTGTAGAGTTCAAACGAATACACTAACCCAGCAAAGTTTAGGCGCAGGCTAAATGTACGGGTTTATAGCGCTTACACGCACATATAAAATAATACTATACGTATTCACTGGCGAGAAAAAAATCGCAGCTTTACTGTCTTCAAGTAACAACAACCACACATAGACTATAACGCCTGACCATATGATTACAGAAGTGCAATCTATGAACGCCCGATTTTCATCTTAACCCCAAAAGTCATGCTTTTAAGCAATAACGGCTAGTATATATCATCTGTATAGGCTGTTGTGCACTGACCAATCTATATTAGCCCAACTAAAGGAGTCTCTTTTATAAGTATTCTCCAACGCTTTCTCTCTAATGCCCAAAGTGCAGAATGATATCGTGTGCGCTATCTTAACTTCATGCAGAATTTTGCATCAGTTCACAATAAAAGGTCTCTCCGAACTCATTTTATCGCCATCCAGTGAGTAAATTCTGAAATGAGAACTCACATGAATCTTTTAATTTGTCTAATCAACGATGGAATGGATCCTTCCCTTCAATGTCTTGACTAGCTCGTTAGTGACAAAAAGAAAAAGAAATTCTCATTTCAGCATTGGTGTTTCCCCTCGAAAATTGTTTTGTTTTCGGGATATATAATGGAAGTCCTGATTCATGATGTAAACGTTTGATGGTGAGAGCGACCATGTTTATTTAACTTTTCAACTGTGAGCTTCTTTCTGCTTACGATGATGCTTGTAGTTTAGAGCTGGTGAAAAGGATGATTGTTTTGGGTCATTTTGTACATGTATAACAATATAAAGAGTTCAATGAAGTGGCAACAGAAGCTGCGGTTTGTGAATTTCAGCACCTTCCATGAATTGTGGTACGAAGACAGCACTCCTACGCCTATAGAAGGTAATCAGCCTATGTAACCAGAATCAAAAGTGGAATTGATCCTTGGATTAAAAACAGATAAAATAGTTATTATACTCCAACAGGATTTTCATCTGGAATCTTTAATATCAAACCAGATGAATCAACTAACTTGTTTGAATTTGGTCGGATTCATAGAAGGAAGTGATTCATTTGAAGAGGCAAAGCATGCATTGAAATGTTTATGTTTCTACACACACACAAAACAATTCCCATAGAACTGGTGATAAATGTATACATACAAGAAATGACATCAACTCTGTAGCATAAGCAGACGAAAGATTGACAAAACTAACCGCCTTAGCAAACTCAATCCTAAGTGGATTGCCGTCAATAACAAAACCCTGAAGCTCTTTTACTGCAGCAAAAGCCTGCTCGTCGTGTATATAGTTAACAAAAGCATAGCTTCGACCTGGTTGAAATGCCACGCTCTCGAGTTCTCCAAAACGTAAGAAGTAATGAGCCAAATCAGCCTCGGTTAAGTTCTGCGACAGGTTTCCAACCCATAAGTGCCTTGACGGGGGATTGCTCTCCCTACCATGATGAGATTTCTGCTCTGATCGCACCGGGAAATTGTCCCTGCGAGGTCTGCCCCTTCCTTCTCTGCTGCTCTGTAAATAAACCATCAAAAATTTACGCACAGCTACACAGCCATGAATAGAATAAACCGAAAAACAAGACCCCAAATGATTTGTCATCAAACACTTAACGCAGAAAACATAATACTAATACACCGGATGCCACTAATGTCTTACTCCGCGAAAACAAATAAATAACCAAAAAACTAACACAACATTCACTGCAATAGAATAAAATAATCAATGCCAACTGATAACAAACAGAGACTTGCCCAAATCGAAATGCTGTAGAGATAATCTAATTCAACAAAAGTAAATGAAGAATTTAACAATAATTCAGCTCAGTTTCATCTATAGCTCGATTATAATCAATCAAACAAACAACAAATAACAACTGACCATCTAATTTTGGTTCGAGAAAGCACCAAACGAACACCAATTGTGCAAATTAAGTTTGAAATTAGGGTTTGGTGAGACTGGGATTGAATTAGGTTTAGGGCTTTTGGGCAGAAAAGAATCTACGTTCCTTCTTATTAATCAGAGGCACTCGACATTTACTGGTGCCACGTGTCAACTCTACCTGCTGCTATGCTACCCATAAATAATCGAGTAAATTTTGGAAAGGTATAAATATAATAATATAAGTGGCAGTGGCACCCCTAGAATTTGGTACCCTTTGAAGTTTAAATAATGTTAGTGATGCCCCTAAAGTTTGTAGGTGATGTATCAAAAGATTGTCTTTTTAATCAACTTTGACCAACTTGTTAACTTTGAATTCAATTTAATTCCTTTTTCTTTCACTTGCAAAAAAAAAAAAAACATTTCAATACTATATACTATTGTTTCTTTAATTCTGAATTATATGCTACATTTTACTACTATAGTATTATTTATTCGACTGCATTCAAATGTCGAACCTCGTGCAATAGTCAATATTCACACATCTTGAATCAGGACTTGGACCAAGTATGTTAGAAATAATATTCCAAAAACTCTAAGTTATTATTACAATAAATTGTAAGAAAATTAATTTTGCTTTGTTATTCATTAAAACAGAAATAACATAATTGGGTTTTATGAAATCATTTAGAAATTTCAAAGTTATTTTTATCATATTTTGACATTTGAGAAAATTGTTAATGTATATCAAAGACGGTCTATAACAAAATAGTGTAACATATCAAGGACAACATTTGAATAGCAAAAAAGTATTAGTCTTAACAAGTTGTAGGAAAAAGGTATTGGTGACGAATTCGTTTGATATGCTACTAGTACTACAAATCTTGACATGTCTATCGCTCTTGATATTATTGAAACTTTAGGGGGTGTAAATGATATTTGAGCAATAAATATAAGTGAATATGCTAATCCATCTCCTAAATTATCCTGCACTGCATCCCCTTTGGCCTTTGGTCATTGGATTGCGAATCTTGTGAAATTCGATTGCGTGAAAGATGGGTTGGAGAAGACAAATTATTAGGTAAGGAATGGGTAATGTTCTACGAGGTTGAATATGGCTTCGCCTTAAACAATATTTTTCTTCTATTTAATGTCGTTTTAGAAAACAACTATATGCTTTTAATTATTGCTAGGAGATTAAACAAACATATACAAATTAATTCATGTTATTACTAATTACTATTTAACAATATGTGAAATATTAGGGAAAAAAATCTACTAATCATATATAAATTAAAAATTTATAAATTTAGTAAGGAAATATTGGATATTTATGATATTTACAAGTGAGACATAGACTTAGACTAGTAATCAAAATAATAGTAATTCCATTCATTGCGAAAATGAATATGATTCAACACTTACAGGCTACAGCTCACTTGTATCCATCATATCAAATCACTCAAATAAGGACTATGCTACATTCTAATCATTCCTAGCTCAACTTACTGCTTATAAGCCCTTGCACAGATCCAATAAAAGCCAAAACTGTGCAAACCAAACAGAATACTCTGAACACTTGAAGACCTATCCACGTACTGGTCCAAGCTCTTACCTTGTTCTGCGCAAGGTACATTTCGACTGGGAAATATATCGCCAACGGCCAGAAATTTAAGGCCCCAAGAATTCCTAAAACTTGATTGAAGTATGGAAAGAGTATAGCAATCCCAGTTGTGGATGCGACATAAGCAGTTCTAAAGCATAGCCGAAGAGGATTCAGCTTGAAACCCGGGAGTAACGGGAGCTTTATTCTGTATTCGTTGTGCACAAATCCGCTGTCAGGATGCTTCTTTGCGATGTGTCTCTCGGCTACTGCAAATAACGGCTGGCTGTATATCTACAGACAAAGATATGCAAGGATCGTGGTTAAGAAAGACTAAGATGGCAAGAGATGGTCTATAAATCATTCGACAGTGTCAGTTTTACATAAATGCAAGTGAACTTTAACTAAGTTTACGACTATAGACAATGAAACTCGGGAATATGGTTGCATCTGTTTGACTTCTGCTGTTTTAAGGAAATATCTATGTGTTTGTTGTTTTATCAGTAGATTACAAAATATACCTGTCTTATCATCTAATTGGCAAATAACCTCCGTCATAACTTTTATTAGGATAACATCTACTAAGCCTTTACCTTTCGAATCTGTTTCTATGCTTATAGCAAACAACATAAGAGAATATTTGTAATGAGACCAAACATCATTGTGTGTAAATGTAAATATCCCATAAAATTCCTACTTCGCAATAAGAACAACCAGAAGCTAGTTTTGCAATTTACTCTGTTGTACGAAATTGCAATATTCAGCCAGATAAACATTATTCTAATCTTTCAAGCTTCATACATATGGACATTGGTAAATTGAGTCATGGAAACTACCTGATAACCACCAACGAGGTGAAGAACGATGCATGCATTAGCTAGGTCAACGAGCCAGTACGGTTCGTAAAATCCAAATCCCGTCAATAGATTTCCTGGTGCTTGATTTCCAAAAGCCGCATATCCAAAGCATCCACAGCAGAGAAAGAAGAAGCTGGTAATGAGTATTGCTATACTTGAAGCTTTCTTCATTGTCTTGTTTTCAGGCGGAGGCGACTTGAGTGTATCCTTCATTGGCAAGTTTGTTGTTCAGTATTTAGATTAAGTCATTTCACAACATTAAAATGACCAAATCTGAACGGGTAAGATATGGCATCATAGAAAACATTGTGATAGTATGTGCTATATCTAACCTGAATGTCTAAAAGAATCACGTTGTAGGTGAATGCAAAAGCAATGTCCCCAATTGCTTGTGAGGAAAGCCATAATTTTTGAACCGAGGTATCTGTAGTTATGCCAACTATGTCACCCTTGATCTCTCCATTTCCTGAGTTTGTAAGAGTATATTTGTAAACCAGATAAGACAAGTAAGCATAAGAACTCTACTAATAATCTATATTAAGTGACTGCCTCATCAAAAAGTTTACGCTGGTAGAAAAGCGAACCATTTTTAACTATTTCCTCTAACAATTTCATCTGCACTATCTAAATCTATCTTAGTGTGTGCGTTAGGAGATGGACTTAAAAAGAAGTAAGGTGATCCTTTCGTAGACAGTAAAATCAAGAAATGAACATAAATTTACCTATTACTTTAGCGAAACCAAGTGCCAATCCGATGAAGGTATATCCAAAGGACATGATGGCAGCAATTACTGAGAGCCAAACCATGTTATGAAAGTTGGGTATCTGAGAGAATACTATCTGAACAGCTCCAAACAGCAAAATGAACAAACTATCTCCAAATTCACACGGAGAATCATGCCCTTTGGTGTGGTAACAATTTGATTTCAGAATGGCCCTAAACAAACAAAAGTCAAACTAAATTATGTCTAGCTGGACCTCATAAACAATAAGGTGACATTGGTTTTGAGTAAATGAATTGCATGTCACAAGTAAAGACGTGTGGATCCACAAGGAACTGGAACTATACATCAGATTTAGTATCAATAACTTCAGCAATACAGCAAACCAAATATCTTAGATTCAATGTTTTAAGAGATGACAGACCAAAAACTTTCCGGCCCTCATGTTTCGTTATAATAGTCTACACCAAAAGGAAAGGGGGGGGGGGGGGGTGAAATATGATTTTATAACAGAGCAGCTATATGTTGCCAGCAAAGTTCTGATATCAGGATAAGATCAATTTACAGGATCTTCTATTAAGTCACCTCAACTCAAAAAGATTATTAATTGTCAGATGTTGTCATTTACACCCTCGCTTAATCTAGTAGCACTTTTGTATTGACATATTATACGTTTGGTTCCCAAATGCTTTAGCATTATGAAGGGCACTGTTAAGTGTTAAACCCATTTGATATATATTCTCTTTGATACTAATTATTAAATTGTTGTACCAAGCCCCCGAATGATGACATGTACTAGAATCGTACTTATCACCTTTTAGTTTTAGATAATAGAGAAAATAAAGCAATTGGCTTGTATAAGATACTTCCGACCGAGGACAACATAATCAAATACCTCATGCTAATGGCTGCTGTTATTGTGTAAGCAATCCCATATCCATAATAACTTTCTTGAAGAAATATTCCTGCCACCCACATACTCTTCTTTCCTGCCAATAAAGTATTTCACAGTTGGCACCATATATACACTAAGAGGAGTTGAAATCTTGTATTTCATATCAAAATGTCTTAGTATCTTGTTAGCCCTGGTTTGATTCTAGAGAAAAGCACAATAAGACTACATAAAGGAACTTAAACCTTCTCAACTCTAGAAAAGTTACATTAGGAGCTCATTGCCATAGAGAGGACTTGACATCATAAGCTAATCCGTCATTAATATTCAATGATCGGAAAGCCAAAATCCTTGAGCAAGTTTGAATTAAGCATCACTATGATAAGTAATAACATTAATCGCCACTATCTATCGTCAAAACCACTAACTTTAGTGTCAATACACCTTTTTTCTCAATATGGTTGCCATATAACTAGAAGGATTTTGCATATCAAATTTACCTAAATAAGATTTCACGGCATCGGCATAAGACCGGTTCCTGACATGCCCCACTACAGGGTCAGGATATCTGTAACAATCACAAAGCAAATTTGATGAAATAATAGTGATTACTGCAAACACCACCATGCTTAAAGGGCCTGCAATCCACCCCAGCTGAGCCACACTCCATGCCAGGGACAAAACCCCTGAGCCTATCACCCCAGTTATTATATGGGCAATTGCTGTCCATAAAGTTCCTACATCAAAACCAAACAAACAAAAAAATCCCAAAGTTTCAGTCTTTCTAATTCAAAAATAAAAATCAGATTTTTTTTCATCTAAAAAACTGGAAACAGAGAAGAATAACCAATTCAAAAAATGCCCACATAACCATATATGCACTAAAGTGGCACCAAGTGTTAAACAACAAACAGAACTAATCAAAAGATGCTAAAGATCAGATTTTTAAGCAGAAAAATGAACCAAGAAAGGTACTTAAGTAGAAACAGAGAAAACACAGTAATTAAAAAAGGCAAAGATAAGAGTTTTGTTTTAAACACAAACCTGTTCTTTTTAAGGGAGTGTGAAAATCTGCAGATGAAGAAGATTCAGCATCTGTTAGCAAAGGACAGATGTACTCATCTTTCTCCTCAACTTGAACCATGTCTGATAAAATTTGATGGCTATTAAGAACTACAACAACAACAACAAAAAGTATTTACAACTCCTGAGATTTTGTTTAAATATTTATAAGCTGCAAAGCTGTCTTCTCAGCTTAAAATTTATATTGTAGTGTCGTGTGGGTCATTTCATAGTCACAAAAAGCCATTTGCATCTCTTAGAGGAAAACCCCATCACATGTCAATTTTTGGTTATAAAGAGTGATTATTATTATTAGCATTTGATGATGGCATAATCCACTTATAGAAAAGTCCAGATATTAACCAATAATAAATGGCATTTGATATTTCCTTTAAAGATATAATTTTATGGTCTGACAACTGGGTAGTGGTCCATCTTCTTGTCTGAATTCCACTTGTCCAAAATCTTGATTTTCTTTTTAATGCATCCAGCTACTCTAAAATTAAACAAAAGAATCATTCTGAGTCTCTGACAAACTCAAATAATGCGGGATACTTAGGCATAAATACCATATAAATATCTTGGGAGGCATGATTTTGGATGTTTAAAACAAAAGGGTAGACGAAAGAAGTGGCAAAAAATATATATATAAAACAAAAGATAACTCTCTATACATTTTTAAGTTTTATTTGGATCTGAAATGTATGTGGTTATTAGAGTAGAGGTATTTATTATGTTTTTGGTAAGTTAGTATTAATAATAATGGCTACTGAAATTTAGATTGACATTAAAACAATAGATTAATTACCGAAATGTCAATTAATTTTTCATTTCAATTTTTTCTTACATGCCTTGGCAAAATAATAATATAATTAGTTATGAGTTTTATTCTCATACATCTCTTAATATGTGAAATGGTTACTAAGTTGACAGTAGAATTTTATTACTGTTAAAATTATCAAACCACCTTTATAACCCCATTGTTTTACATGTTCTAACAACAAAGTTTTTTATTATTATACACTTAGTTGCCATTATTTATATTATTCTAAACGAACATTTTGACATTTATTAAAATTAACAATAATATTTTTTGTTGTAGATTCTTTAAGTTGAAAGAGTTAGGAATATTTCTTTTTAGTTAATGACTATTTTTCTTGGGTTAATTGCAGCAAACCCCCCAATCTATGAGGTCTGTAGCACTTTAACCTATAAAAATGTGCGAAATGACCTCCAACCTATTGATATTTATGTGATTTGCCCATGAGTCATTGATCAACCATTCATTCTGGACACGTTTACAAGTTCTTGACCGTCAAATTTGACACTAGGAGGGCAAATCGCAAAAAAATCAATAGGTTTTGAGTATTTCACACATTTTCATAGATTAGAGAGCAAAGTGCTACAGACTCCATAGATTGGGGTCTGTAGCACTTTAACCTATAAAAATGTGCGAAATGACCTCCAACCTATTGATATTTATGTGATTTGCCCATGAGTCATTGATCAACCATTCATTTTGGACACGTTTACAAGTTCTTGACCGTCAAATTTGACACTAGGAGGGCAAATCGCAAAAAAGTCAATAGGTTTTGAGTATTTCACACATTTTCATAGATTAGGGAGCAAAGTGCTACAGACTCCATAGATTGGATGATTTGCTGAAATTAGCCCTTTTTTTTTGGAAGATTAACATTCGAATAAAAGAACTTGACCAAAACGGCCAAGAACAAAACAAGTTTGCATGCCACACCCCCAACATGCAAGTGGTACAAAACAAGAGCACCAAGCAAAATAAGAAAACACCAGAACAGAGAAAACAGAAGTAAAAAAAGTATAGGCAAAGTCACAAGAAATCATCAACCAACTCCCCTCTCTAGCCAATCGACATCACAGTGAGCTTGACGAGCAAAGTAATAAGCGCTCGAATTGTCTTCACGACATCACCATTTAATTTAAAAGACGAAAACTGGGCACAATCTTCTCTTGAATAATGTCGCCCCCTTCAGCACCAGTTTTTGAATGACAATTAATAATAGGGCTAATTGCGGCAAAACCCCCAATCTATGGGTGTTGTTTCATTGTGCTCCTAACCTATAAAAATGTGCGACATGCCCCCCAACCTCTTGATTTTTGTGCGATTTTCCCCCTGATCTATTGAACAACCTTTCATATTGTGTTCATATCCCACCAAAACTCCCCAATGATTTTGAAATCTTGTGCATGACCCCCCTATGGTTTGTTAATTGTATAAAACCCACCTTCTAGTTTTATAAACTTTGCACAAAATCTTCTTTTTATGAAACCACAAATGAGTGTTTTAGAGAGTGTTTTATGACACTACAAGGGGGTTTTAGATAATTAACAAACCACAAGGAGGTTTAGTGTATGATTTCGAAACAATTGGGATATTTTGGAGGGATATCAACACAAAATGAAAGGTTGCTCAATAGTTCAGGGGGCAAATCGCACAAAAATCAATAGGTTATGGGGCATATCGCACATTTTCTTAGGTTATGGGCACAATGCAAAAACACCCATGGATTGGGGGGTTTGCCGTAATTATCCCTTAATAATATGAATAACCTCTAAACAATCCCCCTCAAAGATAACATTCTGCCACCCCTTAGGCACCAAATAAACACCCCTCTTCATGGCTATATTAAATTGACATATTTATACATTTGTAAAATATGACAGTATCATCACAGTGAGTAATTTTATGTATGAAAAATTTGAGGTTTGATTGTTGATTTGTTTGAGCCTCATTTGCCACTCAACCTTGAGGAATTCTCACAAATTATTTGTTGTTCTTTTCGTTCGAATCGCAAACAACTTTCTCATATTTATATTTTTCATCATGTATCTTGTTACATATTCTAACTCGTTGATCTATTTTTCCTTATTCGAATAAAGTTGAACTGAACTTTCTTATTCATTATGTCATATTGACTAAAATGATCATATCAATATTGTACGTTTGGATTTATAACTTTTAGGACAACGAGTTTTATCTGGTTTACTAGTTCACATGATTTCTATTTCACATGTTGGGACAAATTTGGAGAATTAGGCCAATGGATTGTGTCGACTTACTGTGTGACAACAAGTGATGTTGGTTTAAGTAATTTTGCTCAATACCCATTGATGTAGGTTGCTTGCAAATAGAAGTTGGTTGTGATATGAGTACTAGATAGACATGTACTCAAGCATGTGTTTTTGTTTTGTTGCGAGGTCGGTCCTCATTGTGAGGTATAAAGTTAATCACGGGAGCCATACAGTTAGATTTGTTACATATCTTATTTGTATATACATGTTGATTTAATTTTTATCTTGAATGCATCACATCTACTACAAATGATAATTTTGTTTCTTCGTGTTTTTGCAGATGATTCTTTCACGAAGCACTAAACTATTGAAGCCCTATTTATTTCTTGATTACTTGTTATTTTAAAGAATCTCACTGAATCATCCAAGCCATATTCCTCTATTTTTCCTGTTTGTCTATTCCTCTGGAAAAGGTAAAGATCAAGGCTTTCATTTAAGGTGTGGGACTGTTCAATACACATTTAAAAAATTTGCACAACTATGAGTAATTTTGATTACAGATACATAATTTTAATATGTGATATTTGTTTGTATTTTCCAAGACTTCCGTTGAAATAAATAAAATACATTATTTGGATGTGTATGGTTTTGATCCGAGCGAGTAAGGGCCTTCCCTAAGGGTCCTGTTTCGCTTTGCGTCTAGAAGTTTAGCCACCACCTAACCAACTGGGGTCATAACATAACTTGTAGATGTATTTGTATAGTAAATATTGTAGTAAGATGTTAAAAAATAAAAAATAAAATAAACGAACTTCACTATTTTTATCCCAATTAATAAACTCAATTCACTCAACTAAACTTCTAAGCATGCCCTTCAATTAGGAGGTGATTGAAAAGTCCACCTCGGTGTTCTTTCTAATTGGAAATAGCCTCCTGTGTTATTTTTAATAGTAAAACCCACTGTGAAATTTAAAAATTAGTGAAACCCCATGTAATACATATTTAATTAGTACTTACTGAAACTGATAACAAAATTTGATTTTTATTACAGTTACTTGACACATAATTTTTTTTTTCAAATTAAACTTTATATGGTTTTTTTTACCAATTTTTTGAAAATAACATTACTTTCTATAGACATAAGAAAGAGTAGAAAGATAGAAAATAAAATAAAGATTAGTTTAACCGACAGAACTTGCAACCAGTAAGATCGTTTATTTGGCTCCGTTGTGAAAACGCTAACATCAAGTTTAATTATAGTTTTAATGATAAGTTACTACATATGTTATCAATTAAAAATAATGAACATGAAGATATTATTTCTCATCAAAGATATTTCGCCCCTCTAACTTGTATTACTAGCTCCCCACTTGACTCTGGGATTTGAAATTCCAAACATCTTATTCATTACGTTTTATTAATTTAAGAAAATAAGAGAGTACAATGTACAAACCTATACATATGAATCGTACCACTTGAATTGTGATTTTACAACAAATATTACTACGTACCATGTAAATAACACGATGCTCTTAGATGCAAACATATGACTATGTGCCATATTAAAACTTGAAATAAACACATTTATAGAAATTTACTAACACCCACCCCCTCCCCCACCCCCACCACACCCTCCACCACCACCTCCACCTCCACCACAGCCACCACCACCACCGCCGCCGCCATACCAACCACCACTACCTCCATGTCGTCTCTTCCGAGGCACGCCAGAGCCATCATCGGCACAAGCGAAAATGAGCATAGACATGACTGAAATAGACACGACAATCATGCCTAGGACGTAAACAAGTCCGTAGCCTTCAAACACAAAACTTGGAGCTTCATGAATCGCTCTAATTCCATCATATAAAAGTCTAACCATATCTTATCCTGTGCAATTGGCATATATGTGACATGATTTTCCCATATATATATATAGTTGCATTTTGTGTTAATTAGTTAGCATTAGTTTGTATTGACTTATTTTTTGGGGTCTTGGTCTTTAATCAAGTTTGAATATTATCTGGAAATTTGTGCAGGAAATTTCTCGGAGGGGCGCAGGCTGTTTACCGTTCTTTTGCTTGTCGTGCACTTCATTATCTTCGAGTACAATTTTGTACATTTTTTCATCGTTAAATCTAATTGAGTTTTTTTTTTTTTTGTTTTTTTTCATTTTTTTTTTCCAATGGCAGTTTGTGTTTCTTTTTGTCTTTTCTTTTGATATGTAACAAATTCCACGACCATATATATACATTCTTGATTAATCCAAAAACGCGTGATCTTAATGATACATCCCAATTACGTGCATATGAATCAATTTGGAGAGAAAATAACTTATTAATAACAAGTTGACAACACATGTTCTAACCATTTGATTTCTCTTCATGAAACAAATACTTAAAAAACCTATTCGTTTTGTTTTTCCCTAATATTCACTTAAGAGTTATGACAATATCTTTTTGTATAGGTTGAAATACAATTTCAACGGACGTAAATAGAGATACTCAGTACTCCAAATTCAGCCGATGTGACAAATATCGCACCAATTATATTGATTTTGTTATAATGTAGAGTATATCTAACAATTAATGAATGAATACCCTTACAGCGAAATCTGCTCTTAAAAATGTCGTAAAAAAAAAAAAAAACTTTCTGTTTGAGTAGTTTTCCACCATTAATTTCTCTTTTCAAGTAAAATGGACAATGTTGTAGATTTTTGAATGAACAAATTGAGAAAATAACATTCATTCTGTAAATCATAATATTTTGAAGGGCTGGTAGTTTAATTACCCTGTAATAGTGCGAAGTTATCAGTATTGTGATACACGTAATAAATTTTTTTCCACACACATATATAATAAATTAAGTCAAATAGTCAACTGAGAAAAAAATTGCTCATATAATCTATGCTTAAATCTAGTGATTAAGACATTCTTATATTAAGAAGGAAACGCTATAGAAAACTGTAGAATCCCACTGCATGTAAATATTAAAGCAAATGATATAAATAGAACAATATTCATAGCAAAATTTTATTGTTGACTAGTATACTCCGTTCATATTGATTGTTGAAACTTATCTTCCCTTATATATGTCAATTTTCATATTGATTGTTGAAACTTATCTTCCCTTATATATGTCAATTTTTGAAAAGTTTTACAAAGATATCTGATTTTGGTGGTTCGAAACCAGTGCTTGAATTATAATTTTAAAAAGCAAAAAGGGAAGCTAGCTCCACGAGTTAAAGTATTAAATCAAAATTTTACATATTCTTTTTTAAAGAAAAAAAGGTATAATTGTCTTTTTTGCCTAAAAAACTGTCCTCACTCTCAATTTGAGCTAATGAGCTACACCTCCCTATATAAGGAGGTATTTAGCTAATTTTTGAAATCACATGGTTAGTTTGCCTATTTGAAATATGAGGTAATTTGTCAATTTGACATAACACAAGGAGGTAAGTTGCCAAAACCTCTTTCTTTTTCTAATTAGTATGTATTAATAGCTAGGATCCATACTGTCAAATTTTCTTGATACTCTCCACAAATGTTATAGGAAAAAGGAGAACAATTATTTTAAAATAAAAAAGAACTCGGCGACCCAGTGATATCAAATTCAATGCAAGATACAGGACACCGAATTACGAATAAAATAAACGCATCGTATTTGATTTTGAAAGACCTTTACAGAACTCTCATCGAGGCTGGCTTTTCCCAGGCAGCTATGTAGCATGTTTAGCAACTACCAACATAAAAGCCACATTTGAAAGTGATCAAACTTTCAAATCTTGTTGCATGTGCCATCAGCCAAAGAAGAAAGATATAGCCGAAATCTAAATCACAGTGCCACTCGGAATTAAAGCATCCTTGATCACAGTCACAATACCACTTTTGATGAAGTATCCATCCGTCTCTCTTGCAGCTTCTTGAACATTATCGCTGTTAATGATCTGAAAAATCGAAGACTTGCTTTAGGTAACATAGAACACATGAAATTATTTGAGCTAAATTTGTAAAAGACAGAGAGCGAATATTGTGCAAATTAAAGTTAAAAATATTAACAACCTTCACATTTTCTCCAATTCGGGCATTCTTGTCGATAATGGCTCTCTTGATGTGAGTGTTTTTTCCTATGCCGATCGGTACACTACCCTTTGCAGCCAGTAACCTTCTGTCGGCATCCGTCTGTAGCAATAGAAGACAGTAAAGTGACTTTTTGCAGAATGAATGATTATTTTAACTTGTTGAAGACAACATGGTTGGTCATACACTCGTATGTTATTACCTCGTAATAATCTGCACCCATTAACAGTGTGTCCTCTACGATTGCACCCTCTGATATGCACGATCTCAGTCCAACCACAGAATGGTGGATTTTACAGTTCTGCACAAAAAACAAGTGTGACAGACTGCATTAAGGAACATTATATCCTCCTTGATAAATGTACAATGTGATTCCACTTTTTCTTTGGTTTGACAGTGCAAAAATTAACTAGTTTGATCATGAATAATTTACATCTACTGATCTACACCTCCTGTAATTTTTCAAATAATCTGAGAGGTTTCTGTAGTTATATTAAACCTCGTGGAGTGTACGTGTCACCATTTCGATTCTAGAACCACAAATATAAATGCAAAAGACATACAGGAAGCAGAACTCTCTGAATAATTATGAATTACCGATAGACTTTAACAGTGGATTTAAGCCGTAGTGCTGATCACGATTTCGATTACTTACCTTGATCACGCAGCCTTCACCAATAACACTATCTGTGACATCGGCATCCAGCATCTTGGAAGGAGGAAGATATCGAGGTTGGGTATAGATTGGAGCTGATCGATCATAGAAGCTGCAAGAGATGGTTTAAGAAATATAAAGGTTTTTCTAAAATAGTCGATGGCATTCTGGTATTATAGTGATAAGAAATAAAAAAAAATAAAAAAAAATAAAAAAAAAAAAACAAGAGTAAATCAAATACCTAAAATCTGGCACTGGCTTTTTGGTGATTCCTAGATTGGCATTGTAGAACGCCTCAATGGTACCAATATCCTCCCAGTAGCCATCAAACAAATAAGCTTGAACCTGAAACAGATGTATTGGTTAGCCCTAGTATTCAGTGGACAAAGAAGTGATATTGTCATGGAATTTATAAATTAGAGATGCAGATTGAGCCCGCGATCGATGATTTTATATAGTATATATATATTTTCTATGAATGATTTGATATGGTACTGAATAGATAGGTTTGAGTAGTGATGGACATTCCTCGATCTTGGAACTGCTCCTTACACTACTAAGCAAATTTACTCATTGTGCTGAGGCCCCGTTTACTGCATATTTTTCTCGTGAGTAACAGTTTTACTTTATACATACAGACATATCTACCAAACTACAAACATATTAAAATAGAGTGCATTATTTCCAGACATTTATCTTCAACAACCATGTTCTTCTCAAAGTATAAACTGCTTTGTAAAGTACTAGCACTAGCAAAAACATAACATAGTTGAGGGATAGGAGAACTAAAACACTACTATAAGGAATACGAGAACTAAAAGAACTTTCAGATGATATGCATACTCTTAATCCCATGGAAGTCGCTCCAGGAATAACTTCACTTCCAAAATCATTGGCTCCAGGAAACTGATCCCTAAGAAGATCTAACATCACATTCTTGCTAACAACATATATTCCCATACTTGCTATGAAAGGCATCTCCTTGGCTCTCTCATCATCAAGACCCAGTATGGTAGTATCAACCTTCAAAAAGGGACGCAAGAGAAACAGAAACTCAGATTTTGATGTTATCAAACAATATGCAGTACCCAGATATATTTACTGTTTAGCACTTTCACCTTCATAGCTTTAAGTTGTTCTCCCTTAGGTTTTTCAGCAAATTCAATAATGCGACCTTCTTCATCAATCTTCATCAGACCGAATGCCGTGGCACGCTTTTCATCCATTGGTAACGCAGCAACGGTAATATCAGCATCTGTTTCTCTATGGGCTTGAATAAATCTCTCATAATCCATGCGGTACAAATGATCCCCAGCAAGAACGAGGTATTCCAGAACATTGTGCTCCTCAAATAGCCATAAGTATTGGCGTACAGCATCTGCTGTACCCTGAGGACAAAATGAATTAATATTATTTTGTAACTGTTAGCGGTTGAGTACAGTGGATGTTAGCATTGAGCATAAAGTAGGGCAGATAATAGACATCTGCCTCAAACAAAAGCAGCTACAAGCTTGCAGCCTATTTATGAGTAATAATGTTAGTGTAAGCTTACTTTACACTCATCTTTAAGAAGAAAACTGCAAGAATGCCCACCAAAGAATATTTACCTGAAACCAATTTGGATTTTCCGGACTTTGTTGGGCTGCAAGAACCTCAACAAAACCTTCATTCTTGTAACCACCCATGTTGCTTGCATACGCCCTCGAAAGATGACGATTGAGGGATGCAGAATTAAATTGTGTGAGAACATAGATCTTGGATATATTACTGTTCAAGCAATTGCTAACAGGAATGTCAATAAGCCGATAATTTGCTCCAAGAGGAACAGCTGGCTTTGCTCTCTTCTTAGTCAGAGGATAAAGTCGAGTACCAGCTCCACCTCCAAGAATAATTCCCAAGACACTCTGCAGAAGGGCCAGAAAGGCAATTATTTAGTGTTTGCACCTTATTCCAACAAAGCTAAAATCAGTTCTTATAAGCTGTGCCAATACTCTAGCTTAAAAAGCAAAGATTAACTGATGCTGTCCATTGCCCCCACAAAATAGACTAATACAAGTAAATTCATAAAGCTTGGGTATCTGATTCAGAAATAAATTAGCTCTTTCTGGATAAATTGTTTATGCACAAAAACTGTTCTGCACAACCATTTTCCCTCCTCAAGCAGTTTGCAGATCGTCACGGCACAAAATTACCCTGTTTCTCAATAAACTACGAAACACTCAGAATTAGAGATGTGATCATCTGTATGAAACAATTACTAAACTAGTCCAGCAAACTATTGAACAGATACAAATTAATCAGTAATATTTATTTTTTCTTCAAGATGCTTTTTTTTTGGTTCTTTGGGGGGGGGGGGGGGGGGGGGGGGGGGGTTTAAGGTTGCTACTAAACTGTACCATCACCTTGTAATTAAAAAATACAAAATCAGATTACAAAGAATGTTGGCAACAACAAGTCCATGCTCTACAACACTTGTTATTAGTAGTTAATTAGAGGCTAAGCATATAAAATAATCAATTCACACGTGCATCATCTCATTTCAATTAATAAATTAAAATTAAAATGTTTACCGAGAGAGCAAACCGCGGATCTGCGACGAGCAAAAAGCATTATTGTGACGTCAAATCAAAGCAAAGCTCATATGCCACACTCTACCACATATCAGATCTCCAAAAATAAAAAAATAAAACCACTTTCTCATAAAATTACAATCAGCAACATGCATATGATTAAAACGAGCAAATTCTACACAAATCACCAAAACATATACGTGTTCGTGACGTAATTCACATAATTCTCCAATTAACGAAGCTAATTACAGCATAACGACACTAAAACAACACAATTATTTCGTTTTCGTTTTACCCTGCTAGCGTCAGGATCGAGACAGGTCTGCGAATTCTGCGAGTCCGATACGGCTTTTGGCGACACGACGACCGGATTCTTCGATTTAGGTACAAAACGACGTCGTTGCGCCGAGAAATGCGACGATGATGATGCGTTTGAGGCGGCGAATGAGAGTGTTTTCGAATTGTTAGGAGTCTCTGCTGCTGCTGTGACTGAGTTGAGATTGGCGAAGGCGGTGGCGGTGGTGGATTTTGGAGCGAGGTTTAGTACTGCGTTCGCCGCCATTGTTGATGTAGAGAGAGAAAGTGTAGAGAGAGAGAGAGTGTGTGTGTTGTGTGACTCAGAGAGGAGTTGAGGTGATGGAGTGATGACTGACAGTGTGGGTATTTATACTGTTGTTGTGTGTTGAGTCCCGAGGAGTGCTTGACTTTTCATCTCGGTTGATCCAACGGCTCCTATTTTACATCAATTGGAATTAGAATATTCAGGGTTTAAATTAACAAAATCAATAAATGGATAAATAGAAAGAAAAAACTTTTGATTGTGTTTATTATAAAATCTACGATATTTACTTTCGAAACGTACGAAAATGGTAAATAAGAAACTGTGGTAACAAAATTAATTATGCATACTCTTAAGACCCGGTAATACTTTTCTCAATTCTCGGCATAAATAATTATTTATATTTGATGACGTATACTCTCCTAGGATCGTACACGTCCACATGGTCTGACTTCACGATCATCGCTTTTCTCTTGCGACCATCGCTATACCGCATGAAGTATCAACAATCAAGAACGAGCCTCGTATCATAAAGTGAACCCACTTAGCTCGTTAGAAATCACACCCTCGCTTTATTAACAAGGGAGTCGCACTCGAACACGTGCTCGAACTACCTTCTTTACTTATTAATGAACTACCACAACTCTTTGTGCCAATTACGCAAGTAAGTGCTGGACCCCCACGTCACGATCTACTAAGTCAATGAGTTGTCGCTCGATTAACTTATCATCGCCTTTAGGGGCCAATAAAAAGTTGGAAATGAGGGGCAATCTAGTACGACTGGAGCACCATGTGAACTCGATCTCGCATATAGGGACCACGTAGCCTATCCTAGAAAAGTAGCAAAACACTCTAGGAGGCCTCGACCTTGCATGCAGCCACCATGTGGCTCATAAGTAAAGACTTTTTTTTACCTTCGAACCACCCTATAAATAGGAGGCAGACCCCATGTTGAAAGGTAAGAAGGAAGAGAGGCAGTAAAATGATCAATCAAGGCAATTAAAGCAACCAAAGGCCGACTAAGATCAAGTTGTCCAATACTCATAGCCTACGGTTCAAACTCTCAACACCACCCCTTTCGCACCCACTTTTGGAGAACCCAGGCCTTATACGAGGACCCCCATTGCAGGAATCACGCTAACGCGACTACCACGACCCGTCGTACACCAGCAGCTCCACCAACACTCAAACTATTTAGATCTAAATTGACGTTCGGACAGATAGCGATTAAGTGTATCGACTCATGCAGATATCCGACATCACCAATATTATAATACACTAGAAAGTAAGTTCATAACTTCTCTTTTCGTAGGAAAAAAATTATTTTTCATACCATAACTTGGCACGATTTTCATTTTCATACATTAATTTGACACTCATCAATTTGCATACCATAAGTTGGACAATTTCCTTACAATATGTACTTCGGCCCCGAAAAAGTACAAGGTATCTCCGATGAACCTAAATTTGGATATTTAGACCAATTTAGATTGATTTCAACTTTACATCTTAAAATATTCTATGTCAATTGCACGTACTTTTTCAGCATTAATGTACCCAATGTGACAAAATTGTTCAACTTATAGTATGCAAACTGATGAAAGCCAAATTATGGTATAAAATGATTTTATCTCTCTTTTCGTATTGAACTTTTGATGAATGACCACATGCTACTATCGTCCATTAATTGAGAAGGGTTTCCTTGGTGTTATTACGAGAAATATAACATTTATTACTCAATGATGTCTTGTACTATATAACTAGTAAGAAAGTACGTACGTAGGTCCAATCTAAAGACTTTAAATTCAGTTTAGTGGGCTCATGTAAGTTTTAACCAATCATAATCCCTACAATGCACTAATTCTTTAATTTACACAATAAACCAATTACTGTTTTTTTTTTTTTTAATTGTACTAACGATCTTTCACTTTTCAAAATGATTGGCATAAATGTGTAATATTAATATTGCAGACGTTTTCCAGTAACTGAAGCCATGAAAGTTTGTGCGCCACCCTATTCAAAGTGTGGATCAAAGTCTATGCTCCAGCATATTCTCGCATAATTGATAATACTAAAAAAATTTCATAATATTATTTCGAGATGGTTTTATATGTAAAGAAAAAAAATCTTAAAAGTAGTTGGTGCAGTATACGTGGATTTGTTTTTAATGTTTCGTATTAAGAATTTTGTGAAAGAGAAATACATAAAAACTTCGATTCATAATTCTAATTCGTCAATTTTTTGGATTGAAATTCCTATCGTAGTGGAAAGAGTAAAAAAATCAACATTCTTAAATTAAACAGATATGCACACTTTAATGAGACTCAAAGTTTAAACCTTTAATTAAAGTGCACTTCATTTCTCGGACTTGATCCTAATTTCCGAGACTTGCTATTAGCACACATCAATTTGAGATGAATTTGAACAATAACTATAGATGAACGAGATTTAATTAATTTGATTTTTTGAAAAATAATTGTGTGGACAATACATGTGCAATCTGTTGGACGTTAGCCAATTGTTTCACGGGGCATTCGTGAAAATATCTGTGAAGGGATTGATTTCACACCGTTGCTTATAATTTATTTTCATCGTTTCCTTTTATTTTTTTCTTTGCTTTTTCTTGAATAGTATAGAGGAAAATGGCAAACCATAACTATGCCCACTGATATGTTTGGTAACAAGAAGACAAATAAAAGTTCTGAAATTTAGGTAGGTTGATTTATTCTTTTTCTTATTTGGGGGCAGTAGTGTCAATGTCAGTATTGTTGCATGGTTATCAAGTTTCAATGAAATATTGAATACAGTTTTAAGTTCGACGGTCCATATTATTCTGCAGATTAGGGTGTTGAAAATGATGTCACAAGGCATTGTATGTGTAAGATTATTCTGTGATTCTCTTAATCATTGAAATTGCATTTAACACACGAGTACGTTGTTTAATAAGTGTTTTCCTTTAATATATATATATATATATATATATATATATATATATATATATATATATATATATATATATATATATATATTTCGTTTAACGTTATTCATTTTTTGCCTAAAATTCAATGACATGAGTCACAGGACCACAAAACACGATATTGATATTTTATCGAGATAATCACAAATCTTCTCAAATTTAGTCTAATTACATAACGTCCAATTACATCTTTGTATTACGGTTTGACTAATTTACAAAACGCTCAATTTTTTTTTTCTTTCAAAAAGAGATGTACAAACTTAAATCATTAGAGTGAACTCTAAAGTTAAAACTTAAAAAGCATATTACAAATAAAACCCTACAACTATATAACTTTTGTCTATATGTATAGAATTATTCAGAACTTATTAAATTTCATATATTTTGACCAGCTGCTTAGAAAGTGTAATTATTCTTATATTTATAGTTTAAATGAAGCTAGACGATATCACGATCGATTTAAATTGATATAAGTCAAATCATCCTCCTCCTTTCAAGAACTTGTGCCAAAAAAATTTCAACAACCCATGGCTTCGAGGTCTCATGAAATTCTTCACCAAACGTCAATCTTAGATTAAGGGTTACATTCTATTTTTTGGAAGTTTTTCTCATATGATAATATCATGTATTCGAGTCCTCAAATTAAGCTTTTCGAAAACATTGGCCCAGTGAAACGTCAACCTTTTAAGGGTTATTTTCCATCTTTTAAAAGTTTTCTCATAGTATAAAACCGAATCCTCAAAGTCTTAAGCAGGCATGGTTTAAGTGATCACCTCTCAAGATTAATAACCATTTTCGATTATGACATTATATTGAATATTCAAAAAATCAGTGATCTTCGTACCCACGATCTTTGTATGATCAAATTAGAACTTTTAAACATGATCTCATTGACTAATACCGTATCAACCACAAGTACAATATAAACTCGAGTGAATTACCAAAATAACACTCTTTAAAAAAAATAATTGCCAAACTAAAATTATTGAAAAAATAATTTCCACACTATCATTTTGAACTAAATACTCCCATTTTACCGAGTGAATTGGCAAAATAACACTCTTTAAAAAAATAATTGGCAAACTAACATTATTGAAAAAATAATTTCCCAACTATCATTCTGAACTAAATACTCCCATTTTAACCTTATTTTTGTCAACTGATAATTAATGTGTATTTAATTTTTTCACTGTGAATTTATAATAAAATATTATTAGAAATGTTAACTCATTTTATTTAACATAATAAATTTTTTTCCCAAAATTAACTCATCTAGTCATCTTCCTCCTGTGACACCCCCTCCACCCACCTCGCCGCTTACACAAACCCTCGCCACGGATTTCACCCAGCCAGCTTTAAAAAAATGCTTGGTCCAAGCATTTTTTTAAAATTAGGAAAAGAATCAAAGAAAACAAGAAAGTGTGATTTTTTGAGCAAATGGAATAGAAGTGTGATTCTCCTGATACAACTCCCGTAAGATTGTATTTTGAAGGCCTTTGCCGGCGGTGGGGCTTGTCGTCGGTACAAATCACGCGGCCTTACACAACACAAGTAGATTGGTGATTCTGTGGTTGAGCGGTGGGGATGGGGGGGGGGGGGGTGGTGGTTTGGGTAAGGAAGATGAGTGTTTTAATCTAATTTGAGTTTTTTTTTAAATAAATATTCATTGCATAGAGACCTATGTTGCACGGATACGGATACGAGACTCGGATACGACATGGTACGACACGGGGACATGAATTTTTTAAAAATTACAGGATACGATACGTGCAGGATACGTAGAATATTTTATACTAAGAATTTAATTATATAACAACATAATAATAAAATGACTGTCAATAATAATTAACTTCACTTACAAACAAATATATCTACATATTCAATTTCAAACACAACAAAATTATGCAAGCAAACATAAAAAGATCCATAATCCATATAAACTTTAAGTACCAAAATGTAAATTCAAAAATTACATTCAAAAAACTCAAATATACATTTTTCAATCTGTATGTTTGTTCTTCAATTGAAGAGAAGCCATAGCCTTTTATTCCTTTAACTTTTAGTGATATTTACAAATTTAAGTTCTAGTTACTTAATGTTACAAAATAACCCCAATACATTTCAAAAAACTGACAAATTGCCCCTTAAAACACGGATACGCGTATCGGATACGCGCCAAGGATTATCCGATACGCGTATCTGAATATTAAAATTAAATAAAAAATTGGATACGCCACGTGGCGTATCCGATACGTATCATGCGCGTATTGGGCGTGTATCGTATCCGATACGTATCCGACACTGCATTTTGTGATTTTTTTAAGTATCCGTGCATCATAGATAGAGATAAACTTTAGTTTTTAAAGAAACTTTTTTTCAAAAATATTTCATACGTAATTTTGCTATTTTCAAAATAAATAAATTTTGATCCTTCAAATGTTTGGCACACGTATTTGAGTTTCTCATTTATTGGTTCATCTAAAAATAAAATATCATCTATAATATTTAAAACAAAAATATAAGGTTTGATAAATTTCAATTAACAATCTGAGTAATTTTGTTAGATCAAATTATGCTATTGTATTATTTATATGTGAGAGTTAATTGAACATTTAAACTTTTAAAACTTATATGCTATTTCTAATAATTATTGCTATAAGTTGCAATTGTTTTTGTATATACACATTTATTACATTTTGATATGATTTTGCTAATTATTGGACAGTAGAAAGGTCAAAATGAGATTATTTAGCTAAATAGTGTTATTTTGGAAATTATTTATTGTAACAATGTTAGTTTGGCAAATAGTTTTTTTAGAGTGTTAGTTTGGCAATTCACTCTATAAACTCATTTGCTAGCTGTTAAATGTTACTGTTTCTATCTTACATCTTTCACAGTTTTGCAAATAAAAAAAAAAAAAGCAACCTGGCAGATTACATATAGAAGGACATATATATTAGGGATAATTACAGCTACTCCCCCGAGGTTTGGTGTAATTACAGATACCTCCCCTGTGGTTTGAGGAATTACAATGACCTCTCCTGAGGTTTGAAAAATTACTGGGACCTCCCCTCTAAAATTAAGGGTTGTTTGGGGAGTCATTTATGATATTATTATGCTTTATTACACTTACATCCCTTAAGTTTGGTATATCTATAAAAATAATCTTTGATTTTTGAAAAATACAAAAAATACTCCAAATAGTTTTAGAAACTACTATATTACTAACTAAAGATATACAAATATCAAATTATTTTCTCAATAGCATAATTTTTTTACTATGAAACATGATTCAATTATGTCTTAACTACACAATTTATTTCTTTTCTCACTCAAAAAATTTTTAAATTAAAATTTGAAATTTGAAAATAATTTTAAAATTTTAATCCAAAGTACATTTTTGAATCAAACCATTCAACTTTTAGTTTTTTTTATATATATTTTAATTTCTGAAGCAAATCTTCGTCCAAACTCAACTAACTAGCAATGTTTTTCTAGTTGCAATTGTAACCTAACAAACACTTTAGCAATAGAAGAAGATAATCAATGAGATTTGGTTTCAGAATATTAGAAGAAAAATAATACTCTGAAAAATTGGAAACTGCAGTAAAGGGTGTGCATTTAGCTTGCTTGCTTTGTCAAAAAGTTCAACAAAACTTATTTTCTAAAACCAATGGTCACGTCCAATCCAATGATGCTAATTCTCTTGTCACTGTTGTTGGTAATTTTTTCATCATTCTTCATTTCTTAAAATGTGTTGTGAATATCTTGATTATTTTTGTTGTTTTTTTAAAAGAAAGTTATTAAGTAGGTGAAGTTTTGGAATTGAGTTTTATATTTTCTGTCTTATTTTTCCCGGAGATTGGAGCAAGATGTCATTCTTTACCAAATGCTTACCTTTTTGTTATGATAAGTTGAAAATTCTGTGTTCACAATTGTAATAGTATTTATATGGAAGTGTCATGAAATTCATGAGACTATTAAGAGTAAAACATAAACAAAAAACTAAAATAAGAAACAAAAAAAATAAATTTGAAGTATATTCATAAAATAAAAATATTTGGATTAAATTTTAAAATCTAATTTAAATAATTTTTATATCTTTAGTCAGTAATATAACTTTTTTATATTTTTCAAAAATCAATGATTATTTTTATAAATATATCAAACTTAAGGGATGTAGGTGTAATAAAACAGAATAATACCATAAATGCCACCCCAAACAACCCTTAATTTGTAGAGGGGAGGTCCTGTAATTTTTCAAACCTCAGGGGTGGTCTCTGTAATTTCTCAAACTACAGGGGAGGTATCTGTAATTATACCAAACCTCAGGAGGTGAAGCTGTAATTATCCCTATATATTATATGTTGCAGTTTTTTTCTTGAACAATAAAATGTTACTGTTTCATCTTTTAACATTTTCTTCTGGTTTCGGTAAACCATTAATTTAAAGACTATTTTTCAACTTTCAACTACAAAAACCTTCTCCTGAGAAGCAGCATAATTTGCTTCCTGCTGAAGGTCCTGGAATTCCCCTATATATATCCGACTTTAATTCCATATGACTGCAAAATGAAACAAGGACTTTATCAATTAGTGTCTGATCTGTCGAGTATTAACTTTAAACATTTCTTCTCTTCTATGTGTTAATCGAGAACATATAGTTACATTTTAAACTATATTTTTGGATGTCTTAAGGTAAGCACAACATCCATTTGTTTTTTTATGTTGACTAAGTTTAGAGCAAGTCCTAGTAAAAGCACGTGATTAATTTATTTACAATGCAAATCTGCATTAATCACTGTTTACAACACGAATTATCCTCCGCAAAATCTTGTGTAAAATGCAGCGAACCCCCCAACCTATGATGTCCGTTATAATGTGCTCCTTAACCTTCCAAAATGTGCTTAACACCCCCCGACTTATTGATAAAAATGTTTGAATTGCCCCCCGATCCTTGATCAACCGTTCAGTTTCGGTTTCTGTATTATAGACTTGGCATTAAAGGACAATTCACACATTTTAATAGGTTAAGGGGCATTTCGCGTATTTTGAAAGATTATGACACATTGCTATGGGCTTTATAGGTTGGCAGCCGCGGTTTTGTGGCATTTATCCCACAAAATTTTATTACCAACAACACATATTCTTATCTTAATCTAATGGACTAACAAATCACAAAATATCTTGAAAATGGTCCACGAAATTAGTGAATATCCAAAATGTACCTCATTTGACACACCATCTTGGATCTTCTTGTAGATTGTTGAAGTTGTCTTTATAAATGCCTCAATAACGAAAAAAACAAGTACTTACGGACAACGACCAACAGAAAGCTAGCTAAACGAAGATATATAGATGCGGAGATTAGATCGACCACCAAGTAAAGAATTTCTCACGCCCTCGACATTCTGAGCTGTTTTGGCGGACGCCTTCATGAATACTAGGCCATTCTCTCTTGCGAATTGCTCCCCTTCCTCTGTGCTTACTGCTCTTCTGTGGGAAAGATCAGACTTGTTTCCTATCAAGTTATTATCTTAAGCATTACAATCAATCACGGAGTCAGACAACATGATCAGAGACTTACAACACAAAAACTTCAATCCACCTAGACTCGACATCTCTATGATAGATTGGAGCCTATATAGCATATCGAATTTCCACTATATCCAAACATGGATGGTACCTTGTAATGTCATAAACTAGAAGTGCCCCGGCAGTTCCTCTGTAGTAGGACCTTGAATAGGCCTAAATGATTCTTGACCAGCCTGAAATGATATAAGAACAAATATAGGCGAATAGTTAGCCGAAGAAGAGCCTGAATAAGCTTTTTTTGGCCAAATGGACGGAATCAATCACAACACAATGATGGAGGAGCGGGGATAGGGCCTTTGTTGTCTTGGGCCCGCAGAAGCCAATAGCATCAACACGATGAAAGACTTTCAGGTGGGGATCTCTTTTCTTCTTCGTTTTGAGGTTTCATTTTCAGAATCTATGCACTTTGCGAAGCTAAATAATTTGACTTAACCCGCATGCTGACATCACTTATAATTATTGGTACGCAACAGGCTTATTCTTGAATATCAGATTACGTGAACGGAACAGAAGACAAACCGTGTCCCAAATCTGTAGCTTTACTTGTTTGTTGTCAATTGTGACCATTCTAGCTCCAAACTTGACTCCAATGGTCAAGTCGTGCACTGGCTGAAATCAGTTGTCTGTAAACTGCAGAAGCAGACAAGATTTCCCAACACCTATAAGATATGAGCACTACTGTTCTATGAATTACTCGAAGTGTAGAAAAAGCATCATGTGCATATCAAAACTTTCGACAAACATATTGTAGCTATAAAACAGTAAAGCAAACAAAATGTCAAATTAGAGAACAATGCAACATCAGTATAACTCAATTTTCTTAATGCAATATTGTTAAGAAAACAATCTCACTCAATCATTTTTCCATTCCTAACCTAAGATTTTAAAATTTACCCCATAGCAGGACCATTGAAGATTATGTATTAATATAACAAATGTTAATCCTCTCAATATTGAACGTCTAGAGAGACATAAAATCAATATGGTATCAGAGCTCTGATCAAAGCAAAGGTTTTGGGTTCAGATGTCACAGTATTTTTCAATGGAATACATAACTTGTAATAGTACTAGTCAGAAAGAGATATCGACGATTCAACGTGAAAATAATAACGGAAAAGCGACAAATTTCTAGATGGTTTATACAATCGATTTTAATTTTCATGTCAAAACCAATGTAATACCAACATTTCTTTCCCCTATTCTGGCAGCTAACTTTCACAAACTTAAAGATTAACACAAACACAAAATAACTCGTATTTAGATTGTAAACTATTCATATCATAATCTCATCGTTTACATATAACAACTACAGGACTGGGACAGAAGATAAACCGCATTAGGACAGAAGGTACGCCACTTCAGAGACTCTTCCCGCTGGGCGATAGTCAAGCATCGATTGATTGCAGCATACCTTTAAACCTAAACAAGAAAATATAAATGACTACATCAATATATAACTAACATATTATAAGCACTCCTTAATGAACTGCTACCTTATTGAAAAACTGAAAGGTTTTCAAGCGGTTCAATCCAAAGGCTATCAGAAGGATCTTTCTCCTCCCAGTTGTACCACTGGTCGCTCGGGTAGTACCTGTCCTTGTGAACGGAATATGATACACACTGCTTTCCCGTAAAACAGAACCTTGGGGATATAGACTCTCTCGGGTATTGTTCCAAAAGGATCCGTCCTAATTAGGGAGGACAAACAACTGGCGGAAAGGGTAAGACCTCCTATAGGTTCAACCATCAACCAACGTGGCTTACCTTCAGTTAACTCCAATAAATATATAACTGGATTGTAATCAGAGGTGATTATAAGCAAAAAAACGTCCATCATTCTCTACCAAATACTTGCCTTTTGACCAATCATGGACATAACGATCATCTGGGCAACGAGGGGACGGTATCGAATGTACTGTCCATCCAAGTGTATCCGGGTTATAACTGCCCAACGTATTTGGAAGCCTGAAAAAATAGAACAGGCCGTCGCGAAAAACTCACTTATTTGAAATGTGGAATGAAAATGATGGATTTGATTCGTGATTGATGGTAGTCCATTGAGTTTCCCTGGGACGACAAGTGCTTACAACAACCCTTGTAAGGCCGTCATTCCCAATTCTCAAGACAATACAGTTAGGAGTTATTGTCGCGACAGAAAAAGCAATAGCTTGGAAATGTTAATCTTTATAAGGCAATGTTACCAATTGTCGAGTATAAGGTGAAAAGAAGAATAAGAGCCAAGTTCTAGGATTGGACATCAATAACCAACCGTAATTAGTGTACAAAACTCGTGAGCCATGTAGCTCTTGCAACTCCAGCCAATATGACTTGCGCTGAGAAGGGTCATAGAATTCATATATGTAGCCAGATTTTGGAAGAGTCATGAGCAAAGGGGGCTTATTGGCTTTTCGGACGGAGATGGCAACATCTAGCCATCTTTTGTTAACGACAGAAGCACATATATTATCTCTCAAGGTTAACTTAGAAAGAATCAGTTGTAAAAGATCTCTTGGAAGCTTAGACTCTATTGTTTATTGTTCGACAGACTTTGCGCTTGAAGCTCTGTCTATCGCTTCATATATGTCTGCCAATCTACAAGTACGAGATAGCATAAGTTCCACGTCATCAGAGAATAAATACTAAGTGACAACACATAATCTTTTACTGCCATTAGCATAAATTCCTGTCTTTTAAATTCAAAGTAATATACCTCAGAACACAAAGTTCATATTACTAAATATATAATGCATAATCGAAACAAGGTATTTAGTAGGAAATCACATTGACTAACCAGTTCAATGGAGTCCTAGAAAGCGTAATCGCCATAACACATATCATATTAAAGTATGCATTGATAGTTTGATACTAATTGGTTGAAATACAATACTCAGTGATGCCCTAATCATATTAAAAGTTTTTGTAGGAGATTAGCCTTTCCCGATTGATCTCTATGTAATTATGTTAAGTTAATCTTCCCTTATTAGTTTGATAGAGTTTCCTTGTTATAGGATTTGATAGATCTTTCCTTAATTCATTATAGCCTTGTATATATGTTGTTGTACTACTCTTCATTGTAATCAAGGAATACAATATACACTTTCTTATATCCTCTATATGGTATCATCCTTCCCATAATCAAAAGATTATTCGATCCTAATGGCCGGCTCCACCTCTTCCGCTGATTCCACCGCTAACTCTGCTCCACCAGCCACCACGGCTGTTTCTGCCGCGCCACCTGCCCTTATTCCAATCACCGCCCAACACCACTTCACCCTCCGCCTCACATCTTAAAATTACCTATCATGGCGGTTGCAAGTCGTTGCTCAACTCAACGGCTTAAATTTGTTAGGCCATCTACAGGGCACTCGTCCCGACACATCGGATCCATCCTACGAACTATGGTTCCAGCAAGACCAACTCTTGTTTGCGGCGCTTGTTGGTTCACTCTCCCCCGAGCTCGTGCCTCTCGTTCACTCGGCCAAATACTCCTCCGATGCATGGGTGCTGCTTATGTCCGCTTTTGCTCGTCCCGATCGCACTCATGTGATGTCACTCAAAGATTTGTTAAACACCACCACCCTTGGCTCTCGTTCTATCACTGAGTATCTTACCGATATCAAAGCAAAAGTCGACGAAGTAGCCATGATCGATCGTCCACTCCATGACGACGATGTCACTTTATATATACTCAACAGCCTTGGCGCTCAATATCGTGACATAGCTGCTTCAATTCGTTTATGTGAGCGCCCCATGACCTTTGCTGAATTACATAGTGCCTTAGTTGCACATGAAGCCTACCTTCGCCACCTCGACAATGATTCATCTAATCTGGTCGTAACAGCAAACACTGCCACCACCAATCCTCCTCCACATAGTCACGGTTCTCACCATGGCTCCCGTAACCCTCGTGGTCGTGGCGGGCAAAACAATCGTGGTGGCCGATCAAATAATAACCGGGGTCGCTATCGCAACAACAACTCGGGTTACTCTCAGCCTCATGCCCCCCGTGAAGATGTGCATTGTCAAGTTTGTGGAAAATATGGACACTCGGCTCTTCGGTGTTATCGCCTTCAAAATGCCATGATGCCGACGGCCAACTTGGCTCGCACCCCACCACCCGCCAACTCTCGGCCCCCTCAAGGCTCTTGGCTAGTTGACTCTGGCGCTTCCCATAGCCTTACTGCCGATCTCAACAACCTCACCTACCATTCGGAGTATGATGGAACGGATGAGGTTCATATCGCCGATGGGAACAGCCTTCCTATAACTTACACTGGTACATCTAAACTTGAATTGAATTCTCATATTTTTCGTTTAAATAATGTACTTTGTGTACCCGCCGCTCATCACAACCTATTATCCGTCCATCAATTCACACGGGATAACGGTGTTTCGGTTGAATTTTTTCCTAACTATTTTCTTGTTAAGGATCCAACTACGGGGGACCATCTGGCGAAGGGAACTTGCACTAATGGCGTTTACCACATCAGGCCGCCATCTTACTATCTTCAGTCCGAATCAAAGTTTGCGGCTCTTGGAGTTCGGACTTCATCCACCACTTGGCACGCTCGGTTGGGGTATCCCGCCCCGAAGTTTAGTTCTTTTTTAATTTCAAAGTTTAATTTACCCGTTAGTACTTTGTCCTCTGCGCAGGATTTGTTTTGTGAGTCTTGTCATGTTAGCAAGGCTCACCGTTTACCTTTCACGGACTCTTCGTTTAAGGCGTTATTTCCTTTACATTATTTGTTTGCGGACGTTTGGGTTCCAACGGATATTTCGGTGGATGGTTTTCGTTATTATCTATTGATTGTTGATTTATATAGTAGATATTGCTGGTTATTTCCGCTAAAATTAAAATCCGAGGTGCATGCGATTTTTGTGAAATTTAAGCCCCTTGTTGAGAAGCAATTTGGTCAAGTAATTAAAATTTTTTTACAGCGACAATGGCGGGGAATTCTTGGCTCTCAAAAATTATTTCTCCACTCATGGAATAAATTGGCTAACAACCGCTCCGCACACCCCTCAACAAAATGGAATTTCCGAGCGCCGTCATCGTCATATTGTTGAGACGAGTCGTGCCCTTTTACATCATTCACGTCTTCCCTCAACTTTTTGGAGCTTTGCGTTCCAAACGGCAATTTATCTTATTAACCGCATGCCCTTCTCGGTTCACAATGGAGAATCGCCATTCTCTAAATTATTTGGTGCGGCCCCTAATTATCACAAGTTGCGCGTCTTTGGGTGTATTTGTTTCCCGTGGCTCAAGCCATATTTTCCGGGGAGACTTTCTTTCACTCCAACTCTGTGTATCTTTCTTGGGTATTCGTCCTCTCAAAGTGCCTACAAGTGTTGGGACATTCGCTCCAAGAAAATTTTTGTTTCGCGCCACGTTCGATTTTGTGAGGATAAATTTCCTGAACTTGCCGCTCTCGACATTGCTGCTCCTATTTCTGACACTCCGACGCCAATTCTCACTATATCTCAACAAGTTTCTGCTCCTCCACCCGTGACGCCTGCCTCATTGCCGCCTTCCTCCGAGTCTTCTCCGCCTCGTCTCACGGAGTCTCCAACTCCAGCTCCTTCTCCTTTGCCGGAACAGCCGACCACCAATATTCATCCCATGCGAACTTGGGCGAAGAACAACATTTTTAAGCCCAAAGTCGCACATGCAACCTCCAAATATCCGCTGCCTCCTACTATTAAGCCATCGTCTGTTTCTACGGCTCTCACTGATCCTCATTGGCGTTCCGCCATGTCCGAGGAATTCACCGCTTTACTTCGCCATGGTACTTGGGATTTAGTGTCGCCTCCTTCTTCCGCCAATATCATAGGATGCAAGTGGGTCTTTCGTGTAAAACGTCGTCCTAATGGTTCTATTGAGAAGTACAAAGCGCGCCTTGTTGCAAAAGGATTTCATCAACGTCCCGGCGTCGACTTTGATGAAACCTTCAGCCCCGTTATCAAACCGGTCACTATTCGGTTAATTCTATCTCTCGCTGTTGCTAACAATTGGTCAATTCGTCAACTTGACGTTAGCAATGCCTTTCTTCATGGAAATATTTATGAGGTTGTCTACATGACTCACCCCCCCGGTTTTATTGATCCGAACCATCCTTCACACATTTGTCGGCTGCGAAAATCACTCTACGGCTTGAAACAAGCTCCACGAGCTTGGTTCCAAGCTCTTCGTGATGCACTACTGACTCTCGGATTTCTCCAATCAAAATCCGACAGTTCACTTTTCCTTTTTCAGAAATCTGGCACACGTCTCTTCTTACTCGTCTATGTTGACGATATTATTTTTACCGGCGATAACTCCGATCTCATCTCTTCAATTATTGTTAAATTACAGTCCTCATTTGCTCTCAAGGACTTAGGCTCACTCTCTTTCTTTCTCGGCATTGAAGCTGTCCCATGTGCCGAAGGTTTGCTTCTTTCACAACATAAGTACATCACCGACATTCTTGTGCGCCACCACATGGATGGCGCCAAATCAGTCTCAACCCCCATGGCCACCGGTGATCCGCCTTCTTCTGCCGCTACTTCTTCTCCGTGTGATTCGCATGAGTATCGTCAAACCATAGGCAAACTTCAATACCTCACTCTAACTCGTCCCGATATCGCCTTCGCCGTCAACCGCCTCGCTCAGTTTGTCTCGGTCCCGTCGGATTCTCATTGGTCCTGTCTCAAACGTATACTTCGTTATCTAAAAGAAACGGTTTCTCATGGCTTGCTTCTTCGCAAATCATCGCCTCTTACCCTCACGGCCTATTCCGACGCAGATTGGGCTGGAAATCCAGCTGATCGTACTTCAACTTCTGCCTTCATCATTTTCTTAGGTCGCAACCCGATTTCCTGGAGTTCTCGCCAGGATATCGAGCTCTCGCCACCACTACCTCAGAAGTTTGATGGATACAAAATCTTCTCTCCAAAATTCAAGTCTCTCTTCGTGCTCCTCCAAATATTTTCTGTGGTAATATTGGTGCGGCTCACTTATCTCTCCATCCTGTCATGCATTCTCGCATGAAACACATTGCTATCGACCTTCACTTTGTTCGTGACATTGTCTCCAAAGGTTTACTCACTGTGTCGCACATTAGCACTCGCGACCAACTTGCTGATCTTCTTACTAAAGCATTTCATCGCTCCCGGTTCTCTCTTCTTCGTTCCAAAATTGCCTTAGCCAATGGAACGGCAATTTTGCGGGGGCGTGTAGGAGATTAGCCTTTCCCGACTGATTGCTATGTAATTATGTTAAGTTAATCTTCCCTTATTAGTTTGATAAAGTTTCCTTGTTATAGGATTTGATAGATCTTTCCTTAATTCATTATAGCCTTGTATATATATTGTTGTACTACTCTTCATTGTAATCAAGGAATACAATATACACTTTCTTATATCCTCTATAGTTTTCACCACTATTTTGAAGAGAAACTTTATCCCATTTAATTTCTGTATTATAGGCATGCAGAAGAGCTAAATTAAGTATCTCGACGCGAGTTGAACCAAAATCCTGAATCCGACAGCTTCGATTTACCGACGCGTGTCCATATAAGTGGGGATACCACTTAAAAAACTATAGATATTCCCCCCCCCCCCCCCCCCCCCCCAACAATGTTGTCAAGATACTACTAAAATGCCGAACCATGTGGTGATGTATTATAATAACGTTCATTTGGTCGGAAATCAGTTAATTATATGACTTTCAAGAGTAGAGTTTCGCACCAATTAGCACGTTGACACGAATACTTCTTTGACAAACAAGCAAACATCGAAATAGGTTCAGTACATATTTCATGACAAACTATAAGATCCTGGGGCAACGGTTTTCCTTATATATATATATATATTCGTAATTCGTACAGAAGTTGAGTTCCAGTTTTTAATATATCAAAATATATTGAGATCTAAATGCACATATGATATGTGGTTTTGGGTCTAACTAAACATATTTCAATTTTTCATAGAATATATATATATATATATATATATATATATATATATATATATATATATATATATATATATATATATATATATATATATGTTATTTTATTGTGATTGTTTTAATTACAAACTTTAGCTATAATTGTTTTACTGTTGAATTACTTTATATATAGCTTATCTTAACAAATATATGCTTCTTAAAATCTTATATTTTCACGATAATTAATTATTTTTAAATGAGTTGAAAAATTAATTACTAAAATCTCGTGATATTTATACAAAAAAATATTCACGTGGTTTCGCCTCCCCCTAAATCATATTCCTGACTCCCAGGCTGGTTGCATGATTTGAAGGTCAAATCACATGTTTCCTCTAAAATCAACACAAAACACTCTCATGTTGAAATCATATATATTCAAACGCAAAAAATGTAACATTAGATATTAATCAAACATAATTACACCAACCAAACAGTGGCTATATATAATAATTGCACACTTAATTTCTAAGCATCAACGAATACATACTTATTACGATCATACCACAATGTACACTATACATGCGATAAATGATGTTTCTATAGATTTCTACAATATAAGGAGTTTGCGCGATTCGACCGAATCTCATTTTACATATAGTTCAATCTTCCCAAAAGTAATTCTTATATCTCATATAACTGCAGCTTCTTATGGACGGCGTTGCATTCTTCAATCATTCATAGCTCACTACAAGAAATCTGCACATTACCCACGCTGGTTTTGAGGTGTTAAACTCAAAATAAATGAGACGCTTCGTCAAACCAAATGGAACAACACTGAGTGTGTTTTGGTAAGAAGACTCAACCAAAGTTGTAACAATAAGCATGTTAAGTTACATTTTAGATATTAATAAAAATAAAACTAAAATATTTTTTGAATATGGCACGAATTATATCTTACTAGTTACATATTCTATATCACACCCATATCTCTCATTCAAATTTAATTTCATACTTTTACTCCTGTCAAACTATTCCAATGGTAAATCGGGATCTCTGTACCAAGCAGGGTTCTAGAGCGACATACACAAGAAATCTTGTTTGTCCAACATCAATACATAAAAACAGTCGCTAAAGCTAAAATAATTCTCTTGCCAACATCATCATCGTTACAAATGATATCACAATATTTTTCCATGGAATACATAACTTGTAATATTACTAGGCAAAAAGAGATATTGACTATTGCAACTTGAAAATAAATAACGGAAAAGCGACAAATTTCTAGATGGTTCATAGTAACTCCCATGTCAAAACAAATGTATTACCAACATTTCTTCCCCTATTCTGACAACTAACTTTCACTGACTAAAAATATTAACACAAAAGCAAAATAAATCACATTAGGACCGGGACATATATCAACTACATGGGACAGAAAACAAACCGCATTGCGACAGCAGGTATGCCACTTCAGCGACTCTTCTGGCTGCACGAGAGTCAAACATCAATTAATTGCCGCAGACCTTTAAACATGAAAAAGAAAAAACGACTACGTCACTATATATATTTTTACATATTATAAGCATTCATTAATTAATTGTTACCTTATTGAAAAACAGAAAGGTTTTCAGGCGGTTCGATCCAAAGGCTATCAGAAGAATTTTTCTCCTCCCAGTTGTACCACTGGTCGCTCGGGTAGTACCTTTCCTTGTGAACGGAATATGATACACACTGCTTTCCATAAAACAGAACCTTGGGGAAATAGACTCTCTCGGGTATTGTTCCCAAAGGATCTGTTCTACTTAGGGAGCACAAACAACTGGCGAAAAGTGTGAGCCCTTCTATAGGTTCAAACCTCAACCAATGCAGTTTATCTTCAGTTAATTCCAATGAATATATAACTGGATTACAATCAGAGGTGATTACAACCAAAAAATGTCCATCATTCTCTACCACATACTTGCCTTTTGACAAACCATGGATATACCGATCATGTGGGCAACGGGGGGGGGGGGGGGGGGGGGGAGTATTGAATGTACTGTTCATCCAAGTGTGTCAGGGTTATAAATGCCCAACGTACATGGAAGACTGAAACAATAGAACAGGCCGTCTCGAAAAACTAACTAATTTGAACTGTGGCATGAAAATGATGGATTTGATTCGTAAGTGATGGTAGTCCATTGACTTTCCCCAGGACGACAAGTGCTTACAGCAACCCTTGTAAGGCCGACATTCTCATATGTAAAGACAATACAGTTAGGAGCTGTTGTCGCGACAGAAAAAGCAATGACTCGGAAATATAAATTTTTATAAGGCAATGTTATCAATTCCCGAGTATAAGGCGACAAGAAGAATAAGAGCTGAGATGTAGGGTTGGACATCAATAACCAACCGTCTTTAGTGTAGCAAACTCGTGAGCCGTGTAGCTCTTGCAACTCCAGCCAATATGACTTGCGCTGTGAAGGGTCATAGAATTCAAATATGTAGCCAGATTTTGGAAGAATCATGAGCGTGGGGGGCTTACTGGTTTTGCGGACGGAGATGGCAACATCTAGCCATCTTTTGTTCACGGCAGAAGCGCATATATTATCTCTCAAGGCCAACTTAGAAAGAATCAGTTTTAAAAGGTCTCTTGGAAGCTCAGACTCTATTGTTTGTTGTTCGACAGACTTTGCTCTTGAAACCCGGTCTATCGCTTCATATATGTCCGCCAATCTACAAGTATGAAATAGCAAAAGTTCGGCATTATAGAGAGTTCATATACCATAACACATATCATTTTAAGATGCGCTGATACTAATAGGTTGTAACACAATATTAAGTGATCGATGCACTAATCATATGACAAGTTTTTACTGCTATTTTAAAGCAAAACTTTATCTCATTCAATATTTGTATTATAGGAATGTAGATCATGAGCTAAACAAAGTATCACGACGCGAGTGAAACAAAACCCTGAATCCAACAACCTCGATTTACCATAACGCGTAATATAAGTTGGGATAACACTTAAAAAAGTATAGATATCCCCCCCTCTTAGCTGATCAATATACTCAACACAAAATATTTCTATAATTAGAAATATTTTGAATAACGGTTATGACCGTTGGAGCCGAACCTTCCAGAAATGGAATATTCTTCCACCTGCATTCACACCTCTCGGCTGATCCTCTTTCATATAAATAGGGTTGATTAGTTATCTTTTACTTCACTCAGTTCATTAGATTAGATTATAGAGAGAAGATATTATCAAATTCTCTCAATACTTGTTCATCACAATCTTTTCCCTTTTATGCAATCGTCAATACAATTTTCAGATTATTGTTGTTGATTTCAATCTGATTGATGTTCAATTCACTAGATTCAATATGAATTGAATCGGTTATTTCACATGGTATCATTCGATCGGGCCAAAATTTTGCTTCCGCTAACCTAATTTTGTTCGATTTTTTGATCTGTTGATCATATTTGTTTGATCGTCTCGATCAAATTGCTGCGATCTTTATTCCGTGCTTCATCTTGTTTGTGACAATGTCTACTCCTACTAATCCTCCAACCTCTGGTTCAAATCGGCGAAATCCGAGTGGTTATTCTATTTTTCTCATAGAATGATTATTCTTTCTTTTTCTTCTTTGTATTATAATTTCATAATTCAATCAAAATTTTTCGAGTTACTCTAATCTGTAACTTCAATGAAATCGAAATGATTCATCATCGGTGTATTTTTTAGGATCTCATGATCATGCTGGTGTTCCTATCGTTGGTGATGTGTTCACAGGCAAAAATTACATCGCCTGGAGCAAAGGAATCGTAATGGCGTTAAAGATCCGTAACAAAGTGTGTTTCATTGACGGATCTTTGCCAAAACCTACTGCAGATCCACTGGAAATCACTTGTTGGACACGTGCAAATAGCCTTGTGTTGTCCTGGTTGCTGAACTCTGTTTCTAAGGAATTGCGTCAGAGTTTGCTCTATTTTGAGTCTGCTCTTGATCTATGGCAGGAAATGAAGACTCGATATGACAGAGCTGATGGATCTCGAGTCTATCAACTGCAGAAAACACTCTCTACTATTTCTCAGGGAAGTTCTTCGATCACTGAGTATTATAATTTGTTTAGATCACTGTGGGATGAGTTCCTTACTCAAAGGCCTATTATAGCATGTAGCTGTGGTCTTTGCACATGTAATGTCAACAAGAAAATGATTGATTTGCAACAATATGATTGTGTGCTCAAATTTCTGATTGGATTAAATGACTCCTATAGTGCTTTACGCAGTCAAATTTTGTTGAACTCTGCACTACCTACTCTTTCCAAAGTGTACTCTATGATGTTGCAAGAAGAACACCAGAGAGATTTATACTCCAATCCTACTGTTTCTGATGCCTTAGCTATGTTCACAAGGCACAATTCTACTCAAGATTCAAAGCCTAAGGTTCCTTACTCTGCTCCAGTGCCTAACTCACAGGTGTATAATCCCAATTCCAAAGATAAAAAGAAGCTGCGTTGCACTCACTGTGGTTATACAGGGCACACAGTGGACAAATGCTATCAGTTGATAGGATATCCTCCAGGATGGGATGGTCCTAAAGGGAAAAGAATCCATGCTTCTCAGGCAATCAATGCACAAGTTAATGAACCTGATAATTCTGTTGATGTGCAGGTTAAATTTGTTCCTGTTTCTTCTAATCAGGCTCTATTTGATGAATTCCTGGCTTATAAGCAAGCTAGGGAATCCAGTCACTCTGTTAGTTCTGCTTCTGAGCATTTTGCTGCAACTGCAGCTACTGGTAAAAGCTATCAAATCTCTGCTTTTACTACTTACTCTAAGAAATCTATCAATTATAAGTGTGCATGGATTCTTGACACAGGAGCTACAGATCATATGATCTGTAATCTTCAATTATTCATAAACAAACCTACTCCTATAAGTGTTGTGATTCATTTACCAAACAATAGCAAAACTTTTGCTACTCATATTGGAAAAATATGCTTATTTTCTGATATTATCTTAGACAATGTCTTATATGTTCCTGACTTTGAGCATAATCTTTTATCTGTTTCTAAATTGACTAAATCTTCTTCTGTTAATCTCTTATTTACTGCTTCTATTTGTTTATTGCAGCAGTCAATCACCAGGAAGATGATTGGTTTTGCTAGACAGCAAGATAGCCTTTATATTTTACCTGCTATCTGTAATTCTGATTCATGTAATTCTGAAGTTTTACACTCTGTTGCTACATGTAATAATGTGTCCACTGAGGTTAACTTGTGGCACTTAAGACTTGGACATCCTTCCTCAGAGAAGATGTCTTCCTTACCTTTGCTATCTACTTTAAAATGTAATAAATTGCAGTGTGAAACTTGTCACTTGGCTAAGCAGAAGAAGTTACCTTTTCCTGTTAGTACTTCCATATCTAATGCTCCTTTTGATTTGATTCATAGTGATGTTTGGGGCCCTTTTTCTGTCGAATCTCATGAAGGGTTCAAGTATTTTCTGACTATTGTAGATGACTTTAGTAGGTGCACATGGATTTGTATGCTCAAACATAAATCTGATGTCAAACACTACATGCTTTAGTTTCATAACATGGTTTTAACTCAATTTTCCACCAAGATAAAAGTCATTCGTACTGATAATGGTACTGAGTTTATCCTAAGAGACTTTTATGACACACTTGGGATCATTCACCAGACTAGTTGTGTAGAAACTCCTGAACAAAATGGCATTGTTGAACGCAAACACCAACATCTTCTACAGGTTGCCAGATCACTAAAATTCCAGTCTAATGTTCCTATAGAGTATTGGAGCAATTGCATATATACTGCTGCCTATCTTATAAACAGATTACCTTCTTCTCATAATACATCTCTCAAGTCTCCTTATGAGTTACTTTACAACAAATCTCCTGATTACTCTTTATTGAAAGTTTTTGGTTGCCTAGCATATGCTTCTACTATTACTGCTCACAGGTTGAAATTTGATGCAAGAGCTGTCAAATGTGTTTTCCTTGGTTATCCAAAGAACACAAAAGGATTTTTACTTCTTAATCTTGAAACTCATAAAGTGTTTGTTTCAAGGAATGTAAAATTTTATGAAAATCTATTTCCTTTTAAAACTTCCAATGATGCTATTGACCTTAATTCTTCTCTTAATCACAGGACACAAAATGATGCTTTCATAAAGCTGATTCCTGATATTAGTGCTGATCCTGTACCTCTTCCTGAATTTCCTATTGTTCCTACCATAGAACCAGTTCCTAATAATCTTTCTGATAATTATAGTTATCAAATTACTCCCACAGATGATCATGTATATGAAGCAGATAGTCATTTTTCCACTGATTCAGTTTTTCAGAATCCTTCTTCAGTAGTTGCTCAACCTATTGCTGTGGAAAATGAAATAGTGCAACATGATCATGTTGCACAAGGTACTTCAGTATCACTTCCTTCTCCTCCTACACCTTATATTGTTCCACAGAGAAGATCTACTAGGACTTCTGCTCCACCATCTTATTTGCAAGTTTATGATTATAAATTACCTCAATCCTTGCATAAGTCTAACTCTGCATCTACTTACTGTATATCTAAATATATTTATACTGCTCATTTGTCTCATTCCCACAAAGCTTTCACTGCTTCCATCTCTCAGATTACAGAATCTAAAACTTATACTCAAGCAAATAAGTCATCAGAATGGAGAACAGCAATGCAGAATGAGATCAATGCCCTTGAAAAGACTAATACTTGGCAACTTACTTCCTTACCTCCAAATCAGAATTGTGTAGGTTGCAAATGGGTTTACAGGGTTAAATACAAGTCTGATGGGACTATAGAGCGTTACAAAGCTCGTTTAGTTGCTAAAGGATACACACAGGAAGAAGGATTGGACTACTTTGACACCTTCAGTCCAGTTGCTAAGCTCACTACAGTTAGAGTTATTCTAGCTCTTGCAGCCTCTTTAAATTGGCATCTCCATCAACTTGATGTCAATAATGCCTTTCTTCATGGAGATTTAGATGAGGAGATTTATATGAAACCTCCTCCAGGATATTTCCAACCTGGTGACACAAGAGTTTGTTTGCTTAAAAAGAGCTTGTATGGTCTCAAACAAGCTTCTAGGCAATGGTTCACTAAACTTACTACTTGTCTTTTAGCTTATGGTTTTAAACAAACTATATCTGATTGTTCTCTGTTTATACTTCAAAAGAAAACTTCTATAACAGTACTTTGTGTTTATGTGGATGACATCATTTTGACAGGAAATGATCTTGATAAAATTCAGCATATAAAGACACATCTTGATAACAAGTTTACAATTAAGGACTTAGGTACATTGAAGTACATATTGGGCATAGAAGTGGCAAGGAACAAATCTGGAATTTCCATTTGCCAAAGAAAGTATGCACTGGACATACTTGTTGATTCTGGTTACCTGGATTGCAAGCCAAGTTCCACACCAATGGATCCTCATCTCAAACTCAATGACACTGAAGCTGCTCCTTTAGCTGATCCCACAGAATATAGAAGACTTGTGGGGAGATTGTTGTATCTCACCATTACAAGACCTGACATATGTTACTCTGTACAATGTCTTACACAACATATGTCCAAGCCTACCTCAGTTCACTTAACTGCAGCACACAGGGTTCTTAGGTATCTCAAATCTGCTCCTAGTAAAGGCTTGCTCTACAAAGCTAACTCTGATGTTTTTCAGCTCAAGTCATATAGTGATAGTGATTGGGCTGGGTGCACTGCAACTAGAAGAAGTGTCACAGGGTATTTAGTATACTTGGGAGAATCTCTCATATCTTGGAAAGCCAAGAAACAAGCTACAGTCAGCAGGTCAAGTACAGAGGCAGAGTACAGAGCCATTGCCACCACAACTTGTGAGATCCTATGGCTAAAACAGCTGCTTTCTGAGCTTTATATAACCTGCTCCAAGACTCCTATTCTATTCACAGATAACAAAAGTGCTTTGTGCATAGCCACAAATCCTGTGCAGCATGAAAGAACCAAGCATATTCAGATGGATTGCTTGTTTGTAAGGGAGAAAATCAGCAACAAAGAGCTCAAACTTATGCACATTTCTAATCTTCATCAGGTTGCTGACATATTGACAAAACCTCTATCAGTTGGGCCTTTCAACAACATGAAATCCAAGATGGGATTAATCAATATTCACTCCCATCTTGAGGGGGGCTCTTAGCTGATCAATATACTCAACACAAAATATTTCTATAATTAGAAATATTTTGAATAACGGTTATGACCGTTGGAGCCGAACCTTCCAGAAATGGAATATTCTTCCACCTGCATTCACACCTCTCGGCTGATCCTCTTTCATATAAATAGGGTTGATTAGTTATCTTTTACTTCACTCAGTTCATTAGATTAGATTATAGAGAGAATATATTATCAAATTCTCTCAATACTTGTTCATCACAATCTTTTCCCTTTTATGCAATCGTCAATACAATTTTCAGATTATTGTTGTTGATTTCAATCTGATTGATGTTCAATTCACTAGATTCAATATGAATTGAATCGGTTATTTCACACCCCCTCTCAACAACATTGTCAATATACTAGTAAAATGCCGAACCATGTGTATTATAATATTAATAACATTCATTTGTTCGGAATTCAGTTAATATGACTTTCAAGAGTAATGTTTCGCAGCAATTAGCACGTTGACACAATAACTTTTACAAACAATTAGTAAACATTGTAATAGGTTCAGTACATATTTCATGACGAACTATATATACATTTTCTCCTCATATATATCTTCGTAGTTCACACAGAAGTCGAGTTCCAATTTTCAATATATCGAAATATATTGAGATCTAAATGCACATTTGATATGTGGTTTTGGGTTTTAACTTGGAAAAGAATGTGATACTGCCGGGTTTATATTCGGTTCAATTTTTCTATACCAAAACTATGTACCATTGTCTATACCACCAATGGTATTATGACATGTGTACAATTTAAGCCATGTTGTATTTTGAGATTTTGAAGCCACCGTTTCAGTTTTTAGGAAAGATTCCTCTTCTCTCACTACTCCTTTTTTTAAGGAAAGATAATTCCTCTCTCCAATATTCTCTTTCCCCACTTCTTTTTATTTAAGGAAAAGTTATCCCTCTCTCCTCTCTCCTAGTGCCTCACGTGACTATCTCTATAAAATCACAAAAAAGTAAAAAAAAAAAAAATTTCACAATCCTAAATGAAATATTAATACATCAAAAATAAAGGAATCCCTCATTCCTCCATCCACACTATCCTTTCTTGTGAAAAATATAAGCAAGCAACGTGTTTGTCTTAGACCCATATAAATTCCCTTATTTCAATTTATTTTGTAATTTTTTTGCTGTTTTGTTTTAATGGACAATGATGAATATAAATACATCAAATATAATGGAATATAATATAAGCCAAATACTAATGTTGTTTTCAATCTAATGAATTTAATTCTAGCTTTAAAAATCTGGTAAAAGGTTTAAAAATTTTATCTTGCTCATTATGTACTTATAACTCGTACGTGGTATAACCATTTAATTGAATTTAATTGTCGAGATAATAATACCTTTGTCTTTTAACACAACCTTTTTATATTTTATTTACTTATGTCTCTGGGTTCTTCATTTTTTTTATTTTTTTTAACTATGTGTGGTTTAATTGTTTATGGGCAGAAATTAAGAACTTTAAATGGTGGTTCAAGCTCAAGTACTCAAACCGTGTCTCATTCATTCCCACCACCCTTACCACCACTTTCTCAGGTTCTAACATCTTAAAATTCTAATTAGAGTTATAAAGTTATTTACCACTTTCTAGATGAGAATTTTAATTACTAGTTACTAGTTATTAATTCTTTCGTCTTTTCTTTTTCTTTGAACAAATAACATATAGAACTATCAAGCTGGTGCACCTAATCAGATGACACATTTGGATTTGGGCACACTATATCGTGCCAGTGGTCATGCATATCTTTCACCATCCTCATCTCAACTTCCTCAGGTTACTATGTATTATAGTTAGAGTTATAATATTGGTTACTATTGTTCACATTTTAGTAACTTGCTTCAATATTTTTTTAATTCTTTTGTCCTTTCTTTGACTTTGAAAAATTAAATATAGAATTATCAAGTTGGTGTACCTAATGAGACGACGGTCATGCAATGGGGCTCACCATATCATGTCAGTGGCCGTGCGTTTTCTTATATGCCACCATTATCATCACAGGTTCCTCAGGTTACCATGTATTTTAGTTTTAATTAGAGTTATAATATTATTCACCGTTGTTCACGTCCTAATAATTTTCTTTACTAATTCTTAACTTTTGGTCATTTTTTGTCTTTGAAAAAAAATAAATTATAGTATTATCAAGTTGGTGTACCTAGTCAGACAACACATTTGGATATGCGTACACCATATCGTGCTAGAAGCGAGGCGTTTTCTTATGTGTCATCACCATTTTCACAACTTTCTCAGGTTCTATGTGAATTATGTTTAGTTATAGTTATATTATAACTCTCTATTCTCACAACTAAGTAGGTGGCTTCTCCAAATTTTGATTATCTTGTCCTTACTTTGTCTTTTAATCTTTTTACAGAATTATCAAATTGGCATGTCTAATCAGACTTCACATCTAAATTTGAGCATACCGCATCATGCCACAGGCCATGCTCTTTCTTATGCGCCACCTTCCCAAATGACAGAGGTAATTTTTAAATTGTTTTATTAAAAGTTCTAAGTTGATTTTGCAACTTTTCTCTACATGTATTTAGAATTGGGTAACAGAAATGCCTCATCGTGACAGTTAAGCAGACAAATGTACATCAATAACACAATTATCTGCATCAGTATACAAAAAAAGATCAAAATAATATAGCCAGCTTGACATATGTTACATGCACATATTTGGAAGTTGTTCTTGACACATGAGTTTGAATAACAAAATAATAGTTCACTAATTAGATTTGTATTATACAGGGTCAAATGCTCGAACAAGAAGAGTTTGGTAGATTCATGTCTAGCGACTCGACACCCGAAACCAAGGAGCAGTAGTAAAGGTGGCAACTCACGTGGAATATGGAAGATAAAAGAGTGCACATTAGATTTAAAATAGTACTTATTCATATCAAAATTTTATGTGTATATTTTTAACTTTATTGTGATATTCAAAGCTAGAATTAAATTCATTAGATTGAAAACAACATTAGTATTTGGCTTATATTATATTCCATTATATTTGATGTATTTATATTCATCATTGTCCATTAAAACAAAACAACAAAAAAATTACAAAATAAATTGAAATAAGGGAATTTATATGGGTCTAAGACAAACACGTTGCTTGCTTATATTTTTCACAAGAAAGGATAGTGTGGATGGAGGAATGAGGGATTCCTTTATTTTTGATGTATTAATATTTCATTTAGGATTGTGAATTTTTTTTTTTTTACTTTTTTGTGATTTTATAGAGATAGTCACGTGAGGCACTAGGAGAGAGGAGAGAGGGATAACTTTTCCTTAAATAAAAAGAAGTGGGGAAAGAGAATATTGGAGAGAGGAATTATCTTTCCTTAAAAAAAGGAGTAGTGAGAGAAGAGGAATCTTTCCTAAAAACTGAAACGGTGGCTTCAAAATCTCAAAATACAACATGGCTTAAATTGTACACATGTCATAATACCATTGGTGGTATAGACAATGGTACATATTTTTGGTATAGAAAAATTGAACCGGTGATTATTACTCGTTAATTTAAGCATGCATTCATTCATCCTAATTAAAACTTGAGTTTAGGAAATCCAATTTGGTAAAAAAAAAAAAGGGATAGAAAGAGAAGAAGAGCCGTAGTTTTGGAGAGAGAAGAGATGAAAGCTAAATTTGGTGTTTTTTGTGTATGTTAAGAAGGACATGTGCCAATCATCCAAATAGTGTAGGAGAAGATGTATGATATTATGCAAGATTAGTATATTTTATTTTTATTTTTCTAGAAATTGAGTTGCTCCATTTTCTTGACCTATCAAATTTGGATTAATATATTTTTTTCTTTCATTTATTTTCTTATTATTATGATATTTTAATTTCAGTTTTAGTGAGAGAGGTTACATATATCTGTTTAACCCAGTGGGTAATGATAAGTGATATTTTAATAGGTTTCTAAAATATAAGGAGTTTTTTCGATTCGACCAAATCTCATTTTATATGGGGCTATCAACCGAAAACCCCCATGTGGTTTCAAAAACCTGCACAAAACCCTCTTGTGGTTTGTAAACTGCTTAGAACCCTCTTGTGGTTTCATTAAATCTGCACAAAATCCCTTCCATTAAGTTTATTGTAACTCCATTAGTTTTTTTATTAAGTGACTGTAATGCCCTTACTTCACTATCTATAAATATATATTATTTTAATTTTTTGTTTTAATTTATAAGACAAATAAAAATAATTATGTATATTTTTTTATAAACTATAAGTTAAAATAGGGATTCCATACAGAGTTTTTCAAACCACAATGGGGTTCTGTGCAGGTTTCCAAATCACAAAGGGGTTTTGTGCTAAAGGTTTAAAGGGTAAAATTGACTTTTTATAGAGAAAAAAGTACACAAAAATCAAGCCAACTCTCACATAGAGCGAGTGTAGACCACGCTCTAACGGAGTTGGAAGGAAAGGGGATTTTGTGCAGGATTTTTGAAACCACAAGGGGGTTTTGTGTATAGTTTTTGAAACCACAAGGGGGTTCTCGACAATTATCAAACCATAAGGGGGTTTCGTAAGGGAAAATGCATAAAACCCTCTTGTGGTTTCGAAAACCTGCACGAAACCCCCTTATGGTTTGATAATTGTCGAGAACCCCCTTGTGGTTTCAAAAACTATACACAAAACCCCCTTGTGGTTTCAAAAATCCTGCACAAAATCCCCTTTCCTTCCAACTCCGTTAGAGCGTGGTCTACACTCGCTCTATGTGAGAGTTGGCTTGATTTTTGTGTACTTTTTTCTCTATAAAAAGTCAATTTTCGAAACCACAAGAGGGTTTTATGCATTTTCCCTTTTTATATGAGATAGTTTGATCCTTCAAGGAGTAACTTTTGTATCTCATAATACTGCCGCTTCTTATGGATGGCATTACATTCTTCATCATTCAAAGCTGGTTTTGAGGCGTTAAACTCAAATAGTCAATACGCTTTGCCTAACCAAATACCGAACAACACCAAGTCTGTTTTGGTGAGAAGACTCAACCCAAAACATGTTAAGTTACTTTTTAGATATTTACAAAAATGAATCTAATAATTTTCTTGAATATGGCACAAAATATATCCATTCACTAGTTTTATATTCGGTATCACACCCCTATCTCTCATTCAAAAATTACCAAAAGTCCTCGTTTGTCCTAAGCTGTCGAAATCTTCAAAACAGTCGCTAAAGCTAAAATAGTTATCTTGCCAATATCATCATCGTTACAAATGACACCACAATATTTTTTTAATGGAATGCATAACATGTAATATTACTAGTAAAAAAGCGATATCGACGATTGCAACTTGAAAATTATAATAACAGAAAAATGGAAAATCTCTTGATGGTTTATAGTAACTCCCATGTCAAAATCAATGCATAGTACCAACATTTCTTCCGCTATTTTGGCAGCTAACTTTCACCGACTTAAAGAATTACACAAAAAAGAAAAAAAATGCACTAGGACAGTAAACTCTTAATCCTACTCTCGTTGCTTATATATATATATATATATATATATATATATATATATATATATATATATATATATATATATAGCATCTACATGACTGAGACAGAATATAAAGCGCATTAGGACAGAAGGTACGTCACTTTAGAGACTCTTCCCGCTGCACGAGAATCAAGCATCGATTAATTTTAAACCTAAACAAGAATAAATTAAACGACTACATCAATATACAATTAGACAGTATAATCATTCCTTAATTAACTATATTATCTTATTGAAAAAGCGAAAGGTTTCCAGGCGGTGCAATCCAAAGGCTATCAGAAGGATCGATCTTTTGTGTCCACATTTACTGAATTTATGTTATCGGACCTTACCAATTCGACATTTTTGTGGTTTCATTTATTCAACATTCAGAATGTTATGGGTTGTGTTTCAGTCACTAGACTATTTGTCTGTGCATTATGTTTTCTGGTACTCGATTTTGTTGCTGTACTGGTATTTGTGGTATCTTAGCCTTGAATTTATATGACGATTATGCCAAAAAAAACCCTCATGTGCAGGCTGTTGGAGATTATATACATAAATATATAAATGTCAATCATCTCTACAAGATTGAGCTTTTAGTGAGAACGACATTCAATATGGTATCAGAGCTCAGGAAAAGAGGAGGTCCTGGGTTCAAATCCCACCGCCACCCACTTAAACAAAAAATAGCACGTGTCAGGCGTAACAAAAAAGATTTACGGCCTACACGTGAGGGGGCGTGTTGGAGATTATATACATAAATATATAAATGTCAATCCTCTCTCCAAGCTTGAGCTTTTAGTGAGAACAGCATTCAATACAGGCCACGTGCCACTTTCCGGCGAATATTATAATATTCAATCGCCCGAGGGCAAATATTGCAAAGGATGCTAAGATATAAAGGGACTAAAATTGCTATTATTATCGTTAACGGACTAATTTTGCAAAAGAGAAAAGTTAGAGGACTATTTTTGAGCATAACCCTCCTTCTATAGGTTCAAACATCAACCAATGTGATTTATCTTCAGTTAACTCCAATGAATATATAACTGGATTTCAATCATAAGTGATATAAGCAAAAAATGTCCCTCATTCTCCACCATATACTTGCGTTTTGACCAATCATGGACATAATGATCATCTGAGAAACGAGGTGGCAGTATTGAATGTACTGTCCATCCAAGTGTGTTGGGGTTATAAATTCTCAACGTACTTGGAAGACTAATACAATGGAATATGCCGTTGCAAAAATCTAACTTATTTGTTAGATAGTTTTTGAGCATGAAAGATTTGTAATGATCCTTTGTATTTTGGGTTTCGAGGACCCCTTATTCTCCTTCAATGATATTTTGGTTGATCAAAAAAAACTTATTTGAAATACGGCAAGAAAATGATGGATTTGATTCGCGATGGATGGTAGTCCATCGAGTTTCCCTAGGATGACAAGTTCTAAACAGCAACCCTTGTAAGGCTTACATTCCCAATTGTAAAGACAATACAGTTAGGAGCTGGTAGCGCGACAGAAAAAGCAATAGCTTGGAAATGCAAATATTTATAAGGCAATGTTATCAATTCACAAGTATAAGGTGAAAAGAAGAATAAGGCGAGTGCTATGGCCGGAGACAATCGATAACCGATCGTCATTAGCATAGCAAACTCGTGAGCCATGTAGCTCTTGCAACTGAAGTCAATATGATTTTGGAAGAATCATGAGCAAGGGGCGCTTATTGGGTTTTCAAGCGGAGATGCCAACATCTAGCCATCTTTTGTTAACGGTAGAAGCACATAGATTATCTGTCATGGCCAACTTAGAAATAGTCAGTTGTAAATTAACTCGGTCTGACTTTGCGCTCGAAACCCTATTGTTTGTAGTTCGACTGACTTTGCAATCGAAACCCTGTCTATCGCATCCTAAATTTTTGCCAATCTACAAGTATGTAATAGTAAGTGACAACACATAATCCTTTATTTCCATTATTATAAATTCCTGTCTTTTAAAAGCAAAGCAATATACCTCATAACATGTGTACATAGTTCATATTTCTAAATATATAATGCATAATCCAAACAAGGTTTTTAGTTATGCATCATATTGACTAATTACCAGCTCAATGGAGTCCTATTAAACTATGCATTGATAGTAATAGGTTCTATACAGTATTAAGTTATGCACTAATGATGCAATCGCTGCGATCACATAGACTCGAAATTTAAGTTGTAACTAACAGATTACAATTTAATATATATATATATATATATATATATATATATATATATATATATATATATATATATATATATATATATATATATATATATATATATAATCTACATCAATCTGTGAACTGGCTAGATAATCTATAAATTCGCCAAACACTAATAAATCTTATGTATAAGAATCACCTTAAATAACCAAAAGGTGAAAAATAATTGAACAGTATAAGAGAGAAATTTGCAATTCAAGCACTACAAAAACAAGAAGTTAGAATAAATGAAATCTCTAAAACAAGAAAATAGAACATGCATGCAAAGTAAACTGAAATTGAATTTTCACTAGGATTCTTGACACTAACAATAGTTGATTCAGTAGCAAGGTCGACATGACGATCGGAGAAGATGATCAATCCTAGAGAAGACTATCAATATCAAAATTAATGAAAAGGCAAACTGAATTTGGCGTGGAAATTTGTGAAATAATTAAATCCCAAAAATTCCACTTGTGTGTTTCGTGTGAAGACTCAACGAAAGTTGTAACAATAAGCATGTTAAGTTACTTTTCAGATATTTACAAAAACAAATCTAATAATGTTTTTGAGTATGGCACAAAATATATTTCCATCCACTAGTTCTATACATATTCGGTATCACACCCCTTTATCTCATTAAAATTTAGTTTCATACTTTTCCTCCTGTCAAGCAATTCCAATGGTTATTTGCATACCACAAAATCGTGATCTCGGAACCAAGCACGGTTCTACAAACATACACAAAAGTTCTCGTTTGTCCTAAGCTGTCAATCTTCAAAACAGTTGCTAATTAAAGCTAAAATAATTTTCTTGCCAACATCATCATCATCGTTACAAATGATATCACAATATTTTTTTTTTCAATGGATCGAATGCATAACTTGTAATATTACCAGTAAAAAAGAGATATCGTCGATTGCAACTTAAAGATAATAACGAAAAAACAACGAATTTCTAGATACTTTATAGTAACTCCCATATCAAAACCAATGCTGTACCAACATTTCTACCCCTATTCTGGCAGCTAATTTTCACCGACTTAAAAATTAACAAAAAAAAAAAAAAAAAAAACTCGTATTAGGACAGTAAACTCTTCATACTAATCTCATCGTCTACATATATCAACTACGGGACAGGAACAAAAATAAACCGCTTCAGGGCAGAAGGTACGCCACTTCAGAGACTCTTCCCGCTGCACGAGAGTCGAGCTCCGATTAATTGCAGTAGGCCTTTAAACCTAAACAAGAAAAAATAAACAATTACATCAATATATGATTAGCACAGGATAGGCGCACCTTAATTTAACTGTTACCTTATTGAAAAACCGAAAGGTTTTCAGGCGGTTCAATCCAAAGGCTATCAGAAGGATCTAATTTCTCCTCCCAGTTGTACCACTGGTCGCTCGGATAGTACCTCTCCTTGTGAACAGAATATGATACACACTGCTTCCCGTAAAACAGAACTTTGGGGAAATAAACTCTCTCCGGTATTGTTCCAAGTGGATCTGTCCTGCCTAGGGAGGAAAAATAACTGGCGAAAAGTGTGAGCCCTTCTCTAGGTTCAAACATCAACCAATGTGCTTTATCTTCAGTTAACTCCAAAGAATATATAACTGGGTTACAATATTCAGAAGTTATTATAAGCAAAAAGCGTCCATCATTCTCTACCAAGTACTTGCCTTTTGACCAAGCATGGACATAACGATTATCTGGGCAACGAGGTCGCAGTATTGAATGTACTGTCCATCCAAGTGTGGCGGGGTTATAAATGCCCAACGTACTTGGAAGACTGAAACAATAGAACAGGCCGTCGAGAAAAACTAACTTATCTGAAATGTGGCTAGTAAATGATGGGTTTGATTCGCGATTGATGGTAGTCCATTGAGTTTCCCCAGGACGACAAGTGCTTAAATCAACCGTTCTAAGGATGGCATTCCCAATTGTAAAGACAATGCAGTTCGGAGCTGTTGGCGCGACAGAAAAAGCAATAGCTTGGAAATATAAATCTTTATAAGGCAATTTTATCGATTCCCGAGTATAAGGTGAAAAGAAGAATAAGAGGCGAGTTGTCGGATTGGACATCAATAACCAACCGTCTTTAGCATAGCAAACTCGTGAGCCATGTAGCTCTTGCAACTCAATCCAATATGACTTACGGTTAGAAGGGTCATAAAATTCATATAAGTAGCCAGATTTTGGAAGAATCATGAGCAATGGGGGCTTGTTGGCTTTTCTAACAGAGATGGCAACATCTAGCCATCTTTTGTTAACGGCAGAAGAACATATATTATCTCTCAAGGCTAACTTAGAAATAATCAGTTGTAAAAGCTCTCTTGGAAGCTTAGATTCTATGGTTTGTTGTTCGACTAACTTTGCGCTTGAAACCCTGTCTATCGCTTCATAAATGTCCACCAATCTGCAAGTATGAAATAGATAGGTTCCACGTCATTAGAGAATAACTAATAAGTGACAAAACATAATCTTTTTTTGTTGTTTTCATAAAACCCTGTCTTTTAAAATCAAAACAATATAACTCACAACACCTATAGAAAGCTCATGTGACTAAATATATAATGCATAATCAAAAAAAGGTTTCTAGCAGGGCATCACATTGACTGATTATAAGTTCAATGGATCCTAGAAAGCGTAACCGCAATAACAAATATCATCTTAAACTATGCATTGATACTAATAGGTTGTATACAGTATTAAGTGATGCACTAATCATCTTAAAAGTTTTTACGACTATTTTGAAGCAAAACTTTATCCCATTCAATATTAGTATTAAAGGCATGCATAAGAGCTCAACAAATTATCTCGATGCGAGCTTAACAAAAATCCTGAATCCGACAGCCTCGATTTACCAACATGTTATCAATGTATTATTAAAATGCCAAACCATGTATATTAAAATGCGGAACCAATGTGTATCGAGGTATTATAATAATATTCACTTTTTTGGAATTCAATTAATATGACTTTCAAGATTAGAGTTCCGAACCAATTAGCACGTACACATGAATAAATATTTGGCAAACAAGTAGACATTAAAATAGGTTTCAGTACATATTACAAAACCAAACAATAAGATCCTGGAGAAACGGTTTTCGTTATATCTTCGTAGTTCATACAGAAGTCAAATTCCAGTTTTCATTATATCGAATATATTGAGATCTAAATGCACATTTGATATGTGGTTGTGGGTTTTAACTTAGAAAAGAATGTGATCACACTGCCGGGTTTTTATTGCTTTAATGCCTGGAGCCAAACACAGTACAGTAAAAATATATAAGTATGTCATAACTGAAATTAAATTGCATGTATTATTAGATTTTGCATCCATTATCCTTCTCTTCACACATTCAACTCGGAAACCAATTAAGAGTGATTAAAACAAAAATAATAACCCGGAGAATAGATCTTTAGTAAAAAATAGACATCCTTATCAAATTTTTTTAGCAATAATTATACATAAAAAAAATCTAATTAAGTCTTCATAAATTAAATGCTGCAGGATTCGGCAAATTAATCGTTGAACAATTAGAATCAATTAGATTTACGGAATGAGAAATTATATATCATTTAATTAAAGAAATAAATCTAAAAAAAAAAAAGAAAGAATGCAGGCATCATAAATTTAGATTATTGAAGGAACTCACAATCGCATTTTCTTCCTTCCTTTTCCTTTTCTTCTTCCGTCCATGATTAGAGAGAGTGCCGAACGGATTTTACGAGAGAGGCTGCGTTTGTGTGTGCGTGCGGTTTGTAAAAGATGGTCTTATGAATTTCAACGATTTGGGTCGTGTCTGAATAAACTGAGACACAACTGTTGACAAAGTGAGTGTGTGTGACAACGATTGAGGTTTATTCCATGGCACGTGCGGTTTTTTTAGGTGTTCCACCGTGGCAATATTTTATGATAAACTAATGACTTATTTTCTATATTTTCTGCACGTGATATTGTGTTGCAATACTCCAATATAAAAATTATGGATATTCTTAAAATATTGGACTCGGGAATATGTATTAAATACTTAGTAATTGGTTTTTCACTTTCAACTCGATGAAAAAGTAATGATAGAGATTTAATTAAATGCTAGACTGAAATTCGTACCGTCTAAATCGTCACTCATGTTCTTATTAGCATATTTTAATTAGCCGCTTCATGTTATGGGTGATTAACTATGTCGCGGAGACACGGGAATATTGGTAATAGGAGTACGACAATAACGGATACAAGTTAACTTAGATAGGGCAACTTATAGTTTCATGTTTATATTTATATTGTATATTAATATACAAAGTTTAATCTATAATACTTCAAATTTAAACTATAATGCATTGAAATTAGTTTCTAATGTATTACTGTAGTATTGCAAGCATACAATCCAGCTAAACATTCATTATGAAATTTTAGTTCGATTTAGAAAGAAATAGTAGTTTCAGAGTATAGTACGGGAAGTATTAGATACGGTACTTCTTGAATTTCCAAATTATCTATGCAATTTAGATGCGAAGGTTTTGGAGGATGCAAAGATATCATTAGTACAATTACATCGGGCATAAATGGCTTAGATGAGATAAAGGTAACACAGAGTTAGATATGTGACACTAGTAAGTAGTCAGTATGGATAAAGTTGTTATAAGAACTAATAACAAATAATTCTAATGCGTTATGTTGAATACAAATATAATTCCAATGTAAACAAATTGGTAATGTTACCACAGTTTCTACTTCGATTTTAGAATGATAGGGTAAATATATGACCGGGTTACGATCTCAAGTGACTATAAGGAAAACAAGTCCATCATCCTCTATCACATACTTGCCTTTTAATAACAAAAGGATCACTTGGCTAACGAGGTGGCAGCATTGAATGTATCGTCCATCCAAGTGTCTCGGGATAATAAATGCCCTTACTGACTTGGAAGACTGAAACAGTGGAACAGGCCATCGCAAATAACTAACTTATTTGAAATCTGACAACGAAATGAAGGTTTTCTTTCGTGATTGACGTAGACCATTCGACTTCCCAGGGTCACAAGTGCTTACGCAAATGCCATCTCCGTTTCATTGCTAGTTTCGATCAGGTTCAAGTGGCTTTTCTTTTATTTGTGATCTACGCTCGTTTTTGTATACATGACCAATGACCACAATTTTTCTGAGAAGTTGAACTACCAATCTTCATTCAATTTGATAAAGTTACTCTTTCTCCAATCACCTTCTACGATTATGATGTCAATTTATCCTACTTAAAATCAACTACCTTTGTGTCAAGAATCCTAGTGAAGATTCAACCTCAGTTTATTTTACGTGCAAAATTAGTTTTAAAAAAAAAAACACGTTACGACAGTAAAGTCTTCATCCTAATCTCACCATGTCTATATATCGACTACATCACGGGGACAAAAAATAAACCACACTAGGACTGCACGTACGCAATTTTGGAGTCGCATTCTACACTACACATATCATAACTTTGACAGTGGCGCATGCAAGAATTAGCACACTATTGACACAAAAGACTTTTACTTTGATCCGCATGGATTAGGTTTTGGGCAAGATTACTATTTTATTTTTACTATTCTAGAACTTAAATTCGTGTTGATCCATTTTCTTGACCTACCAAATTTGGAATAATATTATTTTGCCTTTCTCAGTTTCTTATAATTTTTTATATCTAAATATGAAGCCGTTTTAATGAGGGATTTATTGTTGTTTAACATACAGTTAAACGGTGGGTGATGATAAATGACATTTCAATAGGTTTTTAAGATATAAGGAGTAATGACGATTCGACCAAATCTCAACTCAATTTATATGTATGTTCAATCCTCCCAATAATAATTTTTCATATCTCATAAAATTGCAACTTCTTATGGATTGCATTGCATTATTAATTAAACAATCGTAGCTAATTTTGAGATGTTCGACTCAAAATAGTCGACTCATTTTGCCTAACCAAATACAGGACGAGACCGAGTTGGTCAAAATATTCAACCCGAAGTTGTAACAATTAAAATAATTTTTTAAATATTTATAAAAATAAAGCTAGTATCATATTGAATATGGCGCAAAATAATCTCTGTTCGATCTAGCACCCGACATGCTCATTAAAATTATGTTTCATACCTTTACAACTGTCAAGCTATTCGGATGATGCAATTTTCTCCATAACTAATTGCTCAGCAAGTTTGGAGTGGTCAATGCGCCCTCTTATTCTCGAAATCCGTAGATTCTGGAATATAAGTGGGCGAAATGGAAATTCATGTTTTCTCACCGGAACTCTAATTCATCAACCCATAATATTGCTTCATGGGCGTCGCTTAATAGTTCTAGGAGCCCCTTGTTTCTTGAGACATTTTTAATTTGTATTTTTTAAGTGGATTTGCTGAAAAGACCGTAATTGGAAGTCATATTACATGTTTTCTCATATATCTACACCAAACTCTCTCATGTTCTTAAAATTAGGCAGAAATGCTTTTTTTGCCCACTACCTTTGGCCATTTGGCACTTTTCCTCAATATTTTTTCGGCCCCTGATTTTACACTGTAGGTTTCGAGTTTTACTGCAAAATATGCTCAATCGGGTTGTAAATGGGCTTTTGTCCTACGTGGCATGCCAACGAACAACATGTCATCCCACGTGGGAAAACGCAATGCCACATGTATTTTTCATTGTATAGAGAAAATTACCCATGTTTTATCTCTAACTAGCAAAAGCCCCCATGTGTTATAAAAGGCAATGCAAAAACAACCCTACAACCTTATAAAAGTCCAAAATACATTTACACCTTCAATTCTGATGCTTCAAAATAATTAAATTTCAGAATATATTAATAGTATATAATTAGTATAATTATAATTATTGTTTTTAGAAGTACTAATTTGCAATTAGACGAAATTACATTTGATATCAATTCATTCAGTTCTATTTGATTTCTAGATTGGAAATTGAGGGTGCTCAATTCAATCGATCAATTCCTCCATCTCAACCGAATTTACCCACCCAATACTGGTGGTGAAGGAGCGACGCCGCTCTCATGATGGCTGAACGGAACTTTCTAGCAGCGGAGATGGCATAGCCCCGCGGATGAAGAAGACGAAGAGTTTTTTTTTTCTTTTTCACTAGTGGGCAAGAAGGCTTACGAAAAAAGGAAAAGAAAAAGAAAAAAGTAAAGAGGAAAACTTGAGATTATTGACCTTAATTTATGGAGCTTGGTTCCGGTGAGAGTCGTAGCTTGAATTCCATAGATTTAGGGGTTTACTATAGGTTCATCTTAATTCTTGTTCTTTGGTCATAGATTATAACTATTGTGTGGCTTTTGAGAGACTTGGGAGAGACGGGATGGGTGACACGAAGAAGACAACCAGAAGTTTTTTTTCTTTTTTCTTTCTCTATTTTGTTTAATATTTGATTCCTATTATAAATAGAAAAACTTGTTTTAAATATTTAAAATTCGAATATAAACATTTGTAATTTACTTAATTAACAGAATAACTCTATTAATATGAAACATTTTGTGTTTCTTCTTACTTTTTAGTTTAAAGCTAATCGAGAGGTTTTAATTTTGAAAACCTCTAAGTAATCTTTAAAGTAATTGAAGCATTTTATACAAGGACAAAAATGGTATTTTTCCTTAAGTCAAAGCTGAAAATGAGTTCGGGGCAAGTGTGCTTATTAAACAATTACACGGGCTTTTATGCCAATCAAAATTACACAGGGGTAGTTTTTGCATTTAACTCTCTATATATTTGCATAAACTTTTATAAAACAGGGGGGGTTTGCCAATTAAAATAATATACGGGTTTTTCGCCAATATAAGATAAAACAAGGGTAATTTTTGCTTTTACAATTAAAAATACACGTGGCATTGTGTTTTTCCACGTGGGATGACGTTTTGTCCGTCGGCATGCCACGTAGGACAAAAGCCCATTTACAACCCGATTGGGAATATTTTGCAGCAAAACTCGAAACCTACAGGGCAAAATCACAACCCAAAAAATTATCGGACAAAACTGTCCAATGGCCAAAGTTAGTGGGCAAGAAACACATTTGTGCCTTAAAATTACATATTTTCAAATACAAAATCCGTAACATAAGATATTGTTCAGACATAGTTGCACTTGCACCTATATGTAATAAATGCAAACTGATTCTTCTAACCATCAACTATCACATACTTATTAAGTTCATACCTCACTGAGACTGTACACTACACAAGTCATAACTCTGACATGGCACAAGAATTAGCATATTGTTTGACACAAAATACTTGTATTTCATGTGCAAAGATGAGGTTTCGGGCAAGATTAGTATATTTATTTTTATTTTCTAGAACTTAGTATTGAGCTGATCCATTTTCTTGATCTATCGAATTTGGATTGATATTTTTTTGTTTTTTGTTTCAATTTTTTATTATTATTATTGATACCTTAATTTTAGTTTTGGTAAGAGAGGTTACATATATTTGTTTAACAGCGGTTAACGATAAATGATGTTTCATTAGGTTTTAAAATATAAGGAGGGTTTACGATTTGACCGAATCTCATTTTACATGTACGTAGTTTAGTCTTCCCACGTACAAGTAATTCTGTATCTTGTAAAACTGCAGCTTCTTATGGATGGTGTTGCATTTTTCAATCATTCATAGCAAATTTTGAGGTGTTAAACTCAAAATAGTCGATACGCTTTGCCTAACCGATTTTTTTTTCCATGAAATGGAGACCGAGAATGAAGCGTGAGAAAATGAACAACACAATGTGTGTTATGGTGAGAAGACTCAACCCAAAGTTGTAACAATAAGCTTGTTAAGTTACGTTTTAGATACTTACAAAAATAAATCTAATACTTGTTTTAAATATGGCACACAATATATCTCCATCCACTAATTCTATATATGTTCTGTATCACACCTCTATCTCTCACTCAAATTTAATTTCATACTTTTACTCCTGTCATGCAATTCCAATGGTTAGTTGTACACCAAAAAATCATGATCTCGGTACCAAGCACGGTTCTACAACGACATGCACAAAAGTTCTATTTTTTCAGTGGAATGCATAACTTGTAATATTACTAGTAAAAAAGAGATATCTACTATTGCAACTTGAAAAATTAATAACATAAAAACGGCAAAGTTCTAGATGGTTTATACTAACTCCCATGTCAAAACCAATGTAGTACCAAACATTTATTCCCTTATTCTGGCAGCTAACTTTCACCGACTTAAAGATTAACACAGAACAAAAAAGAATTGTATCTGATAGCAAATGATAAAACTCCAACGATTGAAGCAAAGAGAGAATGGCAAGGGAATGGTAGTTGGAAGTGGAGTTGGCGAAGGAATTTTTTGGGACGGATAACCTGTTATTTGAGCAAATGTGTCAAGAACTAAATGTTGTACAATTATTAGATAACAACGAAGATATGTGGGAGTGGATGGAAGAACCGCCGGGGATTTCAGCCTACAATCTTATTAGAACACCTGAAGCTGCAGTGATTGAAGAATGGATCAGAGAGCTTTGGAATACGTCGGCACCTCCAAAAACTCTCTTGTTTGCCTGGAAGATGTTGGCTTATAGAATCCCAACAGAGTAAATCTGAGCAGAAGAGGAATTTTGTCAAGTGAAGATTCTAAAATGTGTCTTTTATGTGGCGCTCAAGAGGAGGATACCAAACACTTGTTTGTGGAATGTGCAATTTCATATAGGATTTGGATGCTCTGTTATGGATGGTGTTAGGACTGCAAGTCCGACACGATTCATACTTGATTGAGACAGTCAGGACTGCCAGGTCCAACTCGATTTATTTCCTTGTTTGCAAAAATATTTTAAAGGAAAATTCTGGTTTTATTTTAGTTTGATTTATTTACTAAAATATTCGCTCTTGATTTTATGGTAATTATCTTGTTAAAGGCGAGTGAATATTTGAGTAAGTTTGTAAAGATTTAACTTGATCTTATAGAATGAAATCTTATCTTTTGGAAAGTTAATATTTATCAAACTCTTGTTTATATCCTTAAGTAATCTACTCCTTGTGGAGTTCTTTTTCGTCTTTGGTGTACAGATTCACGAAGATCATGAAGATCTTATCAAAAGGAAACAAAGACTTATCAAAGGAAAAGAAGCCTTATCAATGGAAAGATTCGGATATATTTGAAAGATTCTGTCCCGACTGGATATGGAGACTGGTCGAGGATCTCGGGATCTTTCAAGGAGAGCTATCGTATAAATAGTAGAAATCCTAGGAATCAATGTAGAACACTCGTGTAACAAAATATACATCATTAGGTGTTCCGTTTTATTTTGATTCTTTAGTTTTCATTACTTGATTCAATTCAAGAACGTGACGAGCTGACAAGAGTTGAAGGGGGTTCAACGGGAAAGGATTGCGTCAGTTAGAGGGATCTATACGTACGTGCAATTCTCTTGGAAGCTTGATCATAAGAATATCAGAACGGCAGTTTGGTCTTACGGGTTCAAACGAGTAGACGCGAAAAAGGTTCCGGTGGTATCAACATTAGAGGGATTCGGTGATAGAGTAAAACCAGTTGGTGTAATAACTTTTGTCCGTTGAAAGAAGTTTGTTCTCAGGCGAAAGCCTCGTGGATATAGGACATAGTCTGAACCACGTTAAAAATCTGTTGTCTTTATTTACTGTCTTATATACCTGTCTAGACTAGGTATCGCAACTACTGTTTAAAATGTAAATTTAAAGACTTAAAGATCTATCAGATGGTTTGAGTATCAAACTGTGATTCACAATAATCATGGAATTCATATGAGGCTATGTAAGGCTCTATTTTGGGTGGTAAAGGTAAGCAAGAATGGGATGCACTTTGGTTTTTTTCTTTGTCGATTTGGCTGGAGAGGAACAGATTACTAGCTGAAGGAGGCGGAGTCGACATAATGAAGGTTGCAGAATAGTAAAGATTTGAATGTGGGTGTGGATTAAGTCTAGAGTTAAGGGATTTCATTTTTCTTCTTTTGAATGGCACTGTAAACCTCTGGATTCTTTGAGGTAGACCTTGGTTTGATTTTTGGCTTTTCTTGTAACGGTTAAGCACCCCTTGTGCTTTGTTATTTGTCTTCTCAAAAAAAAGAAAAAAAAGAATCGTATCAGGACAGAAAACTCTTCATACTGATCTCATCATTCACATATATCAACTACAGGACTGAAACAGAAAATAAACCGCATTAGACATAAGGTACGCCACTTCAGAGCCTCTTCCCGCTGCACGAGAGTCGAGCACTGATTAATTGCACTAGACCTTTAAACCTAAACAAGAAAAAATAAACAGACTACTTCAATATATTATTAGCATAGTATAAGCACACCTTAATTTCAACTGTTACCTTATTGAAAACGGAAAGGTTTTCAGGTGGTTCAGTTCAAAGGCTATTAGAAGGATCTTTATCCTCCCGGTTGTACCACTGATCACTCGGATGGTACCTGTCCTTGTGAACAGAATATGATACAAACTGCTTCCCGTAAAACATAACTTTGGAGAAATAAACTCTCTCCGGTATTGCTCCAAGTGGATCTTTCATGCATGGGGAGGACAAACAACTGGTGAAAAGTGTGAGCCCTTCTATAGGTTCAAACATCAACCAATGTGCTTTATCTTCAGTTAACTCCAAAGAATATATAACTGGATTACAAAATTCAGAAGTGATTATAATCACAAAAAGTCCATCATTCTCTACCACGTACTTGCCTTCTGACCAATCATGGACATAACGATCATCTGGGCAACGAGGTGGCAGTATTGAATGTACTGTCCATCCAAGTGTGTCGGGGTTATAGACGCCCAACGTACTTGGAAGACTAAAACAATAGAAAATGTCGTCCAGAAAAACTAACTTATTTGCAATGTGGCAAGAAAGTGATGGATTTGATTCGTGATTCATGGTAGTCCATTGAGTTTCCCCAAGATGACAAGTGCTTAAAGCAACCCTTCTAGGGCTGACATTCCTAATCGTAAAGAAAATGCAGTTAGGAGTTGTTGGCGCGAAAGAAAAAGCAATAACTTGGAAATGTAAATCTTAATAAGGCAATTTTATCAATTCCCGAGTATAAGGTGAAAAGAATAATAAGAGGCGAGTTGTCGGGTTGGACATCAATGATCAACCGTCGTTAGCGTAGCAAACTCGTGAGCCATGTAGCTCTTGCACCTCAAGCCAATATGACTTACACTGAGAAGGGTCATAGAATTCATATAAGTAGCCAGATTTTGGAAGAATCGTGAGCAAAGGGGGCTTATTGGTTTTTCAAACAGAGATGGCAACATCTAGCCATCTTTTAGAAGCTTAGACTCTATTGTTTGTTGTTCGACTAACTTTGCGCTTGAAACCCTGTCTATCGCTTCATAAATGTCCGCCAATCCACAAGTATTAAATAGCATAAGTTCCACATCATTAGAGAATAAATAATAAGTGACAAAACATAATCTTTATTGTCGTTGGCATAAATTCATGTCTTTTAAAATCAAAGCAATATACCCCAAAATACGTGTAGAAAGTTCATGTGACTAAACATATCATTCATAATGAAAACAAGGTTTTTAGTAGGGTGTCACATTGACTGATTACCAGTTCAATGGTGTCCTAGAAAGCGTAATCGCCATAACACATATCATCTTAAACTATGCATTGATACTAATAGGTTGTACACAGTATTAAGTGATGCACAAAACATCTTAAAAGTTTTAACCACGATTTTGAAGAAAAACTTTATCCCATTCAAAATTAGTATTATCTGCATGCAGACAAAGTATCCCGATGCGAGTTGAACAAAAATCCTGAATCCGACAGCCTCGATTAACCAATTAGTACCTTGACACGAATACGTATTGTATTTCTAGATCATAGTATTGAGTTGATCCATTTTCTTGACCTATCAAATTTGGATTAATATTCTTTTTCTACAATTGTTTTTTTTATTATTGATATTTTAATTTTAGTTTTAATAAGAGAGGTTACATGTAGTTGTTTAACAGTGGTTAACGATAAATGATATTTCATTAGGTTTCTAAAATATAAGGAGTTTTTACGATTCAATTGAATCTCATTTTACATGTACGTAGTTTAGTCTTCCCACGTACAAGAAATTTTTGTATCTCACACAACTGCAGCTTCTTATGGATGGCGTTGCATTTTTCAATCATTTATAGCTGGTTCTGAGGTGTTAAACTCAACATAGTCTGTCGATACGCTTTGCCTAACCGAATAATTAGTGAACAACAATGTGTGTTTTGGTGAGAAGACTCAACCCAAAGTTGTAACAATAAGCATTTTAAGTTACTTTTTAGATATTTACAAAAATAAATCTGATAATTGTTTTCAATATGGCACACAATATATCTCCGTCCACTAGTTCTATCTTCTTTATCACACCCCTATCTCTCCTTCAAATTTAATTTCATACTTTTACTCCTGTCATGCAATTCCAATGGTTATTTGTACACCAAAAAATCATGATCTCGGTACCAAGCACGGGTTTACAATGACATGCACAAAAGTTCTCGTTTATCCTAAGCTGTCAAAATCTTCAAACCAGTACTAAGCGAAAACAATTCTCTTGCCAACAGCATCATCGTTACAAATGATAAACAATATTTTTTTTCAGTGGAATGCATAACTTGTAATATTACTGGTAAAAAAGAAATATCTACGATTGCAACTTGAAAATAATAACGGAAAAATGGGAAAACGGAAAATTTCTAGATGGTTTATACTAACTCCAATGTCAAAACCAATGTAGTACCAAACATTTCTTCCCTTATTCTGGCAGCTAACTTTCATCGACTTAAAGATTAACACAAAACAAAAAAGAAGCGTAGTAGGACAGTAAACTCATCATCCTAATCTCATCGTTCACATTCATCAACTAAAGGACAAAGACAGAAAATAAACCGCATTAGGACAGAAGGTACGCCTTTTCAGAGACTCTTCCCCCTGCACGAGAGTCAAGCATTGATAATTTCAGTAGACCGTTAAACCTAAACAAGAAAAAATAAACGATTACATCAGTATATAATTAGACAGTATAAGCAGTCCTTAATTAACTATTACCTTATTGAAAAACCAAAAGGTTTGTAGGCGGTTCAATCAAAATTAAAGGCTACCAGAAGGAAGGATCTCCTCCCAGCTATACCACTGGTCTATTTTTCAAATAGTACCTATCTTTGCGAACGGAATATGATACACGCTGCTTTCTGTAAAACATAACTTTGGGGAAATAAACTCTCTCCGGTGTTGTGCCAAGTGGATCTGTCCTACCTAGGGAGGACAAACAACTGGAAAAAAGTGTGAGCCCTTCTATAGGTTCAAACATCAACCAATGTGGTTTATCTTCAGTTAACTCCAACGAATATATAACTGGATTTCGATAAGAAGTGATTAGAAGCAAAAACCGTCCATCAATATCTACCACATACTTGCCTTTTGACCAATCATGGACATCATATGGGCAACGAGGTGGCAGTATTGAATGTACTGTGCATCCACGTGTGTTGGGTTGTAAATGCCCAACGTACTTGAAAGACTAAAACAATGGAATAGGCCGTCGCAAAAAACTAACTTATTTGAAATTCGGCAAGAAAATGATGGATTTTATTTGTGATTGATGGTAGTCCATTGAGTTTCCCCAGGATGAGAAGTTCTTACACCAACCCTTGTAAGGCTTACATTGCCAATTGTAAAGACAACATAGTTAGGAGTTGTTGGCGCGACAGAAAAAGAAATAGCTTGGAAATGCAAATCTTAATAAGGCAATGTTATCAATTCCCAAGTATAAGGTGAAAGGAAGAATAAGAGGCGAGTTCTATCATTGGACATCAATAAGCAACCGATTAATATTAGCTTAGCAAACTCGTGAGCCATGTCGCTCTTGCAACTCAAGCCAATATGACTTACGCCAAGAAGGGTCACAGATTCTAATAAGTAGCCAGATTTTGGAAGAATCATGAGCATGGGGGGCTTATTGGCTTTTCGAATGGAGATTGCAACATCTAGCCATCTTTTGTTAATGGCAGAAGCACATATATTATCTCTCATGGCCAACTTAGAGATAATCAGTTGGAAAAGGTGTCTTGGAATCTCAGACTCTATTATTTGTTGTTCGGCTGACTTTGCGCTTGAAACCCTGTCTATAGCTTCAGCAATGTTCGCCAATCTACAAGTATGAAATAGCATAAGTTCCAAGTCATTAGAGAATAAATAGTAAGTGTCAACACATAATCGTTTGTTGCCATTAGCATAAATTCTTGTCTTTTAAAATCAAAGCAATATACCTCAGAACACGTGTACATGCAAAGTTCATATTGCTAAGTTACCATTTCAATGGAGTCCTAGAAAGGGTAATCGCAATAACACAAATCATCTTAAACTATTCATCGATACTAATAGGTTCTATACAGTATTGAGTGGTGCACTAATGATGCAATCGCTGCGATCATATAGACTCGAAATATAAGTTGTAACTAACAGATTACAATTTACTATAAAAAAATTATACACATACATACATACATCATGTATATATATATATATATATATATATATATATATATACTACATCAATATGTGAAATGGCTAGATAATCTATAAATTCGCCAAACACTAGTAAGTCTTATGTATAATGTATCACCTTAAATAACCAAAAGTTAAAAATGATTGATGTTTGGACAGTATAAGAGAGATATTTGAGAGTCAAGCACTACAAAAACAAGAAGTTAGAATAAATTAATTCTTTAAAAAAAGAAAATATAGCATGCATGCAAAATAAACTGAGATTGAATTTTCACTAGGAGAAGATGATCGATCCTAGAGAAGAATACCAATATCAAAATTGATGGAAAATGACGAACTTAATTTTGCGCGAAATTTGTGAAATACTTAAATCCCAAAAATTCGACATGAAGATCGACTCCTTTTCTTCGTTTTACCTGATACTCAAGACTTGATAACATTGCCTTATAAATTTTTAAAATCCCAAGCTATGGCTTCTCTGTTGTCCCAGCAACTCCTAACTGTACTAATTTTACAATTGAGAATGTCAGCCTAACCGAGGTTGCTATAAGTACTTGTTGTCCTTGGGAAACTGAATGGACTACAAACCAAAATTTTTATTTCCAAATTCAGTCACAAACCAAATTCTTTATTTCCTTTCCGGATTTCAAATAAGTTAGTTTTTGATCAATTGACTTTCTTGTCATGCGTTTGAAACCAAAGTTTTTTTTAATGTGCGATTTTTTCTTTATTTTTGCTCATTCTCACTTTTTTTTTATTGTTTATGCTTTTGCCCTCTTTTTCTTGTGAAGTAGCACGCCAAACTAAGAGATTTTTATGGGCTTGGTGTAGTTCAATCTCTACTCTTCCTCAATTCGATCTTCTAAAATACTTTCCTGAATGCTCATGGCATTTCTACTCATCATCTCCCTCACCTCCCTCCCCTTCTCTTCTTACTTTTCCATATATTTTGTTCGTGCATAAACAAACCCTCTAGAAAAGGATTAGAACAAATCATTTTGCGGCTAAATAGGGTAAGTAATTCAGCTAATTCCTAAAAATGGCTTAACAGTCAAAAGGCTTCAATGGGGTGCATTGGGTTATTTATTTTTAAAGAGTTTTTGGCTTGAAAGGCTCAATCGCAATTCAAAATATGGCATAAATCACTTCCTTTGGTGGTTCTCTGTCTAGGATTTTGCCTCCATAGGTGCTCAATTAGTTTCAATGGCTCAATTGTCTCAAAAAGATTCAGTCGTCTCTATAATCATTCATCAATAATGTAAAGCCAACTAAATGCAATCACAAACAAAAAAGATGTGTATGGGACTTCACATGTTTAAAGTGCATCAGTTATCATAGCCTATTTTTCTTGCTTCGCAATGTTACACATTCGTATTTTCATGAATATAAATTGAGTAAGTCCCACCCACTTCCATTGTATTCTGTGAACGACTATACAAATAAAAACTCTTTTCGTATATTATTTTGACACTATAGAAAGCAGTAGAAAAACTCAACTAAACATGGTGAAAAGTAAGACTCGAAGGAAATGAAAAAAAAAATAATTTTTTTTTAAATGAAAACCTAAAACAAGATGTAGCAATGAATATGATGCAGAAACGTACCCCACCTCGAAACTTTATAAATAAGCAGCGTTTTCAATGTATAAAATAAAAATAAGAATAGAAAGACTCCCCTTGCTAGCCGAAACTCAGTTTGTTGAAGGTGATTTTATGGAGATGCTTCTCCACCTATTCACTGTTGCAAGAGAGTTAGGGTTGCCTTCACTTCCCGTATCTTGCTCATTTACTTTTCATGATTTGCGTAGGCTGACTCCTTTAAGCTCTGTTGTTTTTCTCCATATGTAAGTTGTAATATCTCTACTCCTTCCTCAATAGAATATTCTTCCGTATTTTGAGTTTTCTTCTTCTTCTTCAGATTACACTTCTTATCGCGTGATTTGGCTCATGAGATACTGAACCTAAATTCCTAATCAAAGACTATGATCTACAATCTTGCTTGTAATAGTTGTTTCATATGTGAATATCTTTAGTACTTGCCTCCTGAATGGATGTTCCTCGTATTCATTGAGGTGACTTAGGTATCATGTTCTTGTGTTAGGACCAGTGTTATTAAAACAGGACCGATTCGGCACGTCGAACCGCGACTCGGTGGTCACACTACAAGAATGTAATGCAATGGCTACAAAAATATGGTGAGTGATTTTAATCTGTAGCCATGTGGCTTCAGAATTTAAATCAATGGTGTCAAAAATATTTGTAGGCAGCAATAGTGAGAAAAAATTCACTCACCAAGCATGGGGTGAAAATATTGACTCACCATTAAACACAATGGTGACAAATTATTTTGTAGCCATGCAAAATAAAACAAAAAAAACGAAAATAGGCAATGGCTACAAAAAATATGGATGCCACATGGTGTCAGAAAAATCTGACACCATGTGAGCATCCAAAAAATTTGTAGCCATAGTTTAAAGGACCAGATCATGCCGTGTGGCATAATCTGGTCCATCAAAGCGTGGTGTCCAATTTTTTGGACACCACGCTTTCCAATTAATATTTTTTTGTTTTATAAACCGAGGTGTCCGATTTTTCGGACACCACGGTTTCCTGTTGTTTTTTTTTTTTTTTTTTTTTTAACTGTGGTGTCCGAAAAATCGGACACCACGGTTTTCGTTTTTTTTTTTTGTTTGTTTTTAAATCGTGGTGTCCGATTTTTTGGACACCACAGTTTAAATGTTATTTTTTTCCCTTTTTTAATCTTTACAAATCTTAACACGATTTTTTTATTTTTTTTTCCCTTTGATGACAATTATAGTATAATTAGTAATTAAACTATAAATTTCATAGTAATTTGAGTAAAATTAAATTAGTAATTAAGTTTAACTAGGTAAATCATGATTATATATGTGTACTCATTCTATAATTAGTAGTAATTAGGAGAATTGTATTTTAATTAGGGTAGTTTTAGTAAAAGTGTTGGATTTGTTTTAAAAATTAGGAAAAGTTAAGAAATATTATGGAATTTAAGATAAAACTAAATTTAGGATAACATAGGAAAATTAGATTTATAGTTTAATAAAATGCCATAATTATATTAGTAATAACACTTTGAAGACAATTATTGTGTAATTAGTAATTAAACTGTAAATTTCATAGTAATTTGAGTAAATTAATTAGTAATTAAGCTTAGTTAGGTAAATCATGATTATATATGTGTACTCATTCTATAATTAATAGTAATTAGGAGAACTTCATTTTAATTAGGATAGTTTTACTAAAAAGTGTTGGATTTTATTTAAAAATTAGGAAAAGTTAGGAAATATTATGGAATTTAGGATAAAACTAAAATTTAGGATAACATAGGAAAATTAGATTTGTAGTTAAATTAAATGGCATGATTACATTAGTAATTAACACTTTGATGACAATTATTGTACAATTAGTTTAAACTATAAATTTCATAGTAATTTGAGTAAAATTAATTAGTAATTAAGTTTAGCAAGGTAAATCATGATTATATATGTGTACTCATTCTATAATTAGTAGTAATTAGGAAAATTCGTTTTAATTATGATAGTTTTAGTAAAATTCATAGATTTTGTTTACAAAATTAGGAAAAGTTAAGAAATATTATGGAATTTAGGATAAAACTAAAATTTAGGATAATATAGGAAAATTAGATTTGTAGTTTAATAAAATGAAACGAATGTATAAGTAATTAACACATTGATGATAATTATTGTATAATTAGTAATTAAACTATAAATTTCATAGTAATCTAAGTAAAATTCAACACTTGTACTAAAACTATGAAATTTATAGTTTAATTACTACTTATACAATATTTGTCATCAAAGTGTTAATTACTATATAGTCATGGCATTTTATTAAACTAGAGATCTAATTTTACTATGTTATCCTAAATTTTAGTTTTATCAAGATTAAAATGAAATTCTCCTAATTACAACTTATTATAGAATGAGTACACATATATAATCATGATTTACCTAGCTAAACTTAATTACTAATTGATTTTACTCAAACTACTATGAAATTTATAGTTTAATTACTAATTATACTATAATTGTCATCAAAGTGTTATTACTAATATAATTATGGCATTTTATTAAACCACAAATCTAATTTTCCTATGTTATCCTAAATTTTATTTTTATCCTAAATTCCATAATATTTCTTAACCTTTCCTAATTTATAAAACAAGTCCAACACTTTTACTAAAACTATCCTAATTAAAATAAAATTCTCCTAATTACTACTAATTATAGAATGAGTACACATATATAATCATGATTTACCCAGTTAAACTTAATTACTAATTAATTTTACTCAAATTACTATGAAATTTATAGTTTAATTACTAATTATACTATAATTGTCATCAAAGGGAAAAAAATAAAAAAATCGTGTTAAGGTTTGTAAAGATTAAAAAAGGAAAAAAAATAACATTTAAACCGTGGTGTCCAAAAAATCGGACACCACGATTTAAAAAAAAAAAAAAAAACCGGCATGATATGGTCCTTTAAACTATGGCTACAAATTTTTTGGATGCTCACATGGTGTCAGATTTTTCTGACACCATGTGGCATCCACATTTTTTGTAGCCATTGCCTATTTTCGTTTTTTTTTTGTTTTTATTGTTTTAGTATAATTAGTAATTAAACTATAAATTTCATAGTAATTTGAGTAAATTAATTAGTAATTAAGTTTAGCTAGGTAAATCATGATTATATATGTGTACTCATTCTATAATTAGTAGTAATTAGGAGGATTTTATTTCAATTAGGATAGTTTTAGTAAAAGTGAATGATTTGTTTTAAAAATTAGGAAAAGTTAAGAAATATTATGGAATTTAGGATAAAAATAAAATTTAGGATAACATAGGAAAATTAGATTTGTAGTTTAATAAAATGCCATAATTATATTAGTAATAACACTTTGATGACAATTATAGTATAATTAGTAATTAAACTATAAATTTCATAGTAGTTTGAGTAAAATCAATTAGTAATTAAGTTTAGCTAGGTAAATCATGATTATATATGTGTACTCATTCTATAATAAGTTGTAATTAGGAGAATTTCATTTTAATCTTGAT